>JAXDDX010000001.1:2097500-2682500 GCA_034670405.1 Hoplostethus atlanticus | reverse complement strand
TTCCTGTGATTGTCAAACCCCGCCCATCTAGCCGGGATGAAAGCAAACTGTAAAATGTTGCCACAAGTATGATTTGGCTTGAATCTAGTTTTGACACACTATCCGAAACAAATTGATGTGAGAGACACATCCGTTTTATTACAACTTGAAAAATGTGCAGCAAACATTTGGCATTTAGTTGCTGGTTCAGTTTCTTTCATTACACAGTAACGATTGTAATGACAGTATGAGTCGACTGCACTGGGAATCAAAGCCCTATGCTCAACACTGTGGACTACTTAGACTACACAACACCAGCCCTTCGATTTGTGACTTACCATTCCATGTCCACAGTCAGTCCCGTCAGCCAGTGGCATGTGCTGTGTGCGACATCCTTTATGGTCCCCCTCTGCACTCGTACACCACAGCCTCTTGCACTGTTTCTGTGGAAAAGGGTAAGCGCTAACTATCAAGGTGCACATCAAATAACATGACCTCACCCATTGTACAAAAGCTTACCTCAATGCCCCGCCCCTTAAAGAAAGTTATTTATAGGTTTTACATGACAGAATAAATGTCCCATGCTAACATGGTACTGCAGCATGTACAGTGTAAGTGTACTTTATGGTTAATTGAGTGTGTAACTGACTTTATGGACAGAAAGACACTTTTACAACCACCTGGGCGGCTGTAACTAGCGCTGGAAGATTAGCCACACATGAGAGACTCTAGCTAGCAGCCACAGGCAAATGAACTCAGCAGAGAACAGGACCGGCAGGAGAGCTGTTTTATCTGCCTTTTCCCTTTGAGGATGTTCACAACTGTCTTCACCTTGACACTTTGTTGAAGCTGAACAAAGCTAATTGATTTGTAAAATGTCCCCCGAGCTGTTCGGTCATCCAGGCTGCTTATTAAAGCAGCAGGCGTTGTTTAGTGTATGACTTCACCATGTAAGAGACTCATCATAGGGAAGAGAAAGGCACCTGAGAGGTGCATGACGCCATGGTCTATGAGGCTGGATTTGAGATGTGGTTACAGTGAGTCATATGAGATGTCTAAACATGTTGCTTTAAAAGGTGCAAAGTGCCATACAAACATTTAGTCCAGATGGTACAAAACAGCTGTAAAACCATGCTACTCCAAATCCCTTGGGGGTGGAGGCTGTTAGGATTTGTGTTCAATTTAGATTAAAGATTAAAACATATTTCCATGTGCAAATTCTTTCCATTGTATATTAAAACAAAGAGCCTTCAAACAACAGGATACAACTAATAGCAGAAAAAGCAAGCTTCTGCTGTAGGCCCAAAAGAGGCTTCTGACCAGAAGACCTTCCACCTTCTTTATTACTCACTTTGATGGCAGGCCAACTTACCATGTAAGGGCACACTTGGGAACCGGGTCCGAACATCAGCTCACACTGTCTGTTGGCGTTGTAGATTTGACCAGGGAGGAGGGTGGGCAGCTCGTACGTCCTGCCAACAGGCTCGTCCAACAGGCACTCGCCATAGCCGGTGCTAAATAAGGTGAGAGTGTACGTCCAGTTAACGAAAAGGAAAACCATACAGGTGTATACACAAACAGACAAATGGCACAGTGCACGTGTACATGCATGCACACTCACACACACATATGTGTACAGGGCAAAACCTTCACCTTCTAGTTTCTCAAGATAACCCAGTATTTTCTAGTTTCTCGCTTCTTCATCATAGAAATACCTATGAACTGAGTGTCAACATATGTCATCACTATCACAAGAGCAAGGTAAACATCTCCATGTCACTGTCTATAAGTGATCATCCTCAGATGTGTTTTTTTCCCCATGTGGGTGGTCTGTAAAGTTAGCTAACAGTGAGACTGATACCACTTCCCCTCAGTGGCCTGTTAGTAAACGTTGTCACTATGAAATTGGAGTCAGGCGCCATAGACTGGATAAAGCAGCGTTTTCACACAGACTGAGAAGGATCTGAATCCAAGGTGCATTTCTCTGCGCTGAAAGCACAACAAGAGAATTTGGAACCATAAAGCACCTTGATTTAAGTTACATAAATCGGGGCCGAGTGCCAACATCGCAGTATAATGACAGATTGTCTGTCAGCCACACCCTGACCCCCCCCCGAGACAGGTAACAACACAACAAAAGCACAGCTGGACTGAATGTATGTACAAATATCCTCCATCGGCAGGGCTGCACAGTTGTGAAAACGTCCCAGAAGCCAAAGTCAAACAGCGTCAGACAGTCAGCCGAGCCTCAAAGGACTTCTGTTGTGTTTACTTTTGAAACGTGAAAAAGGGAAACTGAGGTATGAGACATGTATAGATCAGAACAGGTCGGCACCTGCACTTACAAATTTCACCCAGGAGTGAGACACTAAAAACACCTGCTCCATTCAGCGGTAGCCGATGTGACACGACCAATAATTACACAAGCTTATCCTGAATTACCATCGCTTTGTTTTTTTTGTTTTTTTTCTTCCTTTCATTTCCACTCATAATGTAAGAAACCTTTGTCTTGTTCCAGCAAAAAAAAAAAAAAAACGTCTCACGAGTGTCTGGTCGTAGGGGAATGGCTGTGTAGGAACAATAAACCAGCAGTGGAAGATACTGTCGATGAAAGCTACGAAGCTAGCCTGTCAAGGAAATCACAGAGACAGTCCCATATTGGGCTGGTCTTTCACCAGTTGGTCATCTGTCTAATCAGCGTCCTGAAACCTAATGGGATGATTATTAAAACCAGGACGGACAGAGAGAGAGAGGACGGGTGAATGGGGTCTTTTTTTTTTACATTTTTTTATTAGACATCTGACAGTGGACGTAACTCCCCTCTGGCGCTGGAGGAGATTCCACACCTGGCAGCCATTGGGAGACTTCTTAAAAGCCAGTTTATTTAGAAAATGACTTATAGTTACCGATGTGTGTTTGTGATATGAGGCTGCACGGTAATCGGTTCCATGAAGAGACCATACCGGGTTCCCCTGAGCTGATAATGCCAGGGGTCTACTCATGTATCAGAGGAGTGATGACACAGAGCATCACCGTACCACCGTCTGATCAAACAGCGCCAAGCAAACTGCAGCAATTCTGCCATACCAGAGTCTTGTCCCTGACAGCGTTCACCAATTACTGTACACACAGATATAAAAGAAATGTGGGTGTGGGTTTGGGTGAGTTCTACCCAACATGTCTACGGAGCCATCTTGCTTTTATCAAGAAGAAGGGGTAAATAAAAAAAGCATTGAGAAGGATTTCACAAGGGAATGTTTAAGGGGGCCATTTACTCTTTGTGTGGTGAGGCTAATTCACAAAGTGTGAGGCCTCGGCTTCGCAAAGGAAAATGACTGGGCTTGCCCACTACTAATGACTGTGTGGTTTCAACACCCTGCATACACAACAATTAGTGGGTGGCAACAGTCAAAGATTTGCATTTTATTTTTATATCAGGGTTTTGTGGCTTAATTCAAGTGGCAAGGAGCCAGGGGTTGGATGAATGGATGCTTTATGTGGCGGTTGACACATAATAACGCTGCACACAACACTAGGACACTTTTCATCAGCTCTCAGGTGTGGGAGCTCAGTTCACATTATTACAGCGACGGTGAGATGAGGAGGGGGGAGGAGGGGGAGGATGGGGGATCCCTCAGGCTTCTGAAAAGGGAAGGGGTGTCTGAGAGGTGGCGCAGCCCTCCATCTTTGAATCGACGGGAGAGTGGCGCAGGTTTGGAGTGCTCTCCAGGGAGAATGGGCAGTCAAAATACTGACGTACTTGACCAGGTCAGCCCACTGAGAAGGAGTGGTGGAAGTGCTAGTTTGAATCAATGCTGCTCATTGTTGGCTGGGACAGACTTCAAAAGCAGTTGGGCTACACTCTCAAGAGCCTTTCCCACCACTGTGGCTGCCACACTGAACCCAATGCTCCTTCACTCCCTTCATACCTGCACTCTTTATAAATATCGGCAACGTTAAACTAGCGGCCATTCCTTGCAATGCACGGAAAGTTCAGCTCACAACCACTGACATTTACCTCACACCCCTACATAGAGGATCAGCCAAATACATCATCCCAACAGAGCTGACATGCACCCTTCCAAATAATGAAGAGATTCATGGATATTCTCTTCATCCTTAGCCGAATGTTCCAAGTTGAGCTTGTCGCTGGCTGGAAACTATGCGAAGCATAACCTTAAAGCCCCATACGAGGCGTCGCCTAGCTCTGCTCTCCCGAGATGCAACCGGTCAACAAGGCAGTCCTTTGTCGAGGCCTCCACAATCAACAGAGGAGGGAAGGCAAAGATCAAAGGGTCATGTCCAGGGAAGATCTAATTATAAGTGACATTTCCCATCTTAAAGGGAAGTCCTTAACCAGGGTCCGTGGCCATCGTGCAGCCTGGGAGCCGCTGAATGAGTCGTTGCCCTGTGTTACGGGTCTTAGTAGGGAAAGCACGCCAGTGACAAAATGACTGTTTGCCCGAGATCTCGAGAGCAGAGTTCTGGCTGAGTGGAGAGACAGCAGAGGGGCAGGGGAGGATCAATCGCTGAGGTCAGCCGAGGAAGACCCTCAGATTCAAACAGGAAATACTGTCTCAACACCAGGCAATAACAACTCAACACAGTTTACGTTGTGTAGACCGGTTCACACAGCACTCGGGGAGAGGTAGCAGCAGCTTGTTTAGCTGGTTACGCAACACCAACTAAACAACGATGTGCACATTGAAAAACACATTAACTAAAAAGTGGAGGTGAGATTATCAGATTGGAACGGAACTGGGGCAGCATGACTTTCTCTTCTGTCTGTGGAAAAAAAGCTTCAACCAATTAATCAATCAACATTGCCAAGAGTCCAAATGAGCCCAAAACGGCGGTACCTACTCTAGAAACTCAGTGATGTACTTGCGGCTGCACTTGGACCAGGACCAGGGACTGGTGTCATAGTTGAGGGTGGGTGCCATGACATGATACTGGTGCTTCATGCCCGCCTCCCGGCACTTAGGGTTGTCATCATGGGGCATGTTGAACCTGGTGGAGAGAGGGATGAAAAAAGAAGGAAGAGAGGGATGGGAGGGAACACACACAACGTGATTAGAAACTGCTTAATGGATCAGTTGTGGCGAGGAGGATGAATGTCAGAAGATTTATATTCTGCCATTTTGAACAAGGGATCATCCCACACCACCCCTGTGGACTACCACACAGATGCAGGCGTCTACGTGCACGCAGCCACACACACACTCTTCTTGCCTCTTCCTCTCCACCCTCTGTCCATCTCTGTCGTGCTCTCTCATCCCCATACACCTCCATCTTTACGCTATACCCCACCTGTCTTCAAATGCCTCGATAGCCTTTCGATGAAATTCCAGCTGGCCAGTAAGCAGTGGGACATTTTACACAACTATGACCAGCATATACCCGGCACCAGCGTAGCCCACATGCTAGTGAGAACCACCTCCAGCTCACCTCTGAGAGATCAAGGGTCACCGTCTCACATTCTCAAAGGGCTTAATGCTGAGGGAAAGGTAGGGGCAGCCCGCCATGCGCTTTAACACACACATACGCTTATAACAGACAGACTTACTATATAAAAGTCTTTTCCCAGCGCCACAACAAATGACAAATCAAGGGAACAACAGCTGTATGGAGTGACGTACACGGCATGGCATCTGCAAATGAATGGATTCATCTCGGCTGTCTTGAGTTGGCAGTCTCATAAAGCAAGATGTCTCCTTCGTATCCTGAGTAGTGCTGTCCAATGCGGACGTCCTCTTTTGTGCTGTGGTTTGGAGTATACCCATAAATGCATGCACGTGCGCACACACACACACAGATACACACAGCTGTATGATATTTATAGTGTTTACAGCAGGATGTGGGCCAGTGCTGGGCTCTGGGCTGGGGGCGAGGGTCAAGCCATACCACCATACAAACAAGGCCCAGCACGGCTGGCATGGGGCCCACCCGACCGACAGGGGCCAGGGGCCTGAAGGCATTCACCCAGGGCCTAATTGAGCTGCAGTCTGCCTCTGGCACAGTAATGAGCACCTCGCACACAACCAAGCTGCTGGTTGATACTGACAAAAGCATCAAAGCTGGATCCAACACTGTTTTGAAACAGCCCTTCGAGGACCAGGTGGGTGGGGTTTACTGCGAAAGGGTGATTCAGATACTGACAGGTAAGTTGTCAATCACAGCAGAGTATACTAAATCACATACTGAATTATTGTTTGAGACTATCTAAACATTCTGGCACTGATTATCTTGGGATATGTGAGAAACCCAACCCAACCGGTGCTCCGAACAGGATAAACAAGAGCTAATGATTTATTTATCCACATCTGAAGGGCACGCGAGGATACTGGCTCGAAATCCTGAGAAGAGAACCTTTTAGTGTGATGAGGTTGTAAATCAGGCAGATTTGTGGCTTTCTGCTCGGTAACCTTAGGAGATCTACTGCAGATCAATAGGAGAGTCAATTCAAGTGGAAGAGGGCAGAGTTGCATCCTCAGCATCCTCTCTATCAGATGATCAACAAAACAAACCACCTCGCTCTCAGCACGTCATCGTCTCACATCCTGCTGTCTTCTCACTAAAATGATTTTCAGCAAGACAAAAACTAATTTCTGTGCTGGAATAGCCAGAAATAACTGCCAGAGTAAGGAGCAATGAGGACCTGATTGGGAATTCCTGCAGATGGGCCATACGTAAATAAAAGTCTGCAGGAAGTGCAGGAATCAGCATTTCTAGAGAGAGAGAGAGAGAGAGAGAGAGAGAGAGAGAGAGAGAGAGAGAGAGAGAGAGAGAGACATCACAGAGCACCCACTGCTGGGAACAAAATAGGAGCCACCACACCAGACTAATGAAGTCAGTGCCTCGTGATGGATTGCTACATGGTTGGAGGATTAGCCATCTCAACTCCTCCAAATTTATTACCCCTATGATGAAAACCATCTTCGAAAACCCCGATGATTTCATCCGCTCAGCCAGCCTGCCTGGGCCACGGGCGGTCAGGATGCCGACCTGCCAGCGCAGTTTTGTGGTGTGGGCTTTCAACTATATTTCTTCAGACATTCAAAAAGAATGTCTGTTTGCTGCTACAGGCCCTAATGACACATCAAAATGTCAGGGAGAATTATTTGTGATCTAAGACATTTGAAGACTTTGCGTCATGTCATGACTGAACACTATAAACTTGATTAAGCCTCATTTGTGTCACCTTTGAAGGGCTATCGAGTGACTCTGCCTCACCCTGAAAATCCCCATGGTGGCTATTAGTAATCACACATCCTCGCAAGTCTGAGAAAGGCCTCCCATCCATTAGTCTAAATCTTACTTTAATCTGCAATGCTCTCAAGTGGCTCCCACTACCTGACGCTGGCTTTCCCAGAGCTAAACACTCCCGAGAGCTCACACTTGTGAACGCAGCGATTAACCACGCCAAGAGGCAGAGCCAACTGGCCCTCCAGCTGCTTGAACTGCAGCATAACAGATCCACACTGGGGAGGAGGGGAGGAGGAGGGTTGCATTCCCCTTCCCTAGGCCCATAGACCCGTCCATCTGCCGGCTCTGGTCCAATCTCTCCACTGGAAGAATGTGTGAGCGGGACAGAGGAGGAAGCAGAATAACTCTCATTCTTACCCAATGGCTCACGGGCCCGAACTGACACTGGGCCTATTTACTAACCGGTGAGTGAGTGGACCGGAAAGTAAAACTGTCACTCACTTTCACATTTTCACCCTGCGAGGGAGGTAGGCAGGAAGGAAAGGACAGACGGAGACAGAGAGGGATGCTTTGTCAATCTGACCATAATGTCCATTCTGCCATAATGAATGGAGTTTGTTGTGAAAGAAAGATGGGTGTCCCGATGTGTCCCAAAGTCCCCATGTAAAAATGATCTGATCCCAATAATTGAATTGCACTGAATTGAAATTAATAATACTTAAATATTGGATTGGATCGAATCAAGATGGAGAAAGAGAGAGAGAGGTGCATGATCTTTCTGCCTGTTTCTCATATGAGAGATCCAGTCATGTTGTGGCTTGGTCATCTGGCCACAAAAGGGGTCATTCATACGGATCCTTTTTTTTTTTTCCATTCGCACATGTGGTAACACTTGCTTGTTGTGGAAACACTCCCCGGCGGAGAGGCGTGTTGTGATAACACCGGCATTACATGCTAATAACTCAGTATAGTGTGACGGCATTGTGACGGGGCTGTGTTCACGCATGCTTCAGGTGGTGTTATCTGTCTGTGGGGGGGGGGGGGGGGGGTGGGTATCTGGGAACAAGACAGCTCCTGAACACTGAACAGAGTATTCAACCTTGTACCTTGTGATAAACTGCTCTGCCCCTCCTCCAAGGAGCTATTTAGTGTATTTAGCTCCACAACAACCTCCAAGACAACGTAACTCTATAGGGTTTGTTACACCACATCCAAGAGCTGACGTTCAGCTAGACCCATCGTCCTCAAGACAAAGCCCCGACGCCTACAGGGTTAACTCTCTGAGCCGTATGGTGCGGTATTAAAGCTGGCATGTTATTAAAACCCCAGTTTTTCACTTTATTATGTTGTGCACCTGTGTCTGCTGCACCCTACGTCTCTTGATAAGAGGGCTTTTGTTGGTCAAGGCTGTGTGTGTGTGTGTGTGTGTGTGTGTGTGTAGTCTTATATGTGGGGGTAGCGCTGCTACTTACACATGGCCCAGCTCATGAGCGATGGTGAAGGAGGCGCTGAGTCCATTTTCCTCACTGATGGAGCAGCTCCGGTACTGGTCGCACATGGTCCCCAGCTCCGCCAGCCCTTGAGGGTCACAACCACACACACACACACACACACACACACACACACACACACACACACACACACACACACACACACACACACAAGCACGGCTACTTGAAAAACCCCTGCTACCCAAGTGTTAAAGGCGATTAAACCATCAAAACTTCTGGTCCATAAGAGAGATTAGTGCCGCCACCGGCTCCCTCCCTCCTCCCTCCCTCCTCCTCTTTCTACCACTCTGTTCTGTCACTATAATATCATTAGCCGACAGCTTTCCATAAACTCATTACTGCACAGTTTATGAGTTGTGGTTAACGGAGTGTAAAGTTAATTGAAAGGAACCGGGGGGGGGGGTGGAAACATTTATGAAACAAAAAAAAGGTAAAAGTTTACCTAACGTGTCACATTTGTCCTTCGCTCGGCAGATGTCTTCCCTGAAAACAGAAAGAAGTACAGCATCATTAACTGTCTCGGCGCAACACGTGTTTGTGCATCAGCTTTGTTTCACTGACTTTCTTGGGGGAGTGAATTTATACCTGGTGATGAGGAGGGAGGTGTCATGGTGAGAGGGATGGCCGTCGTCCTGGACGTTTTGGGTTTGCTGCCAGACGCAGAAGTTGTGGAGGGTGGTGGCAGCGTTGAAGTTCACTGTGGGCCCTTCCTGTGTTGGGAGGCAGAAACAGCAGTGAAAATGTGACAACCGAGCACACAGCTGTGTTGCAGTTTGAAATTGATACACGCGAGTCTCAAAGCCTCTCCAGGAAAAGTCTGATGTTGAAGGTCATTCAAGCTAATTTAATATGACCATTACCGCTGAGCACACTAACTCATGTACAGGTGGCTAGCTAGCCTACGACGGTATCATTTTTTCCCCCCTGTGGAAATCTCTCTTGAGACCGAGAACTGACAAGGCAAGCAGTGTCCCCTCAAATGGGCCCCAGAGAGAAAAGGCCAGGCCAAGCACACCTGCACCGGCAGGTGTCAGCCATATTGGAGAATTGTCTACGGTGAGCATTCAAGACTCACTGCACTCACCTGCTCATTGTGGACGACGACCAGCTTGACAATCATGATGTTGATGAGGTTGCCTACGCTGGGGTCCCGGTACACCGCCGCTACCTGTAACAAGACAAAACACACAGACAAAAAATGCAAATCTCCACTAACCTGAACCGAAGCACAGATAGAGATGAAAGATGAAATGGAAGCTTGGCTGCTTCTTAACTCGATACTTGGAATGGGAAAATAAGCCTCGCCAATTGTTGGTGCTATTTTGATTAAACTCCACGGGGTTTAATCGAAATAGCAACAGTTCACTGAAGAAAAAGAAAGAAAAATAATATCTCCATTCCTTTGGGGTAAGTTTAATCAACAGGGTATTAAGGGCAATTACAATTCCCCTACGGACCTTAGGAAGGGAAAAAAAACAAAAACCCTGCAATGAACATGAAACCTCAGCAGAACACAACATTCCCTCTGTATTTCTGCTTGTCTCTAGTCTTTCTCGTTCACCCCTGTCACGTTAGCAGACTCCTGACAGGAACTCATTAGCCCACTATAAACATTTAGCTTGTCTTAGCCTGGGGGGGGGGGACAGACGAGGAGCCCCACTCAGGACTGTGCAGGACAGCAGGGAGACACAGCGAGACGGGCAAAGGGTGCTCGTCTCTGCATGCTCTTTGTCCACATGTGACGCTGGACTTTCCTCTGTGTGCCCTCAGAGTGTATCGCACAATAAACTGGTAGTGGGCTGAGGTGGGCTGCTGCCCACACTGTGCCTTCACAGTCTCACACAGCAAGGTAGCCACTAACAAGCTCTGGAAGTCCAAAGGAATGTCAGCAATAACAGCAACGTGCACACACACACACACACACACACACACACTTTCTTTCTTCCATTCCCTCTCTTTCTGACTCCCTCTCTCCCTCTCTCCCTCCATCCCCCTTTTCAGTGGTCAGTGTAAACAATATGACTTCATTATATTAGAGAACTAACAGGCCCTCCATTGGCCCGGCCAAGACCTTACTCCCTCACTGGCCGTAACCATGACAACAATGGATCAGGCTTGGTTGATTTCTCTTGTTTGGCTTAAAATGGCTCCGTCTGATTTCTGTTGGCTTGTTTGAATTGCGGCTAAAGCCGAGCGATTGAGAGACGAGAGACTGCGAGTTAGGAGAAAGGGGGGAAGGGAGGGATAATGAGGGGTGTGTGTGTGTGTGTGTGTGTGTGTGTGTGTGTGCGGACGAGGCGCATGGACATAAGCATGGCAGGACTGTTGTGACTTCCAAACTGAGGACTTTCACTAACTTCCACTGTGCCCTATCAACCTTAGGCAAAGATAACACTTGACTGACAATCATTACTCCTTCATAAGTCAATGAGTGTTGTGAACAGTCTGTCTGCCACGCCAGCGAGAGACAGAGGAAGGTACAATCAGTCCAGTATAGTTGATAACCTATCAAGCTTTGGCACAGAGACTCACCCGACACTCGTACTCGCTACTCTCACGTCTGCACAGACAGTCAAACCCGTTAGTTCAGCATGGCAGGACGTTATTGACTCGATTAGAAGCCGATACGGGGCTGATGAATGGGTCAGGGAGCTGCGTCAGACCTTTATCAGCTTATTGGCCTAGTTTGGTCGATGCAGCAGCGTGCTATGGGGTCACGTCAGGGTTTACAACCAAAATACAAGGCAGTAAAGAAACACATGGGCCCGGGCCGTAGCCCTTATTAGACACATGAGGGACTTTGCTTCACATCTTCAGATAAATACTGAGGAGCTGTGCATACATGCATACACACAAGCACATACTATTGGTGTGCACACACACCACCACACGAAGAAACACAAAGTCTCATAATACTGTACAGAATAAAAAAAATACATTATTTTACTTACTACTGACATGATTGTTAGGATGTAGTGCTCTAGGTTGCGTCCGTGGTGCCGCACCATTTTGACATCCGCTGTCACCATCAGCTCAACATAGCGGGGGTAGGAGAGGAAGCGCTTGCGTCTGCTTGGGTGTGTGCTGCTGGAGTTGGTGTGGTCGGTGTGGTGATCGTCTATCGTGGCTCTAAGAGAGTCCAGCTCCTCTCCCATAGTCCTGCTGTTCTCAAAAGCGACTGGCCTCTTAGACTGGTCCTCTGTTTCGGGAAAGAAAGAGAATCATTCAAGGTATGTAGAGAAATAGATGCAACATTTGAAGATTTGCCTGTCTGGCTTTTAATAAATGATGTGCATAGCAAAGGCAATGAGATCCAGATAGATATGGGGCCATGCCCGTCCGAACCAGACACACACCACTTTATGTTATATGGGCATTTCATGAGAGAGCGAGGTACATCTATATTTAAGGCCGAAGGTTTTAGCTTAGCTGCATTCCACTGACATAACAGCAGCACACTGGACTTGGGTAAAAACCTCGGCATGAATTATTGTGTCATTCCAATGATCGGGAAAAACCGTTGTACCAAGCGACACGGGGGTCACTGGCCAGCTTTTGAGGCTAAGAGTTTTCAGGTCAGGCAACTCCCCTGTGCCTGACTGCAACCCACACAAACAGAGAAAATCCCCGACCGTGCCCCCGAGTCACCGAGGGAATAGCCTCAGCATGAACTCTAAATGGGGATAAGGGAATGTGGACAATCATGCTGAAATGCAGCAAATCAAACTTTCATAACCCCCAGACTGACGCAATTCCATTTATGGGCCAAAGGTAAATGCCTTTCACAATGGTAGGAAAAAAGAAAAAAGAAAGACAGCCGTATACTATGCATGGGCAACTGGCATCCCTTCCAACCCTCTTCTCTCTTTCAGATGGACCTCAGCTGAACTGCACGTGTCGAGCAAAGCTGACTGGGCTACGAGTGATGGATTCCTTCACCATGACAGAGTGAAGGAGAGAGAGAGAGAGAGAGAGAGAAGGAAAGCTAAGGGAAGAGAAGAAAGTGCCCTGAGGAGAACCTGCAAAGGTTAAGGGAGACGAGGACTTAATTACACATGCTTATACTGTCTCAGGATGTTTCCTGACTGAAAGGCTGAAAAAGAGTGTGGAAAGAGGAGACACAGACAGGGAGGGGGTAGTTTGTGTGTGTGTGTGTGTGTGTGTGTGTGTGTGTGTGTGTGTGTGTGTGTGTGTGTGTGTGTGTTTGTGTGTGTGTTGGGGTACGTAGGCAGGAGGGGGAGTGGGCCTTCCACTTTCCACTCAGGCAAGCTCCAAGCCGCCCAACAAAAAGGTCATATTGTTTAAGAGCTGCAGAGTATGCTTATTCCTGCACACCAAACCACCCCATACCAAACTAATGGATGTTATCAATCTCTGTCAAAAATTCATCAACATCATAATTCAAGCCAATAACAAACACATCATCAAACAAGTTTCGAACGCACAGTCTGAAACGCTGAGATGTTTCAGCCAAGATCAACAATTTCTTCGCAAGGGGATGGACTTCACTTTGTGTTGGAAACCCATCGAGGACATACGGTGCATGAGCATGCAGGCCATCGTGCTGTCCAGATCTGCACTGATGTATAGCCACATGTGATGATACGTAGGATAGAGTGCATGTAATATTTTCTGCTGTCTCACAGCTGGGGGAAGATATTTCACTAGCCACCAGACAATGTGAAAGGAGAGGGTGGGGGGGGTGTAAATCATGCAAAAACAGAAGCAGTGGCTAAAGGTGAAATAAGCAACTGCAATCGCAAACATTACAAACTTTTTACAAGCTTTAAAAACATGTAGAGCTCATGTTCAGCTGTCACATACTGTCAGTCCTTGTATAAAAATGAAAAAAAAAATCTTTGCAAACCAACGGTGTTTTTAACAAAGGGTGCAATACTGCAATCACAGGTTGGGCTTGTAACTCAATAGTCATCAAGGGAACTTTCTGCGATATTTTGACGTGCATCTTTTAGAACAGAAAAGCTCACAGAAAAAGTAATAATTTAGAGGCGTGACAACATAAAACACACATAAAACGCCTTTCAATAAACATGAAGTGACTTTCAGTGTTTACGAGCCAAGCATACTTTGGAGTCCGTCATCCTAAACATCCTCCTCTCTTCACCTTTGGATAACCCGATCATAGTGAAGTGTCCCATTGTCTTCTGAACACTAAATGTTTCCAAAGGGCCAAACAGAGAGAGGCTGTGTGTGTAACTGTTAGGTCAGAGGAAAAACAGAAAGCGAGGAAAAGAAAAACCCGATGAGCGCTCGGAGATTATTCAAGCGATGCCCCCGGCGGGCACGCGAGGCGGAGCGTGACTCCCTGGCACAATGGCACACTGCTCACTGCCGCGGTGAGGCCCAGCCCCGTGCCAGCGTCCAAGACAGCGCCAAGCCTGTCTGTGCCCGTGCACACAGCCCGGGCAGCTGGGCCAGAACAGAGCCTTGTATTTTCCAGGGAAAAAAAAAAAAATCTCTCTCCAAGGCTAAACCCCTGCTCTAAACCCCTGAAACAGACTCATCACTGCAGACAGTCTAACATCAAAGGGATTATCAAAGCATAGAAAAGACTCTGATGCATCTACAGTACTTAGTGTTAAGTCTCAGAGAGAGGGTGTGAGTTGAGAAAAGAAGAGGAGGAGGAGGAGGAGGAGGAGGAAATATGGCCACTGTAATAATAGCCTTTAAATCAGCTCAGATTAGCCACACACAACCTTTCCCAAATCGCCTTAGGTTCAAATCCCCTTCTCACTGGGTAGTGAGCTGCTACTTACACCATGAGAAGACAGGGGTGACTGCCCTGACCCGCTGGACACAGAAACATGACATCATCCACTGGGCACTGGGCACCGAGTCAGCATCACTAGCAACATCTACGTCTGGTTTGGACTCTCTTACCACCATACTCAAAATATCAACATGCAATCCACTGAATTTTTTTGAAACTAGCAAAAATGTAATAAGCCGATAAAACTCTGCTCCAGTTAACAGTTCAGTGTAACAGAGTACAGTGAGCCTGGCGTGGCGCGCGAGTTTTAGCATCTATAAATGTTTGCACATAGCTGACGGCAACTCCAACCACACTTTTTGGTCCAACGTCTACCAGACCTGTAAAGTTGTTCATGTTTTTCATCATAATACCATTAAATTATTTAACATAACATATTTAAAATAATGTAAATAATGTTTATGTCTCCACTCAGTAACCTTTATTGCACACCAAGCACTGCACACATATGAGCATTACAAAGAAACACACAACGTCTTTGATTTTCCAAAGAAAACATTTCACTTTGGGTGTAAAGCGTTCATATGTTTACACTCAATCATAAAAAAGCTAAAGCTGTGGCAAACACTCCCATGCTTGGTTAGCGTCGTCATCATGCTTGTAACACCAGACTCTCCCAAATAATCACTGAGATTTCCATGTAGATTGAAGAGTAAGATCGCTGACCCTCCTTCATCCCAACGATGGAAAACACACATTATTTTACAATAGTCCACTGAGAGTTAAAGAGCCCTATCCTCTGGGTGCCAATTAAATAGACAGTATACCTTACACTGATAGGTATTGCCTCGGTCCTATACCAAGTCAGACTGCTTACCCCAGTTTAACTGACAGTACAACACTGGGACAGAAAGAAATGTTCAAACTCCTGCAGACAGAGGCACAATTAAGTGCAATTCTGTGGCTAGACAGAGAGAAGGCAGTTAATCGTTGCTGCTGAAGAAGGCTTTTAAATGTGAAGTGGCATAGCTTTTGACCCCGTTGGAAGACGGCGGGCTTTGTACACTTACTCTACACTTACTTTGTACACAGTACTCTAAGAGCTCTGTTGTTATTTTGAGTCCACAGATTGGTGGTCAGCTGGAGAATGTGTAGGCCGCCTCAGAGGAGGCAAAACACCACTTACAGCTCTGGACTCCTAAATGATGGATTAAGTTTTTGATGGTTCATATTTGAAGAATTGAATCTTAAAATTAGATAACCACCATTTGGAAGAAGTGGTACTTACTCTTACAAAATGACTGATAGCATGATTTAAGTCCTTGGTTGACATAATCATAACATTTTCATAGATTGGATGCTCTATATTTTAGATTTATTGAATGATGAACATCATAGAAATAGAGATCCTCAATTCAAACGGCAAGTTGTGTATCTCTACTGTGTATGCAGTCCACTGTGATAGAGTGAGTTGTGCTCTACAGAGTACAGTTAAGGTGAGAAGCAGTGTCATAAAACCAAGGTATTGAAACAATTACCGTAGCATCTGGCATGGCTTCTAAAGAAGACCTAAGGAGAGGCATTTAGAGCAGAACTGACATAACCCTCTGAAGTGTGTGAATAACAACACAACACACACGTTATTCATGATAAAATGATGTTCCTTTAGCATAGTCAGTATAGATGAAGTCACCTAGTCTCCTGTACTTACATACATTACAAATATCTCTACAAGAGGTATTGAAATCCTTTAATGTGTGCACCAAAATGACGACTCTGTTCCTTTGTTTGCACTTAGAAGGCTGAATTTGCACAAATGATTACACTAGGCACTTTCTGCACTCAGCTATTTGATCGTCTTTTGTCTTCACATGAAGTGATCTTGCACTGTACTGTACTGTATTGTTGGCTGTGTGTTCTGTCTAGTATGTTGTATTTATTATGGATTGAAAGTGTTTTAATCACACACAACCAAATTTCCCCTGGTGGGACAATACAATTTGACTTGACTTGACTTGAAGAGACTCAAAGAAAAGCTCCCACACATCCAAAAGTAAAAAGAGTAATTCACAGACCTAAACAAAGCAAGCTCTCAGTTTTGAATTAGGACCCCAGGCGATGACACTGATGCAGCCTCTGCCAAGGCCACCTCGGTGGGAACCGGTCCCTCACCTGTCACCACCTCTCGCCTCTGTCTGTCACCCATGCCAACATACAGTCACTGTCACTCAAATTTGCTCGGACCATTCCAATCAGCCTCCGTCTGTCTAGCATGTCCAGACAGTAGACAGTGGCAGAAAATAGCCCCAGCTGGAATTTGTCACGGGAACTCCCGAGACAACACATCACATTGGGTTCAACAAGGCTAAGGCTTCAGGGCAGGCAGACACATGGCAGCTATTAGTTATAGACTGTGTATAGCTGCCCGGCCCTGCCCAGCCCTGCCCAGCCCTGTCCAGGCTATCTGTTATCATTGAGTCAGATGACAATGAGTGCAAAGAGCTGTATTATTAGCTGCTTGTGTAATTCTGTCATGCAACATTATAAAGTGCAGGGGGATTGCGCATCATGCCTGAAAAAGAAAATCACATAAAGTAAAACTACTAGATGCTGACAATCATAATGACAAAATGCACATTTTTCAACTCATTTCACAATATAATCTACCTCTATCTACCTCTCAAGCTGCTATTACTGTCTAAAGTAAATGTGGTTTCAATTCAGAAGGACAATAAAAAGGCAGGAATTCACTTTCTGTTGTATGCAGGCCAATGGCAAATGCAGTGGATGAGAGGGCTACTTTAGAGAAGCAGGTGTAAAAGAAGAAAGGCAGGCAGTGGGAGCTTGGGAACAGGCTGGGGCCGCTGCCAAGCTCTGGAGCAAGACCGAAAGGCACATGCAGCGCAGGCCAGGGCCGTTCAAACACATGAAGAAAGAAGCTCCTTTCTCCATTCCTCTCCACTGCTCACTCAGCGATTCCCACCACTCAGTGGGACGCTTGATCCACTGACGAGCCAGAGACAGTGGTGTGTATGCATAGTGATGGATGCATGTGCATTCACAACACACAGACACACACACACACACACACACACAAACCACATTCATGCATTCATGCAAAAATCCCAAAACAAACTTTTTTGCCTAGCAACAATAGATGCTCCCTGGAATGGGGGAGGGTGAGCCTGTCCAGGGGGCAGGAGGGGACAGAGAGAGCCTAAGCCTTGTGGAGCCAACAGAAGCCCTCCACACCACCCCAAGCCAGACCCTAAAGGTGAGAGAGGTTGTTGAGTGATCAGCGCCCCGTCCATCACACCCTAGCTCGCCACCTTTCCTGACCCCTTTCAAGAGCCAGCGTAAGAGGAAAACAAAGGGCCTAATGCATACATAGTTCCAACTGAGGCCCAGCAAACAAGCCGGCGAGCGCAGTAAACGAGCACCTCTAGGGGGGAAAAGCTCAAGGTCACATGCCCCCGTCCAGTGAGTGACTCCAAACAAAGAGGGAAGTGAGGTCACGATCAACAAGTGCTTCCATTCACATACATGAAAGCGCAAAGGGGGAGCGGGCAGCGATTCAAGTCGGCTAGTTCAAACCCCAGGCGGGGGGGAGGGCATTTTTCCATGTAAATGAACCCATTGACCAAAGACCTGCTGCTAGCATTCGGACTACCATGTATACACAGTGGGCACCAAGGGGGGAATCCTATATAGTGATTGTGTTGGGGGTCAGGGCTAAGGGGCACAGATGCTGTGTGCCAAGGATTGCCACATCAAAGCTGTTGCCAGTCACTTCACTGCCCCAGCTGCCCTGTCTGAGTTAGCCACCAAACCAAGAGAGTATGGGTGAGGAGCCCAGCAACATTTGAACATAACTTCCTTTATTTAGCATCTAGGTTTTCAGCCGGTAATCTCCGTTGTCGAGCTGTCTATATTCACTTCACTGTTCCACTGTTCGTGAAACAAAACACGACACCCCAGAACCTCTCAGCTTGTGAGAGAGATACTGTACAAACCCCCCCCCTTCCCTTCATCTGTGGCTTGTCTTCACATGGACCTTGGAAAGCAAAGGGAAGAGAAAGGGAAGAATCTGCCCCTATCCGTAGCTGCCCTCATCCTCGTGGGTATCTCCATTGGAGGATGACATTCACATGCAAGCCCACAGACAGATAGCCCTCAGAATGTTTCATTAAGGGACGAAGCCGTGTTGTGATTTGAGCCCGACAAGCTTCTTCTCTGGGGGCTTTTAAAAGCCCCGACCTGGCACAGCAAGGCGCACTGTTCCTTTAACACGTTAATCACCCACTCAACAACTATCACTCTACAGGTATTCTAAACAGAGGCCAAGCCACCCAGGTTGGCTGACATAGACAGAGGACTGGTAGAGCTGCTAGTTAAGTTAATGAGACTTAATTTCATGGAAGACTAAAGATCTGGTTCATTTTGGTACAATTTAATGTGATGAAATTAATTTGTGATCTTCTAGTTATTCATTTTGGTCTGTTAAGGATTTCTTGCTTATTGGACATTTTGCATGGAACATTTTTTGCCAAAAGTAAAAGTCACATCCTTTCGACAGCACACAGAATGATGCCGTATATCAACAACACATGAACACACACGGCGTAGAAAGGCAGCTGAAGACAGGTACATCACCGCGTCACGGCTGCTGAAATAACACAACTTTATTTTCCATCAAGGTAACACTTGAAAAAGCTTGTATCATTACACTTGTCTTTTTAACACTTCACAGGTAGTGACGGCACATGTATGAAAATGTCAAGTATTTGTGTGTGACAAAGATGACAGCACAGAAGTGGAAACAAGGCACCTTTCAACTTCATCCTTGTTAACTCCATCTACGTGGAAACATCGCCTTCCTTTCCTTTCAACATATTTTCACAAAGGTGTGCAGAGACTGTACCAACTTTGGAAACTCTTACCACCTTAATGGATACACCAAACCCAGATACTGACACTGTGTGTAGCATACTGAATGCAGTACCATGAGCAGTCATATCTGAAGGTAAGCCTTATCTCAGCCAGAGGTATCTTTCTGCTGATACACATTTTGTTTGTGTCCTGGAAGTCCGCTTGATAAAACAGAACTTGATTAATCTTTGTCTTTTTCAAAAAAGACGCTTCCTTGTAGAGCAGAGCAAAGAGAAGCGAAGTGAATGGGCCTGGCAAAACAAGTATCTGTTTGAACGTACAGAAGGGAGAGGCTGGCTAGCAAGCAGACCGGA
The DNA here is from genome assembly GCA_034670405.1 of Hoplostethus atlanticus. Lineage (NCBI taxonomy): Eukaryota > Metazoa > Chordata > Actinopteri > Trachichthyiformes > Trachichthyidae > Hoplostethus > Hoplostethus atlanticus. Next base: position 2,662,830 of record JAXDDX010000001.1, on the reverse strand, counting down.
GTCATTGTCAACTGTCTGACATTTCCATGTGTGTTCTGACTAACTGAGATAGTTGGCAGGTTTCAGATTTACTACCCCTCTAACCCCCACAACACCTCCAAAGTCCCAAAACCAGCCAGCGCCCCCCAGCAATCAAACTCCGGCTACCAACTTTGATTTAAGACAAGACTCCCCTTTCACAGAAACATCAAGTAGAGAGAGAGAGAGAGAGAGAGAGGGAGGACCATGAGATCACTGACCCTGACAAAGACTGCTTTTATACCTCCTCAAGAAGAGTGGATAGAGGGATAAGAGGAGAGAAATCGATGAATTGCTTTTTAGGGTTATAATAAAGACTGATCTGACCTGAAGTGAAGTGAACTGTTCTATTATATGTACATGTGGATTCCACCACAGCACCTCAAGTACTATATGAATACACTGCCACTTCGATATCCAGGTCTTAATTCCTCACCTAACCAGCATTCTCCTTGGTGGTCCTGCGTTTCTCAACACTTTACACACTCAGCAATTAGGCTGTGGTTAGGAGCCCCATATTTAGACATTATTTTAGTCTGATGAGGAACAAAAGAAAGCCTAAGGAGCCTGCAGAGACAGACACATGCACAGAGTGGAGAGGAGCTACAGCAGCAGAGGCGGGGCCAACAGAGAATGTAAGGCCAAAACCAGCAGTCTTGAATCATCAACAAACAGAGGCAAATATAAGAGCATGCAAAATGAGTCACAATCCAAGAGTAGCATTTGCTGAAACCAAGACAGAACGACACACGCCAAGCCAGTGTTTACATCTACCCTGCTAGTAGCAGTGTGCACTGCACTCCTTCCCATAAAAAGACAGGAGGCCTGCTAGTCTTGGCCCAGCGTGGCCTTCAAAGAACCCATTTATCACTGCATCTGGAGAGGGGCCGACATGATAAGGCTGAGGAACCGCAGCCCGGGACACCTCGTAGTCCTAATGCAGCCCCGCTGGCTCTTTTAATCCTCATTGTTTGCCGGCTAACCCTTTGATGAAGCCCCACAGGTGTCTCCTCCACATACACATCTATCTTCCCGCTATCTCCCTGTGCACAGTGAATGGATTTATGACGAGGAGTTTGGGTTTGTGATCGAGGACGTGAGATGAAACCTCATGGGTGTATCTCATTTAGGGTTAAGTAGATGTTAAAGGATGGATGGATGATAACCTTGGATATTGGTGGGACTTGAGAAGGAAAAAAAAGATCTTTCACTATGTCACATGTTGAAAGCGCCCCAGAATGGGGGCTGAGAGACTCTCCAGATTTCACCCTCTCTGTTTACCACACACAGACTGAGGGAGTTGAAAGGGGAGAAGCATATTAAGGCGGTATTGGCCTGGCCCATCAGGTCACTCCAACTACTTTAAACCTCTGCCACACACAATGACCACCACCAGCGACAATGACCGGGTTCAGACAACAAGCAAATCGAGCGTCCCACACATAAAAGATTTATTGCGTCGGGCAACAAAGGCCGCCCACAAAGCTCCCCTGCATGCGCTGCTATAAGGCGTTGCGTCGCGGTGAACTCTGCTCTGTCACCCTGCTTTCTCTCGAGGGCCTCTCCACCACCCAAGGGCCTCAACCATAAAAATTCTAATGAAACGGAGGGAACATTCAGGCAGCCTCCCAAGCAGAAAACCTCTCCAATTCTTTTCTCCCCGACTGCAAACTAAAAAGTAATTATTTCTTCCCTGTGTGCTCCAACACGACGTGAGTGAAAACACACCAGACGGTACTGGAACATGTTTTTCAATAACCCCCCCTCAATCAAGGCTGAAATCTTCTCGCTAACCTGCAAGCCAAAGATCGTGACTGAGTATAATTTGCGCTTTTAGGGCAATTTTTATTGCCATGGTAAATGCAGGTCATCAGGAGGTAAGTGTGTGCAGGGAAAGTCAGACAGACAGTGGTTGCGGGCAGTGTAGTTAGGCAGTCTGTAGTCTGTTACCTGAGGCAGCGCAGGGCTCTGTGGTGGCGTGGCTGCTGGAGGTGTTCCTCTTCCTCTCGTGTCTGTAGACAAGATGAGGTTTGTTGTGCTCTTCATCGTACTCCTCCCCCTCGGCGTTCATCAGAGGCTCCAAGAAGTATTCACCATATTGCGTCGTAAAAGTTCCGATCTGGAACGGAGGAAAGGTGTTATGAGGGCTTTCGGTGGGAAGCATGTGCTTGCATGTGCGTGTAGATTCGACATACAGATTACGGCAGAGTTTCATATAAGTAGTTGTTGTCTAACTGCGATCATTCTGCTTTGCCCTCGGGCACTACTGTGCACATTATTTCCATGTTTCTCTTTTTGACAGGTGCGCTTGGAAAAAAACATGCTGACTCAGAAAGTTTGGAAAATTTTGATAAAATGTCACTGTCAATCATCACTCAAGTGCAACCCCATGAGGATCAAGGTCATAATTGCAAAATAATAAGACATTCTGTACCTTTTATACAGTATTAATGCACAAGAATGATTTCACTATGATTGAAGTGAAGTATTTGTTCTGAGGACTCTGAAAATGCATTTTCCCATACACCCTGACTGAAAGGAATGACAGACAGACATCCACTGGGAAAAGTGACATCATCAAAGGGGGGCAGAGCTGCTGTCAGAGGAATGCTAATATTGATTTGGCAGCTCAGTTCCTCATAAAGCTGCTTAGCTCACTCAGCCGTGAGGCACAATGGTGTTTGTATGGTCATTTCATGCGCACACTTAAACAGGATATTGGACACTGGAATGTTATCTTTCGGAGCGGCATTATTCCGTGATCATCTCCACAAGTGATGGACGCTTGACAATGGAAAACACTGTCAGCTCGGAAGTGGAAAGACATGTACATATGTGTACCTTTCCTCTCTCCCTTTCAAACGTGGCAGGATTAGCAGGCTTGAACGCCCTATACCTCTCTGAAGGTGCTACAGGCTTGGAGTGTTATACGTGTTCAGTGCCGCAGTGTAACGACTAGCTTGCAATAACATGACGTGTGATAGAAACAACCTCGCCATTGGCAATGAGTCCTAAGAGCCTCAACGTTGCACTCTATAAGTCTGCTAACTTCAATGCAGCCCCACACTGCTCCCATCTCTTCAGGCCCGGCAAGTGGGGATGAATGAAACTGCTGCCGCTGCTGTGCTGGCATGGACCGACTTATTAACAGAATCCAGTTACAATGTGGCATTGTGAGGCAAGGCGGCATGCGCTGGGAGCGTTTGTCCAAGGCTGTCAGCAATTATCTTCTACCGCATAGAGACAGACAGACAGATAGCCGTTTGGTCCAGAGATTGTTCCACCCCGCATACTCAGGTATTGGACAGGTCAGGTCAGAGACTGAGCACACTGTGACCCATGCCTTCTTGTAAGAGGTTGAAACAAACTTCTCTGTTTGTCTGTTTGTTTGTTTGAGAGTAGTGGCATTCATTGGAATTGACAGTGTATATAGTCGTAAAACTGCACATTTAATGAAAATTTCATATGTGCCAAATTCCATTGATATTTCCAACTTTCAAAAGGATATGCATCATGAACATCTGGAGTTATCCAGTGTTAAAGAACACTAACTTTTATGCCTTGATAATCAATCACTGACAATGATTGGAAAGCAAAATTGTAGTTTGTAAAACGTTTACCATTGCTTCTAACCGACTGCAAACAAACCAATAGTAGAAAAAAGCATTCTGTTTTTCCACATCTGCCTGTGAGAAATCTAAATTTGACCCCGTCTGCATGACCATTAGGTACTAGTTAATTAAGTGGACTGATCCCAGTGTTCTCATGTGGCGTTCACACAAGGCTGAACAGACAAATGCTCTGTTTAGTCAATGGAGGAGCCAGAGTTTCAAGGTTTCCCAGCATTAGCCCAGCAGCAAATCTGGCAGAAGTTTGGACAGACACAATGGTTGCTGTTCAGTAGTGGGTGCTGAACTGGACCTTACAATTGGGGGACTCTCATTCTGAGCAAGGTCAAACTCATGACATGGATGGAATGGCTGTTGGCGCACATCTATTGTATCAAAGCCCACAAAGACACTCTGAAGTCCTGCGGCTGCTGAGTCATCCAATGTGACGTACAGTTGCAGTCAATCTCTTAAGTTAAATAGGGCGTAAACCTGTCACGAGTCTGATCTTTACACAGATGTACATCCGTTGGCACCGGAATGAAGAAATAACCCCCTTTTCTCAGGACACGGTGGACTCACCATGCGCTTTTATTCTGTAAACGGCGCATTTCTTCGCGCACCAACATTTCCCACAGTGTGAGTGACCGAGAAGTTCCCCACAACCTTCATTGGCAGTTGTCTCCTCTTCACAGCATTTCCCCTCTTTTCTGTCTGTCACAGCTCACTTTGAAAAGGCCAAAAGCCCCTCAACCCCACCCCCTTTCCCCCTGGGGGACGGCTTTGAGCAACACTGGACGAGGGGAAACCTGCTTTTTCTAGAATGACCCCTTTGTTTTAGGGCTTAATCATTCCTTAATGACCTCATCCCAACAAAATGTGCCTAGCCATTAAGCCCAGTGATCATGGTGGGACACATTTATGACCCAATAGCCTCTGGTGCTGTCCCCATTGTCCTGTCATTCTCAAAGAGTGATGATGCGGATAACCAACAAAGATTGGTTGAAAAAGGATGCAAACATGTTTGGATAAGTGAGTCATACATCAAAGTTGGGCAGAGGGGCAATTAAAGGCTTATTACCCTGTTAATTCCTGCATAACTCACGTCTTAAATGGATCTACGAACATTTTAGTGGACACTTTTATCCAAGGTTCCTTGAGTGTATTATACTGGGAATCGAACGTCTAACCCTGTCAGTGTTAACGCCCTGTTGGAGCCATTGAGTTACACTGCATTATGATCTTAGGCCAAATTTAAACAAGGGTACAATCACTTAATGCATTGTGAATGTGCCGGTTAAGACACGCAGCCTCACAAAGCAAGCTGATACCTATTCTGTGACACTCTATCCTGGTACCGTACACCGTGCACATATCTAAAATAAAGGTTATGTCACTGATAGGAGTTGTCGTGTGACACACAGAGAGAGAGACTCCAAAGCTTACGGTCCTTCCCTCTCTCTGTTGCTGTGGCCAGCCAAATACCCCCCCCCCCCCCCCCCCCACTAGAATCCACACCAGAATCCGGCTGGCGCGACTGAGGTCAACCCCCTGCCCTTGTACCAGTAACCTTATCTGACCCATGAAGTCATCCCCTTCAACACTTATCAGATTCTCTCACACAGGAGTCAGCACGCTAAACAGCTTGGGCATCAGGATTCTCATATGCTGCAATGGGGCCGTAAACACCATCACGACCCAATAACGCCATTACGGCCCCGTAAGATCCCAATGAGACAATAAATGGCGACCAAAAAACAGGCAGCTTGTATTCATGATACTCTTGTTGAGTGTTACTCATGATATCACCTGCTGTAGCGTTATTGGACTTTATTGATTTAGGTTAAAGATTAATTGTCTCAAAAAGCTAATCTCCCTTATACTGAAGCGACTAGAATGTGACGTGAAATTTAGCCCTGAATATATCCTGCAATTCTAATAAGAAATGTGACACTTGATTGCATTCCCCGAGGTCAGAGCTATAGCAGCACCCCTGGAGCTGGTAGGGTGTCAGTGTCTTGCTCAGGGACACTTCAGCAGCGTGGATGCTTGCTGTCACAGAGGCTTGAACCCCGATCTCTGTAAGTCACTACACCAAGTGAGATGACAAGTTGTAGACCTGCGCTCTGCAATAGCATCACCCCACAGGCATCGGGATGCAAGGCTGCTCTCCTTCCCACTATTGGCCAATAACATTTGTCCAACAACACTTGTTACTCTTGTTACACTCCTATACACTTCACTTGTGCTGCGGGTTATGGGGGGATATGCATGGATGGAATCCGCTGAGAAGAGTGGAGGCCTGTCAGCAGCGCCTGATAAAAGTATCTATGTATAGAGGGGGGGTGGTGGTGGTAGGGGGGGAGTCATACTCACAAGGCCAGTGCACAAGCTGAAGACGGCCGGGTATTCGGTCTTGGCGTTGACGTGTCCGCGGAAAAAGCAGTGGCGCATATCGCCGGGGTCTTGGAAGTGGGAGTCCGGGGCGTCGCTGCGCTCCGCTCCCAAGTGTGTCACCGTGTACGAGGGGGCGATGAAGCCCGAGTCCGTGCTCAGATTGAGATGAAAGCGTTCCCCGAAGGCATCAATTCTGTAGTGAGCCCGTAAACCCGACAGGTCATCATTTAAACTTCTCCGTCTCCGTCTGTAGTGCAACTTGTGGGGAAATGATTCACCGAAATCATTTACTCGGAGCGGGGCGATGATTTCATAGGATGACAGCTGCTTGATGAAGCTTTCTAAATAAAAAATGGATAGAAAGAAATGTATAGTTAGTATTGTAGTTCAGAGAAAAAGTAGCGGTATCATTATCCGCGCGTCAATGTAATAATTTCAGCTGCAGCCCGGCTGTCCTAAAGCACACAAGGCATCATTCTCAAACACCACAGGCTACAGTTTTAAACAGTTTCCACATTATCACTCCACCGGGTGATATCCCCGTGAATTAAAACAAAAGACTACCTTGTTTCGGATGCAATCGGTATCCCAAAGAGTCCCGGACAAGTGCTGACAGATGACACAATAGTCCAACCAGCCAGATTGCAAACTGCATGATTTCCTCCGCGAAGAAACCAAGGCTGTCGTCTCCCAAGGCAGTACCCTCTCTCTCTCTCTCTCTCTCCCTCTCTCTCCCTCTCCCAAGCGGCTCCCCCCTCTCCTTTTCCCGGCTTGTCAGCAACAGGTCGTGGGATCTGCGGAGGCTCTCTGCAGCGCAAGTCTTGCAAAGTGCACTGGCCTCATCGCATTGCTAAGCATGCATTCACTGCCCTCTACAAACACACACTATTTATCATACATTCTTCCCCCTCAAAAAATTGCTGTCTAATGTAAACTATGGTCTATACGGAAAGGAGGGATCAGTGCCAAGTACGCTTTCCCTTAGCCATCCATAGAACACCCCTTGCACCCTAAGCGCTCACCAACCTCGGAAGCAACGCCCCTAGGCTCTGGAGCCAATGGTGAGTGCGCCCCGACCACCACACACTTGGTGGGGCAGTCTTGTGCGCTGCAGAGGATGATACCGCGATAATAAACTGTAGTATCAATGAGCAGTAAACTGTGGAAAAAATCAGTTTGACATATGTTAACCTGGAAAAACACCTAAGACATGTTTTTTTTCCTCCTAACTCCTAATTCCAATGGTGAGTTTATAGCTACCTCATCACAATTGTATTTTTTATCTCCTGTGATATCACTATAATATTTCTATAATATATCTATAGTGCTCTTATAATACACTCCTATGGGGACTTTTATTTTGATGGGATATGTGTATCCTTCTAAACCTTTATTATAGGATTACTATAGTTCTTTCTCGTAAGGTAATGTGTATTATACTACACATATTTGGCTACAAGGCAATGTGTCGACAATGCAGTTTATAATTATAGCTCGTGGGAGAATATTATCAAAGCACAAAGACGTTAGTAGTGAGCTCTTTATCCCCTATGGCCTAATGGAGGAAGTGGACTTCCTTGGCCGTGATGTGGTCAGCTTCTCGTTAATCATTTGGGCACGTAAAGTGTAACACACACTTGATGGACGTTTGAAAAGACTCTTGTTTTTCATCTCCCTTTGCCCCAAATGTCACAGTATTGTTCGTGATTAGATTCGGTGGTCTCACCGGAAACGCTTTTTGGATCCGGTGAGCTCCTCTTCTTTGACTTCACACAAAACATCTAAAGTCTCCAAGTCATGGCTATTACTTATTTTAAAAACACATTCTCTCATGTTGGTGGCTTTCACATACTAAAGGGAATGTTCTAAGAAAAAACAAGAGCTGAATACGTTGCAACTAAAATCATAATGTTGGGGTTAGGCCAATATATGGGGTTGTCGATATCGGCCTTTTATTAAATATCAGATACCAGCCAGTCATGTCATCTGTTGCCGAAATGATGGAGGTTCATCCCTGACATCAGCTACACAAAGTAGTAGTAGTGTCCCCTAATAGCTTCCCATTGAATAGGTGTGGCAGGTCACTCTCCCTTAAGGAGCTACTAACAAACTTAGAATTGTAAAAGTGTAGCTTTCAATGGAAAGTGGAAGTCCCACAGTCTGCATGCTGTTTCAGAGGCGTTTCCACACACACACAAGAATACAATTCATCTGTACATCTTCCAGATGTACATCTGTAAAGTACATCTGGAAACACAGTGGACTCACTAATAAAACAACAACAATAAAACAATAGAAATAAAACAATCCACTTTCTTATAGTGACAGTATCCATACATGTGAAGCACTGATGGAGCCAAATGAGATGAGCTGTGGGCTGAGCGTCCAAGTCAAGCTGCCTAAGCCGCATCTGAACTCGAGAGCTCCTGAGATGAAGTTATTGTTGTATCGAGGGAAATCTCTTTACTGTAACTCCTCTGTTGCCTCCCCGATGTGTTATTCAGTCACTCTCCAAGCCTCCTGTGAAGCTATTTATTCCACTAAACCACGGTCAGAGTTCTTTCATGATCAGGAATCTACTGAGAATGTGCAGAAAGAATTGAATTTGACAAACAGAAACCGGTTATCTTCCAATATAGTCACCGCAAGTTCGTCTTCGGATGCGATGAGCCCACCTGAAGCCAGGTCTTCATTGTCAATACACTACACAACTCAATTCACAAGTATAGTCAAGGATGTATTGGAGGGTAGACCAAACTAAAAGGTTTTTTTTTAAGCTGAAAAATTCATATTATACCTCACGTGATGAAAGAAAAAAGCATCATAATAAATGAATACCATTCTGAAAATAGAGTTCTTATATTACATAGATGGTTGTCAGCCTTAAGGCACTTCATACAGTTTACCCACCTTTCATTTCACCACCACGGCTCTCAGAGTAGTGTGTGTGTGCAGTTTGTGAGATTGTAAGGATCCAAGGATTATCCACAGTTATTCACACAATGTTATACCCTATTCTAAGGCCGATATTTTCCAGAGTTCACATCTGTGTTCTGGGAGGGGTTCCCATATACCGGTCAAGCCATAAAAAGCCATCTTCAAAAAGCCTGAAGGTCTTAAAAATATGTTTTTTCATCTTATTTACAGATGGATTAGGCGTAAGGTCTCCGGTGAAATAAGGTTAAGGTCTATAGAAGACTTTTTAGGGTGAAAATGATGTTCCAGGTTTGCAGCTTGGCCAGAAAGTAACGACCACTGCAAGAGAGTTAACTATAGGATCCTAGGCTGCATGCCAAACAGGTGCCAAGGCCCCCTTTAGCTATCACTTTAACTTCACCCACCCATCCACTAACTAGCTTTTATCACCTACGGCACATTATAATGCTCTAAATGAGCCAAATGACTGCACCGGATAGCTTATTTGTGGTTAGCGTAACCACATATTCTTTAATTCTCCACATATGCTATGTTTAATGAATGAAACATCCCAGAGTTTTAACTTGTTTCTCCACCAGATGTGCAGAGTCAGATCTCTGCACGTAATACTTCAATAACTTAATGCACCTAACAGTTTTGCCTTTGGCCTCCATAATTTGTGGAGATGTGCTCAGATTGCAACAGGCTCCATTTGCCTGCACACATTTGTTCATATGGATTTGACAGTAATGGTTTTAAGGGCACAAATACTCATCTGTCATCGCGGAGGCAATGACGCCTTCCATTTCTTGTATGTCTGAGACAAAATGCAGCAGGAAGTTATGCCCTCGGTAGCCCCTAATTGTCCCCATATTGAGGTCATTGCTCCACAGATCAAATGACAATGACATTAACAAAGTGCTGTTTAGGGGCCTATGGGTTCCACATGTTAACCAGCTCATTGTCTCACATCTGTGATGATATATGCTTGACTGGCCCTCTTCCTTGCTTGGCCCTTGGCCAGGATTGACCCTGTGGGGTCAAGGGAAAGGAGAGGTGGAGGGAAATTTGGTGGACTGGCTCATCAGGCTCTTCCTCTTCCCCAGTATTAAACAGCATTAGATCTGAGTGATCAATCGAAGAAAAGCTCACATTTCATTGTCTGAACATTGTGGCTTTGAGAGTCGCCCTCCTTACTCTTATATGGTTTTCAGTCACAGAGTTGAGGTTTATTCTAATGCTGCACATCATTGTAAGTCATTCTGGATAAAAGTATCAGTTACATGCCTAACATGTCAATGTAAATCTATTTCATCTCCATGTTGACATTGCTTTTAGATTGACTATAGGGCGGACTTGTAGACTTGCTTAATAGCAGTAGTGTAAGAAGGGAATTCCAACCATGTCCACATGTGAATGATGTGGCCTAGGAATTGTCCCCTTAGGCAGCAGTCCATTGTGGCTTGCCACAAGACATCAAAATAACTCACAAGCATGGGCATGGGCCTCTGCTGACCACAACAGATTTAACAAACTTTTATCTTTTGAACTAAATTCAGAAAATACATTAGCTTGCACTATGAGCCTGTCATGCTTAATTTCTATTGCGATGCACACCAAGTACCTCATTCTGTTGGTTTCTTCTAAGGCTTTCTTCCTTTTTATCTTCTTGAGGGGATTCTCTCAGCCGTCGGCATGTTAAATAAATACATAGTGGTTGTTTCTTCTCTCCATTTCCATTCTAGCTTTCTCTTTTGATCTTTTTCACCTTGGTTGATCATTTACTTCACTCAATATTGTGTTTTGACCCTGATTTATGACATGATAGCAGTGCAATGCTGTTGCCTAATTTTTACTTGAAAATCACCTTACTTTGGTATCATATTTCAGGGAGATGGACGCAAGGAAAATATACAACCTATGTGTTGACGGGATTAAAAAAATGCAGGATTAGTATCGTAATTCATGAAGAGATTCTTGTTTCTCCACTTTGGCTCATATGACAACAGTTCCAACAAAAAAACAACAAAGTTAAAGTATCATATAACATCAAATCAACACTAGGATATCAACGCCAGATATTCTTGCCAGATATGATTTGGAGAACTCCAAAAGCTGATGCACAAAGCATCGCTCAGTCATTCCTACTGTACTCCATAACTGAAGGCAGCAGTGGGAGTCCTTCCACTAGCATGTCAGGTGATTTATCATCCAAGGGTTCGGCTCCCCCCTCCATCCTCCCCAAGCTTGAGCAAAGCTCGCCCTTGAGAGCTCAAACAGCTCCAGAGCAACTCTCATGGTTCAGTGGGTTTGAACTCCCCAGTCATAACAGTGATCTATACCTCCTGATATACATCAGGGCCTAACCTTCACCGGCCACTCCTTGTGGTGTTGCAACCTCGGCTTTCTGTGACCCGTGTTTGCACGTGTAAGAGGTCTCCTTTACAGAGACTATAGCATGACCACGGAGAATGTTTAACCAACAACTGTGATACATTACAGCATATTACTGCAGTTGTGTTTGACACTGAGTTCATCAAGACAATCCACAGACAGTGAAGTATTTCTTTGCATGCTGCAACATCACTTGCACTTTGAATTCTTCATGTTCTTCATCAACCCATCCAGTGTTTAATATGTACGGTACCATGAGTTTAAATCGATAAACAAAGATCAATGAAAAGGTCAGTGGGGTGTAGATGAGGGTTACTGTGTCACTGAGGGAGTAACCATAACATACTGGCCCCCACCCCCTCCTAACTCGTCTCCCACGCTCCCCCTTCTCTGACCGTTCAGGTGGTTCTCATGGTGCAGTGATCAAGGAGCTCGGCCACCTGAGACCTGTGTTGGCTTGCACCGCAGATTAAGGCCCCCCTAAAGAAGCTTCCGCACCCCCGTTGCCGCAACGGAGCCGTCGAATTCCTAGTGCCCTTTAAGCACAGTGGTATGTCAGCCTCTTTCCTGCTCCCATTGTCTGTCTTAGCCCTGGAGACAGCTTTAAAACATTGTCAAAGCAACACTCTCTCACCGGTCTCTGTGAGTGTTGTCCCATTGATGACTCATCATATTATGGCAAAATAACAAAGAGATTGACAGAAAACAAAAAGATTGCCATTCGCTAAAAGGAACCGGACAATGAGGCTTTTTTACTGTATGTTGTCATGTATGTAGTGAAAACAGTTCTCGCACAAATAAATGGTGCGGCCTTGCCGCCTCGCTGCCTGACAGGCCCAGCGGTTACACTTAAGTATGTGTTGAATGATCCTCGGAGAAGATTAAGAAAGGCTCTTGATCATTATTGTCTTGCTGAAGTCATTACATCACAAGCAAAAACTTGTTGAGTAACCCACCAAGGTAATCTCGTACAAAAGGCGATCATCTTTTGTGTACTGCGGGAGATACACACACAGAAAAGCAAAGGCGGTCAATTAAACCTTTATGTTTTGTAGAGCGTACTACAGGAGAGCAACATCCACCATCTGAAAAGAACGGAAAGACATGGAGGTGTTACATCGCCCTCGTTTGCACTCTCCGCCCTCTGTCTTTTCTTAATCCCGGCCCAGATTTGGTCCATATGTGAGCTCTATCAGTCAATAAGAGGTTTACCCTGGAAAGCGTACAGCTTCATTAAACGAAGCCTGTCCTGTGGAAATATGCACTGTTACAAACTCTCCAGTCTCCAGGCTGTGATTTCTCCACTGATCCCCTCCTGGGCCAAACACTTACTTGGCTCTGTTTTCCATACCGGGAACTGTATACATTTCCGCTCCTAATGGGGACCATAGGGAGACAGAGGTGAGAGGGAAGGTGAGACTGAGTATGCGGTGTGTGTGTGTGTGTGTGTGTGTGTGTGTGTGTGTGTTTGGAGGGGGTGGATTGGAAGAGAAATGCCTGGCTGTGGGTGGAGGGCTGTGTCAAAAAGACCAAGTCTGGTGCAACGTGTGATTGTATTTATTACTCTGAGATGAGAGGCAAATTATAGACTCCCAGCGCAGCGAAGCGAAGTGAGATCATGTTTAATTATGACGTTTATTTTAAAAAGATCAGACACTAATAAGCCACACGACTCACGACCGCTAGAGTGGACGATGATATCAAACAGCAGCTATGCGTGTGCTTCGTGGCCCAGGATGTACCCACCAGGACTCTACCAACAACATGAAGCCTGCCACTTGTGATCAGGTTTCATCGAGATATGTATTCCCTCCTGCAGCTGCCTGATTTGCAGCAATGGTGCCATCCCTCCCACAATAGTGATAGTGTGTGTAGGAATAGGATACTTTTCTGACCTCTTTCTCCACATTTCTCACCACCAAGCATGTTAACAGTTGTCTTCTCCAGACTACGTTGTATTTGGCTGATTTTTTTTGGGGATGTGGAATTTGAAAATCAAGTCCCACACTCGATATCCCATTTGATACAGTGGCTGGCAGGAGATTCACATGAAAGCATATGCAGTTTGCGTAACTTTCTCTGGTCCTTGATGTCATGCCAGCTTACAATAGGAGGCAATCTGACATCAAATGCAGTGACTTATGACAGAAATGAATCTGTCACCTGATATATCTCCATACTCCATGCTCCAAGTCACCAACACTCATCATGTTTTACTCAACATCTGACCCAAAGGTGAAATGCTGACTGTTTTACTTTTGCAGGGCTTTGCATTTTCCCGCGTCACATAGTGGACTAATCCGGTAGTGATAAGTGGCAAAAGCCATGCCAGGGACAGCTGCCTGGCATTTGGGTTATTAACAGCTGTGAACTTTAAGCTTGCAGTGACTCATGAGATTTGATGACAGTCCAATAGGGGCTCCTTGGATCTTTCTTTCGGTCCACTTATAGTATACACAACATCCTGGAAATGGAGCCTTGTATGTGAGGTCATGGGTAAACATGGCCTTGGTTTCAGCTCTGTTGTTGCTGACAGATGAAAATCTCCAAAAAGTCCAGGAACTGATAAAAACTAGCTGATAATCCCATTGATGCCCGTGGATTTTTTTTTCATCTTTAGGGTTTCCTGGCTCCTATGGTCATGGCATTTATTTAAGACATAAAGGAATAACAGAGCAGTTCAAGTTTCAGTACAAAGCACTAAAATTGCAATTCACAAGCTTTTCACATGAACACACAGCTAACAGATGTCCTAGTTAAATATGTGATGGAGAATTTACTAAATTAGGTGCTCCGTCTTTCTTCTGCAGTACACTTGACACTGAAATGTCTCACTTTCTCTCACCTCTAACTTTTTCCAACTCTCATACACATCTGTCAATATTGCTCACTGCCATTTCTCATGTGGACACTCGATCATGTCCTCACTATGCGGTCTCTCTTCTGCCTCTCTCTCTCTCAGCCACACACACACACACACACACACACACACACACACACACACACACACACACACACACACACACACACATCCGTCTCAGTAGGTCAGGGTCAACAGGTGATGTTTAGATATCCCAAAGCTCAGGGGGAAATTAGTTTTCTCTGTGCACTTCCTACTTGATGGCTTCATGCCTACAGATGACATCCACTCCTTTTACACACACACACACACACACACACACACACACACACACACACACACACACACACACCCTTAAATTTCCTGTTCCTCTGTCCTATTAGCTGTCCCATGAGGGTTGGCATTCACTGTGGCGAGGGTCAGTTTTCATGCAAGCATTTCTGAACCAAACGTATCATAGCACCATACATACAAAATGTGTTTCTAACCACACAGTGACACATTCATCACTTTGCTTCAAGAAAAAGGGGAATTGGTGGATCCGGTGATAAATCCCCAAAGGCCATGGGTGAGACAACTGCTGCACTTTTTGTGAACTGCAACCAAAATAACAGTGAAGCCACATGGGGAAGGAAATGGATGATACTACCCAATAAGAGTTTGGCGTGAGGGGTCTCTCCTTCCATCAAGCATCTGCACAGAGGACAATCTTAGCCTGGGAGAATGTCCTTGAGCACTCTCTTACCAAATTGAGCTCCGACTGCTAATAGATGCACATGGGTCATTCACGAGAGGATAACCTAACAGATACAACATAGATGTTTAGATTTGCCTCACAGAGAATCTATGAACAGGGATGAAAGGTGTACCAGCAAGCTCTTTTCCCCACTTTTTGTTTGCTTCTAGACAGATGCAGAGGATTCATGATGCTGCACAAACAGTTAAGGCATATAGCTACCACTGAAAGAGGAATACAAGTCAATTTAGGAATCATCACTATCCCGATGGGCAGTTTTGTGTACATATGTAAACATGAACAATGCTCTCCCAAAGCTAGAAACCAGAGAACCACGGATCTAATCTATGACAGCATAAAAATGGAGAGCCTGAAGTTGTTCCATTGGCAATAAAAACATACTCTCTGGATGTATCGGATGTATGGTTGAGCTTTCACTTCAAAATGAGAACAATATCATATGATGTGATATCACAGATTAGGTGATGTGAGAAACTCTACAGTGGGAGACAGTGATGCTTTATCACTGATACAAAGGTAAGTGTATAAGGATAACAAGGTTCATTCTGCATTGAGGCTTCTCACTTGTAGCTTGAGGCAAAATTGCCTCTGGTAGAAACATTTCCCAAGGTAGAAAAACAGGTATTTTTTCAACTTTTTACACCACACAAGACAAATAGGATTTCATTGTGTCAGTTGCTCCCAACTCTGAAGAATTCATGTGGAGAAAAGTAAGTGCTTTTCTGAAGACATAATGCCAAAACCCTGTCAAGGTCCCGCAGCAGTCCATGTTCTTTGCCTGAGCACAAATGGTACAAAAATGACTACATTTTCAGTAGTTGCAGTGTTTCCTGTGAATGACCACTTCCTAAAACACTATTCTAAAAAAAGCACCATTACATCTTGTGTAACTTGTGTAGTTCTAGACACTTCGAAGAGACAGTCTGACAGAATATTTTGCCTATTTCAAATGATTGCTATTTTTTCCCACCCACTGTTTTGACAACAGAGAAGAAATCACCAGAAAGAAATCACCAAAAATATCATCATCTAATGTGATCGCATGTCTAATAGATGAAATTGGCATAAAATAAACAAACAACAGTGACGGAGGATTGACGGGTGAGTTCAAATACTAAAGTTGCAAATATTAATATTTACTATAAAATAATCTGTATGATGCTTAAAAATGTACTAACAGTATGTTTAAAAAATATTCAGTTGCATTAAAAAATGTTATATTTTAAAGTACAGCTTAGCAGAGTAATATTAGAAGAATGAATTAGTTGTGAAAATTTACTTTTAATCATGTTACCCCAGTTCTGCCCAAGCCAGAGGATGCTGACTTTGATCTATTCAATGATTCTCTGGTTCTTTATGAAGGCCAGCACTTACCAGAGCCAATGTGTCACAGGTTTGATGCCCTGTCGTCTACACTGCAGCACATTATGCATAAATATAGCCCACATTGCATAGAATTTGGTCACTGAAATTGTACCAATTTTGCTTCTTTGGCAGAAATTCACGACGGCACAGAGTTTTCAATCAACATTACCCGACACATTAGAGTGGAGTCTGGCGAGTGCATCAGGATCCCATATGAATTTACCTATCCAATAAACAAAGTCACTGCCCCCTATACAAGGATTTGGTTTAAAGGACATCCACGCAATTATGTAACTAAAAGAGTTGTTCAGGATTTGAAATCTAAGATCCAAGCCATTTTGAAGCTAGGTGGCCTGCCACAAGGGGAGTACGAATATGGTTTCAAATTAGAATGGGGATGTAACCAGACATATGTTTTCCCCGAGAGAGTTCACATCTCAGTATCTGGTAAGTGAAAACTTTATTTGTTGAGTGCTGTTTTTTTTTGCATGGGAATGAATAATATCATATACTGTGGTAGTGGTAGATCGCACTAACAGTCTTTAGACGTGTACAGGGAAGTACTACATGTGTTGCAACAAGCATAAGCAAATTGAGTGTTTCTTGATAACAGCAGATGATCATTTTGTTGTATTTATTTTCAGCGCTAACCCTGAGGCCCACCGTTGTCGTTCCTCCACTGACAGAAGAAACAATTGCCACACTGTATTGTCTTACCATTATTGTATGCGCTGATATACCACAAGTCCAATGGAAATGGACGAAGGCTGATGGGCACTCTGAGTCGTTTCACGGTGATGGGTTGGTTAATGATTTAAGACTTACTCCCAAAGCAGAGGACCACAACAGCAATATCACTTGTATCACAGTTTACGAGTTCAACACTGTGGAGACGACTGTTACTTTAACAGTTAACTGTAAGTATACTGCAGTTTCACTTATTATCAACTATGTCACCATGACATGGCTCAGGTGTGAGTGACCCGTCTGTATTGGCAAGCTACTCCCTAAACATTACAGTGTCTTTCAGTATGTTCTCAATCAGATGCTTATTTATATTTTTTTGTTCTTTCCCTTTTTATTTATTTTCCCTTTTCTTTATAGCTCATCCTAAATTCCTAAATGACTCCCAGTGTATAGTCCAAGGACAGCTGCTGACCTGTGTGTGTATCAGTCAGGGGATTCCCCTACCGGCAATCACCTGGCCATTGGCCTCTCTCAGAAACTACTCAGTTATCAGCTCTGGCAGCATCCAAACAGTGAGCAGCACCATCACCATGTCTACTACTGAGTACCACAACTCCAGTGTCAAATGCATTAGCACTAATGAGTTGAGCCAGGCTGAGATTGAACTTCCTCTGCAAAACCACACAGAGGGGTTGACACTGACTTGTAAGTAGTTCATTCACATACATACATACACATACACATACACATACACATACACATACAACACATACACACATACATACACATACATGCATACATGCATACATACATAAGTATAGCAATGGTGCAGTGCATAGTGCAAAATGATCTCTAAATGATTTTTCTTTTTCAACTGTCAATGTGCAGAATTCTTAACGCAAAACTATATACTCCTAAATTTGGTATCAAAATCCCATGTAGAATGCAAAATACATGGGATTTTGTTTATCGGAGCATCAGAACAGTGGATTTGTGATGTTCTGCACTTCGGTACATATTGTACTGTAACACTGCAGTGAGACTGGTGGACAGAGGATTTCTGACAAAAATGAAGGCTGACCAGTTGCTAACCATATAAATCAGAATTTAGGATTCCAGGATTTTGGAGGATTTTTTAACGTCTTTTAATGGAGTCAAAACTCTGAATTCTCATAGATGGGTCAGACTGGATGAAGAACATTGGAGCAGCCACGATAACAGCCGGCGTGTCTATAATTCTTAACTTGGCCCTCCTCTCCAGTCTGATCATCTGCACTTGCAAACGGTGAGAGTGTAAAACGACCCTGATATAGATCCTGAAAAAATAGACAAAAAAAATAGATGAAACATTGAATGTTTGACTAAAAAAGTTGGTAACCTGAAGTAGGCAAAGGGAGCGCAATATCTCCTAATTGTGTTGTATTTCAAGGTTCATAACTCAAGCTTAAACTGAATCCCCTCTATGTATTTTACGAACATTTTTTCTGCCATAAAATCAGAAAGAAGAAATCTATTGAAGAGGAGAGCAACTATGTTTCTTTGAACATGGCAAATGTTCAGCAAGAGTATGATGTTATTTCTCCACAGACCTGATTCCAAGATGTCATGATTTCGTTCCATTTTGTGATGGATGTATGGTTTTCATTTCACTTGTCATGTCATGTTTGAAAGGCATGTTCTCTGCGTAGCTTCGAGTGGTGTATGTGCATTTTTCTTTCAGGAATGATATTCTCCACCTTCATGAATGTTTGGGGGACATTATGACATTTGTAGTGGGGGAGGCTTTGGCTGTGTGTATTAAAATGTAACCTGTACTTGTGTGGGCTGCTGGCCCTGTGCAGTTTGGGTATATTCACTTCTATGCTGATGATGTGTGGTTGTAGAGTGGTGAGTTTAAAGACCAACGAGTCATGTATGCATATAAAGTGTTGAATTTTGCTTGTTTTTATAGACACATTATATCCATTAATCCTTAAACATTTTTAGATATTAGATATACATGTTCAAATTAAATGTTGTACTATCGTAGCTCTTTCAGAGACAATTAAAAGGCAGCTTTCAGTTGGAAGTTGAGCATTTAGGACTCTGTATCTACTGTACATAAAGATAGGAAAGAAAAGATTAAAGGTATTGTGTAATTTTGTTTGTTGTGAATGTGTTCTTGTTTCCTGCAAATATTGTCTCACTGAATAATGTATTTCATGTGTAAATTGTTTCAGTAATGCAATGAACATTTAATTATGATCAGGAAGATAAAAATACGAGAAAACAAGAAGGTTCTTGTTCACAACAACTTCAGCGTGACAAAATGAACTCAGGTGAGAATGTAAGATTTGGGCTTTAAACTTTCGGCAAAGATACTCCATGCCATATTGGATTAAAGTGACACAGAGCACTCTGCCCCTCTCTTCATCCTCACGCTGACTCATGTTGATGGAGACAGTCAAGAATCTAATGCAGACCACATAAAGTCTGGACAAAATTATGGTAGTGAAAGTTAAGTTTCTTTAAGGTGGATCATCTGGAAAGGAGACGTTCCCCGACAAGCAATGCATTACTCATTGCTTATAGCTCATTTTTCAAAAGTAATAATATGACTTCAGTTATTACTCCCTGAGAATGTTACTCCTCCAAAGTTGCTATTGCATACGTTTTTATCTTCAAAAAACATTGGGATAACTCAACTACCTCACCTGAAACTTTTCTGCCATTCTTCCTTCCTAGGCTAGTTTAGTATGAACCAACAACTTAGAGGACGTCGACAAATTATGGTGGGGTGGGGGTGGATGATCTTCAACATCAATCTGATCTTCAACATCAATCTGATCTAACGTGATCAATCTTATTTTTTGATTGGTAGCTGTAATATTTATCAAACTGAAATAGTATTTGGTTATACTAATTCTTTCTCACAAAAGTAATAAATTACTTTAACACATTACTGAGTAAGGCATTAGCACCCAAACCAATTCACACCCAAACGTGTGAAACCTTTGTATTTATAGACAGAGTGAAAAACTTCTTATCAGTCATTTTGAATCATCAGTTACATCAGTTCCCCTGGTTGAATGAAAGGTTGTAGTCTTAATAATGTTAATAATGATGTCGCCATTGATATTTGTCTTCATATATTAATATATAAGACAATATAAATATAAATATGAGACCATGTTAGGAGTTTTGTTCCACAGAAAGATATCCATCATCATAAAAAGCATAAAAAGTCACCTACTCTGATAAATTGATAACTCTGATACATTTTGAAATTAAACTCTTCATTTGTCCATTTTGCTTGACCCGTGATCATTTGATCCCCAGTGGTTGTACATGAGGCATGGCAGATCACTTATAGGCTTTAACAGTCTCAGTCTGTCTAAACCAGAGCTCATCCCTTTCAGAGCAGACTGCTATTCTAAGCTTTCACAAAGGAGCCCTCAGCTTTTCGCCTCATTTCATTCCCTTATGGCAGGATTAGGGCTCTGTAGCACAGAGGTGTTGCATATATACATACACCCACACACACACACACACAGACACTGTGGTCCGTCTCTGCCCCAGCTGATGCTGTCAAAGGAGGGTTTCAGTGTGCCAGGGTGTCCCTTGATGAAGACCTGGTTCTCCCCCAGTGAAACAACAGTTCCCAGGGGGCCCAGGGAACCTCTTCAGCCACAGATAACCTGGCTTCACAGATACTAGCATGTCTAAAATTAGTGTTGGTCAGAATGCTCCGCGATAAAACTGCTTGAGATTTCACACTGCACGCTGGTAGTCACTTTGTTCGAATCCCCCCTGCTCTGTGGGTGTATGTGTGTTTGTGAGAGAGCAAGAAAGAGAGAGACAGAACAGAAACACAGACAGAGAGACAGAGAGAGAGAGAGAGAGAGAGAGAGAGGGGGAGACAACATGTGCATATGTGTGTGTGAGCCTATGCATGTATTCATTGTGCCTATGAGTGTATGAGTGAACAAGCAGGGGGTTTTCAACAGAACTTTGATAGATGGCATTACTTGTGTTACATTACTGGACAACATCCAGGCTTTTCAGGGCTAATCGATTCTCTACAGCCATTGAATCAAGATCGCTCACAGGACATTGGGGTCTTTTCTGCTTTCTGTTTCCTCTCTGCTGTACCTGGACCGCCCGTGGCCAGGAGGAAATGGGTGCCACACCTGTTAATCGGCTTGGCCTGGCCAGTTTTTACCCTATCTACAGACAACCAGTCTCCATGGCCTATTTAATCACGTTATCTGTGTGCGATACAGATGTATGTGATTTACGTCCGGTGCAACAAAGTCAAATATGACATTATCATTATTGTTCCGGGCCTCTATCTCACAAACGCCAGCTTCAAAAGATCCTGTATCTGCAAATCTTATCTTCATTAAATACAATTACAACGAAGACCTCAAGTCTCCAGTTACAATAGTATCAACTACGTAGTGCTAGTCCCGCGATTTGACAGCAGATAGCATTTGGCACAAACCAAATTCATACAAACATGAAACTAGTGCAAATGTGCAAGAGAAGGTAGATGCATGATTTCATAATGAGAACCATTTTGTCGTTTTGCCGATCGAAATCTCCAGATCACGAAGCCATCGACATTAATACTAACAAATCCAAAACAGACCCTGGGAATTGAGACGTTGAGTATAAATATGAACGTGCATCATATTGATGATAAATCCATCACTCATAACAGCCTCCATTGGAACACACCGTCATGTAGTAGAACTGCCTGAGCTATGACCCACCGCAGGTTCATGACATGGACGCGTGAGGAAAGGCTCCTTACCTCCCTCCTCCCCACCACCTCAAATCCACTCAACCAAAACAACTCCCTGGCCTGTTTCAAATCCTAAACTGTGTAAACTCTGTGGCATGAGTCCATGAAGCAATCTCGAGGAGGAAGGATGGTGTTTGGGGATTAGCCCCAGTCCAGGTGGTCTTCATTTAGCCCCCCAACCCCCATCTGGGGGCTGTGAGCTGTCGTAAGAAACCCAGCAAGCTGTCGTCACAACTCCCACCCGGTTCTGATCTCCCCTCCATCTACCTTGGCTCTATTTCCATGTATGCATTACGGCACTATATCCACCTGAGCATTGCAGCTCACAAAACCTTGTTGAATCTCCATTAAGCATATATGGATATGGTCTGTGATGGATTGCAGCTCTCATCATGTTGCCTCTGTTGTGCAGCGGCGGTATTGTGGTCATTATGGCAAAATCGGAGAGATTGATGTAGAAGAAAGGAAAACAGAGGTGGAGATTACCACTATGATGTGCCATGTGAACATGCAAGTGTAGGTGTGCAGAATAAGAGAAAGGGGAAAAGGAAATAGAAGACTAATAGTAAGAACAGGAAGGCAGATAGAAAAAGGAGAAGTAACGAAAACATGACGAGAATCACAGCGGAACAAACTCCTCCGAACATGTTCCCCACCCGTCCACGTCTTTCCCAGCCCCTCAGATTGTCCCAGGTATTGTCCTTCTGCCTGTTAGAGTTTGAAGTTGTGTAAACAACTCTAAATGGCAGGGAAGCTGTTGAACATCTGAGAGAGACACTGATCAAAGGCATCTTTACATGCAGTCGCTGTCAGTGCTGTGTGTGTGTGTGTGTGTGTGTCCCATAGTGAGATGACAGACATAGATCTGTCTGGTGTGGTTCTTCCAGAGGCCCTGTTGCATTTCCACTGCCTCTGTTTGCACAACACAAGCCACCTCACAAGCTCACCTGCATCTAGCCTCGCACAACAACTCACAAGGACTCACCGGTGGACTGAGACCACCACAAGGGCTGAAATGAGTGCAGGGAGGCAGAGCCAATGCTGACATTTGAAAGAAACCACACAAACAAATCCATAGAGTAGTGAATGTGCAAATTACATGGCTTCAACTACAGTAACTGGAAAAGCAGGCATGTAAGTGACATGAATTCGCAGGTAAAAAGCTTTGCGAGTTGAAGACACCTCTTGAGCAAACAGAGAAAGGGAGAGAAAAAGAGGGAGAAAGAGAGAAAGGGGAGGGTTGTGTTTAAGACAGCTTCCCTACTCAGCAAGAGCTGCCTTTGAAAAAATCCCTTCAAATGTCTTTCCAGGAAGTCCAAACTCTGGAACGTTTTAACCGATTATTGTTCGAGGTGACATTGCATGAGAGCTCCTTTGGATGGGCTACTTCCATGCAGTCCAATCCCGAGGTCCAGGGACCACCCATCAGCCTTCTCTGAAGAAATGTCCATTCAGTCTCAGTGCCTATTCACAGGCCTGCCTGTCTCTCTGGGCTGCTGCTGGCTGGGGATGAGGGCGGGAGGGGGGGGTTCCTTAAGGCAGAGGTCTGGGGAATGAACTCTGGTTGCTGTGGGCTGCCTCTCGATCAGGCTAGAGCAAGCCAGAGTCAAGGGGGTCTCCTGCTGAGGGAGAGCAGGGCTTTGCCTTGCCACTCAGCCCCACAACCGTGTCCCAGAACAATCACCAGTTAAACCACAG
The DNA here is from genome assembly GCA_034670405.1 of Hoplostethus atlanticus. Classification (NCBI taxonomy): domain Eukaryota; kingdom Metazoa; phylum Chordata; class Actinopteri; order Trachichthyiformes; family Trachichthyidae; genus Hoplostethus; species Hoplostethus atlanticus. Next base: position 2,639,344 of record JAXDDX010000001.1, on the reverse strand, counting down.
GAGCCGGGGCTCGGTGGGAGGAAAGGTTAGCAGTGGGGTGGGCATGTGTTGCGCATTGGCGGTGACAATGACATTGACAGTGATGGGGAGACAATGTCGCGGCAAGCAGCTGTGTAGGAGATGACAGTGGGGTGAGTAGAGAGGTTGTGCTTATAGAGTTCTTGGACTGGTGAATACAAGCTGGAGTGAAAGGGGCAGGCTTCATTTGTGGGATTCTGGGGCTCCAGGGCATTGGTTGGGTTCAAGCTGTGTTTGTGTTGCGTCATTATGCTTTGGTGTAATGTGTGCGACTACAGGAATCATGGGGCCAGGGCTGTTTGTCAAATCTGCAATGAATGTGTATTGGCTAATTAATGGACATATTACATATTAGTCAATTAGGAGAGAATATCAGTGGCTGACTTTATCGGTGTGACTGTGGGCTCGAGGATCGGCCTTGACAGAGCCCTCTTAGCTCCAGCAGATGGGAATGGGCCCACCTGAGTCCAGCCTCACGTGTCTGCTTCACATTACTGTTCCCAGCATCTGACAATGTGGCTCACATTATGGGAAGCTGCACAGCACTGCGGTGAGATCGGAAATTGATTCAGATAGTGTGCATTGAAGGGAATGACCTAATTGCTTGGCAATTCATCAGTTGCAGCAACCTCCCTAAGAGCAACTCACAAATAGACCCCCCGATTGTTTTATCACATTTTAAGGGGTGTCCCCAAAAATTGAATTTCCTTTCACAGATTATAGGCCTTTGTGAGGTTTCCTTTCCTCCAATACCTGACATGAAGCCAGACGGTCCTGTGGTTTCGTGTTACACCCCGGCCCGGAGTGCAGCGGGTCAAACTGTCCATCAGTTGTGACTCGCTTTGAGGATCAATACTGCGCCCAGGAAAAGGTCTAGGAGAGTTAGGAAAGTCATTTTCAGCTTAAGGAGACGTGACATTAGTACAGTATGGATTTAGACTGATTTCCAGCTGCAACAATGACCGTCCTGTCAGGGGAGAACTTGGAAACGGTCAGCATGCATAGCTTGGAACCACTTCAACATGGGCCATAATTGTCTTACAGAAAGATTTCTACCAGTGATTCTTCTCTCTATTGCCATCTTTTCTATAGATTTCCATGCTGGGGGATGGTATACTTATGTATCGAGTGCTTCGTATATATCTGACCATATGGTGCAATATAAACATGCAGGTAAAGTTCACGTTTTGAGTACTGCTACTGTAGCTGATCTTGACTCTTTTCATGTCACACCCTCAATCAAAGTAGCGAGGGATAAGCTGTATTAGCGTTCTATGGGAAAGAGTGGAAGAAAGAAAAAGGTTCGCCTTTCGCGGGATGTGGACAGACCAAAGGTGAAAAGGGTGACCGAGACCTTATCAGGAAGGGCCAACAAGAAGGAACAACGCCTTGTCAACAGCATTAACATTTGCCATTAGATTGAACACACACAGTCACAGACTTGCACAATACACATGCACGTGCACACACACTCAGACAGTGCATATACGTATCACACAGACTAACAATCTGCAGTAGGAAAACAATACATCGAAGTTGCAGCAGAAAAAACACTGTATGGCAACTCAGACATTTCAGCGTGACTTCATTCAGCCCCGGGGTCAGGGAGTGCAGATGAATTGGAGTTGTGTGTGTGGAATAAACTTGAGGGACACTTAATATGCCAACACAGCAGAAACACCTCGTTTTAAAACAGTCGCTCTCACCCCAGGGGAGACTCCCTACACAGTCCCCCTCCCTTCTCCTTGAGCTTGACGGGGCCCAGGGAAGGAGCCCCCAGAATGCTGATAAGTCCCTCCACCATTCACCGGCACTCCGCTTCATATTTTTGTGGAGGTCCATTGACTTTCTCCTTTTCAGGCTCCCTTTAATCCCTGGGTCTGTGTCCTCGGTGGCTCTCCACAGAAGGGCTATTATTCAGGGCCTTATTACTGCGCCCCTCGCGGCTTATCTCTTTCCTGGTGACAGTCTTTTCAAGCCTCTCCCTAATGACCTGGGGAAGCTCACATGCTCAACTTCCCAGGGCTGCGGGGCCCCGCTGATGTCAGAGGGGGCAGCCCCCACACAGGGGCTCGGGGACCAGCCGAAGACAGGAGAGAGGCATGGAAAGGGCCCGCCACAGTCAACGCATTGCACATTCACACTTTCCACCCGTCATCCTCTTCCTCCTCCTCCTCCTCCTCCTCCTCCTGGGGCAGGCATAGAAAGCCAAGCCCAGGTGCAGGATGCAGGAGGACTCAGTTCTGGAAAGGTGACGGCTGAAGTACCATGGGACGGATGGGGTGTAGCTGTGGTACCTTTGTCATTTAGATGTAATGGAGTGAGTGCTGAATGTGCCACAGCGAAGTGATGTCAGGAAAGTTTCCTGGCTGCAAAAAAAAATAAAATCCTTCTCACAATCAAATGATGTCATTTCGTTAGTTAAAAGTCCCAAACCCCGTGTTGATATTCAGGAGTGTTCTGCTGGCCCGCGACGTGATACTTTCTGTCTTCCTAAGCCTTGATTAAAAGTCTTCTATAGCCAACCATTCATCTTTGTCAAGGAGAGTAAGGGGATTGGATTGCATTTATATGAGTGAATGCTTTTCATTCTACTTACATGGAATTCCTTGTCCCAGTAAATCAAAAGAATGGATCCCTAGACGGGACCTCTCCTGCTATTCAACCCATAGAACACACAAGATTACCTCCAACAACTCCCTCTGACTTGTCCAAAACATTGCATCACAATCTACAGCAAATATCATGCTTGGAGGCTATTGAAGCGCAGAAACCTCCAGCTGCTTCGGGCCCGGCTGGCTCATTCAGATGCAATTTCAAATCACATGGATGGTGTAGGAATCAGTGAGGAGGAATGAACACCCTCTTTGGGGGATTGTGAATGAACACGGTATCCTACTGGTGCACCTTCTAATTATCATCACAATCTTCCCACTTAACCCCACAGGGGCCTTGGAGTGGTTCGAATGGGACATTGTGCGATCTCTCTGAGATGGGCCCCCCGACAACAATAAGCGGACCAACATTTAGATCATCCTAGGAGACATGCCACTGTCTGCCCTGCACAGGGATCATGGGAAATGTGACACAGGTGTCTCCCCGGCTTCCTCACATGGCATGCAGGCCTCTGACCCTGAGGGCGGGGGGGGGGAAACGACACTCCTTGGTGTTTGTGTCTCTGAATCGTAAACTACTTAAGACCTTGGGAAAACATGTTGTATTTGTCCAATTAGAAAGTAATGACTTTAGTGAAGCTATTAACAGCACAAAAAGCTGGAGACATGCAAGGCAAGCCCTGGAGGATGTACTGTAGGCTTCTGCTGAGATCTGCCTGGACCCTCCTCCTCCTCCTCCCTAGGGCCCCATCTGGTTCATCTTTAGAGCTGTGAGAAAAAAACACTGCACTACTGTACTGTTCTGTGAGTGTACTATAAAACATCTGAATGGGGAGGGTTAATGGGAGCCTATTATTATTTCTAAAAACAAGTATATAAGATTTTGTGCCATGCTGAGGAAAAGCAAGTCAGTTTGGTGTGTGTGAAACGATAGTACGAGAGGTTTGTACACAAATACATAGCTTAGTGTGAACTATAGTGAGGTTCCAGCTATGAGCATTGTGTGTGATCAGTTTTTCAGGTTCAACCACAAACCCAAAATGACCACCATCAGCGGTTTCTACACGTTAAAATGTTGTTTCACCCACTGAAAGGTGGAAGGAACGTGGAGTGGACCCACCGGTGCCCTTTAACCCTTTGCTTTGAGTCTTCATTGGTGCTTTTAGCTGTGCCTAAACCCACTTTTAATTACCCCAAAACAACACCCCCCCCCCCCTCTCCTCCATCAACAAGGTTGCTGAGGGGACAAAAGAGTGCACAAGCACAAAAGTGAGGTAACACAGCAAATGCACCAAGACCCACTCGGTGAAAGAACAGCCCATCAGTTGAAACCCAATCAACGGCAGCTCAAACCACACACCCAAAAACTCCAACAAAAGCATCTCCGCATCGGTGAAAAGAGAAGGATTAAGCTCAGTGTGTTAAACGGGCCGTCGAATTTGGTGGCAATCCATTTGTTGGTGGGACTCATTGTGGCCTTGTACTAACTAAGTAGCTTCCCTTTAGACTGTTAAGTGCTACATTTGTGAGCGCTATTAGTGCAGCCGTATGCATCAGTGGCTGCATTTACCAAACTCACAAGACAGTAAAAAGGCTTCAATGTTGAATGAGGCCTTCAATGCCTAAAGGAATTTTCCACCATAAATGCACAGTAAATAATGTTGTCATTTTTACAGAAATAATAATCTAAACAATTTGAGAAATCTCATGCAGGGATACACACAAATTGACATTTTGTTTGTTTATTTTCCTCAGCATTGATTTCAGCTTTATGTTTAACTCTCACTCAAAAAAATCAATCTTGTCCTTCGGTTATTTATAAAACGTGAAAAGCCCAATGTGTTTTCTGTAAACAAACGCAGCCTCTGAAGAACATGATTATGAAGGAAACTTACATATTCTGTTACCTTAATCCTGCCAAGTCAGCAATATCTCCTGAGATCAGAGACCCATTTTGGTCTGTCCCCTGGGATGGACTTCACTGATGTGGTTACGGATCCTGACAAGTTAGGCTGAGCTAACAAAAGGCCTAGGGACTGTGTTCCTGCACTGTAACAACGGGCATCAAAGAAAAGGGGGGAGAGGGGCTGTTATAATGGAAAGTGTTTTGACATCCAGGTTTAAGTAATTATGGGATTTAGATAAGAGGGGAATTCCATCCGATGTGAGGTAAAACAAACAAAACAGGAGATTGCACTTTATTCCACTGACAGCAGAAGTCCCCCTCCAGCCAGGGGGTGGGTGTTGCATGCTCACATTACGTCATGGATGTAATCACACGGGGAACAATGGAAAAATACATGTTGGTGCAGCACGGTTCTACCTCCTAGCTTCCCTTCGGGGTCAGTATCAGGACACGAGGCTTTTGGTGCACATGCGAAAAGCGTCATTCTGTAATTTGTTACCTGTTAACTAAATTTAATGGTGCAGGTCGCCAGTTTCAATCGCCGGTTCAAAAAAGGTTAGCGACTAAACCAACGTAGTGCGAGTGGATGAATGTGTAGCCATGCCTTGCTCTCTTCCTGACACCAAACCAACTGTGACTCAACTTGTTCCATATCCTCTGCATCTGTGTGTTCTCTAATTAGAAATCTTGAGGCAAAATGTAACATGTAATCATGGCCTGGGAGGCATTGGTCTTTTTTTCCCCCCAGATGCAGGTGGAGACAACTACAAATTCTGTTAAAACAAACTCTGAGTTTCAACATGCAGATGAACAAACTGCATGCGTGTAACTTATCAGAAATGAATGCAAACTATGTGAGTCGGGCTATAACGAACACTAACGGCATTGTGTTTGGATTCACATATGGCCTCCATCCATTCTACTACTTTTTGCCAGCGCTATGTTTTGCAATAAGCAGAATCTGGTGAGCTGGAGCTCTCCCCTCAGACAGATAGATGTGGTGTTTGAGGTCGGGATGACCCAAACGCAGAACAACAAGTAAAAAATGTTCTCAAATAGTTCAAGAAGATCCATTTTAACCCGTTCAAACCTAAATCTAGGTACTTTCTTCGAACCAAACGGGAAAGAAATGTCATTCTTGAACAATTCAAAGTCTGGGTGACCGACTCCTACCCCCTCTCTCTTTCTCTCTCTCTCTCTCTCTCTTTCCCTCAAACTCCCTCTCTAACACTGCGTTCTGTCCTTGTCTGTGTTCTCCCAGTTCCTATCTTTCCTCTCCTCCTAGCAATACATCAGTCTATATCTCCAGCCAGGCGCAGAGGGAGACAACAAAGTGTCCTCCGTGCCCTTTGACCCCGGCTTTACCCTCTGAAAGGACATCACAGGTAATGGCCTAATAACACCTCTTCAGGCATCACGAGAAATCACTGCTCTGTTACCCACAGACATTTTCCCTCACAAACTGAATGACCCTCAAACTCATTCCCCTCCATCCCACCTACAAAAACACACACTGTGAGCGAACGCGCCAACCCCCCTCCTTCCATCACACTTAAAATATATGACCCATAAATGGCCCGGTGAGTATCTCTCTCTCCATCGGTTAACTCCGCGTTGATGGCATCTGTCTGAAACGCCTCAATTTGTCTTCCTCCACCCTGAGGACTTGTGTTATGGTTATGTGTTTATGGGGAGACTATAGCTTTACAGCTGCCAATGAGTGTCCTCGGGATTATTTATGTCACCTCTTGTCCCTCTGCGCATTAATCAGTTAGCGCAACGTGCTGTGTGGGTTTGAGTTGCAAAGTCACTTTCCTAGGATAGCTCCTTATTTTGATGGCATACACACAGATGAGTCTTCTCACTTGTCTCGGTGGTCCAGGAGGTCTGGTTGAAACATTGTGTTATCTGAGGATCAGATCTGGCTCTCCCTCCTCCTCCTCCTCCTCCCCTCCCTCCCTCCATCTCTCATCTTTTGGCTGACTGGCTGTAATGGTCGCAGAGAAAAGGAGGTGTCCAGTGCACTATAGAGACAACAAACACAGTCTTATCCAGCCTCGTCCAGACCTGGCGGCATGCATCCCTGATAGCATCTGTACACTATCAATGACAGACAGGGTGTAGCATGACAGACATGGTGTAGCAAATCCAGGAGTTTGGGGTGTGTGTGTGTGTGTTGTGCTGGAAGGGGTGGGGGGGGGGCGGTGGATAGGGGGGCTAGGCTGAACATACACTCAAGGTGATCTGTCAGGAAAGGAATGGCTGTCCATAACCCCAGTTCGCCTCCTCTTGAGGATTTTTGTGAATGGGACAAGGTGACGCTTTCCGAGAAGCCCGACATGGCACGCCGGAACAACTTCAACTTCTGCAAAAACCCGCAACATTGCTTATCTGTGCATCAGACGTGTTATAGGACCTATTTCCTGTTGATAGTCACATGTGCAGTGTGTATCCAAAATCCCAAAACATGCTAGCCGAGTTGCTTCTCAGATATTGTGACGTACAATTCTTACATCATGACCAACATGAATCTAACACTCATCTCAGCGGTCACTAATGTCACCAAACCAAAATCATTATGGACTCCCAATTTGTATCGTTAAACTCATCCGCAGATCAGCCGACTCTGAGCAGGGATTTGCTTCTCATCCAGCGCCTGTCGTAATGATAATCCCAGGCCTATAATCTGTGCGACTCCGTTTCCCAACAGTTTCCACGGCCTATACTTGCAGCTCTGTCCCTGGGCTGGTGGGGCTGACACTTCTGCCTCGGCTTTTGATCTACTCTTCAATTACACCATGTAGCAATCATCTCCACATCCCAAAGATGGTGATTAAAGTTAAAAGGATTCACACTGATAATTTAGCGACATACTCGGCTATCTCCCTTGACAACATTGAGTTTTGAGGGCATTTACAACTTTGTTATTTTTTTTGATTCTTCAATGTAATGTTGATTGTAGATATTGGATATTTCCTGTTACTTTCCCTCGCCTGTTAACTGCGTTGAGCTGCATACAACACAACGTGCGATCACGTTAAGCCTCGTAACAGGCAGCGTTACAGCCTTGACACTGTGTGCGTTGCTTTCTGATGACACCCTTGGATCTGCATGACGGCTGAGGGGTGGAAAATGGGGCCCCTTTTCTGAACATCCACAAGCCTCCCTTTATGCGCTAGCTTTTCCAGAGGTGCAAAGGTGAAGCGTGAGTGACTTGAAGCCTACTGAACGACTCTGACCTTTTGTTGAGGGAAACACTACATGGGTTTAACATACAGACGTAGAAAACACGACTGGATTCGCACATTTCTCGTAAGAATGATGAAATGTCAGTCTGCCAGGGATCCCCATATTCAACCTTAAAGCATCACATAAAGACGATCTATCCGTTTATTTGTTTTTGATATTGGACTCTCAGGTGGCCAGAGGTTTCACTGGCTGTCCCATTTTGATCCAACAGTCAGGAAGGATAGACTCCCCATGTAGACACAGCGGGGGGTCAACAGAAGGCCACTTATTGCCATGCCTCTCACACACCAACACACATAACCATCCTGTCCTCCATTGTTGTGCTGATTAATCCATAAACTCAGCCTGCGGTGGATGTGCTCAAGCCTCCATATCATCCCAGACCACCATTACTCTCACTTGTTCTTATTTATAGTCCAGCTGACATTGCCACCAACGCAGTTTCCCCTACGAAGAAAGGATAAATCCGTGGGATTAGGATGACTCAGCATAAGATCTTGCCAGGCGTTAACCCCGAGCGTTAACAACACACTAGAAAAGGCTTTGGTGTTGGGGATTGGGAAGGATGAATCGCATGATGAATGTCTGGACAGGACTAAGTATCCCAGTCTCCTCTGCGGTGAATAGAAACTCGGTGTTCACGCCAGTAAGGGTCGATTATACGGTGTATGGCTTGTATGATCATAGAGGTAGTTCGTTGTTGAGCTGGAGCACAGCAGAACAGACCTTGAGGTACAGGAAGCCACTGCATTGGTGTTGTAGCCTCGATGCCAATAATGGTATTTATATATTTATTCAATGCAGTAAACATGTGATTGTCAGGGAGGGTACTTCCATGACCATAGACCTGCAACTATTAAGGCTAAATCAGAATGATAGAGATTTACCTTCCACTAAAATAATTCAGTATTAGTTCATTGTATCTGTACGTATTGGCACAGAACGCTGAGCAATGTGGACTAGTAGACGAGTGACTACTGTCATTTGACAGATATGATGGTCAGATAAGTGCAGAGTGCTCTATTGCACAACACCAGTCCTTTAAACAGATGTGTCTGTTCCTGTCACATCCAGTTCAGACAGACGGAGGCAGCATGCACTTACACAATCCAGTGTGTATCATCTAAGGAATACATGAATCATCGGAGTCTATATTTTGTGTTATGCCCAGGAAATGTCAGCCAAAAAAAGCATGTAGGCAAACTTTACCAAACAAAGTTACAGTGTATGACACTGTGTCAACCCCTTTAGGTCTCTTCTTTACCCTTCCCTTTGTATAGCCCTTTACCTAATCCATCAGCATGTCCTAGCAGGCTTTCAAGGAAAACCGAGGAACAAATAAGGTGGAGCATTGTTTTATAATAAACCACCTGTGGCTGTCTTTTGTCATTTGTGAGCTGAGCATATTCTCAAAGCTGCAGACTTGGTTTCTCAGATCTGCTTTGAAGTTTGAGAGAAGCTCACTGTGAATGATCGGAGTAACCGCTCCAATTCACCTTGGGTTATTTATCTAGCCAAAGGTATCTTTTCAAAGTATTACAGGATGACAATGTAAAGCACAGTCAAAGGGAAAAACCTAGAAAAGAGAAAGATAAGAAAACCTTAAATAAATTTGGAATTTGTGAACCATTAAGACAAAAATAATCTTCTTTTGTAGTTAGTATTTCCAGCAGCTTAGTGTCCCGGCCCACCTGGGGTTGAAACCCCCCTCTACATCCTGAAACCTCCTCTCAAAGAATGTTCCTCTCGAGTATCTTGGTATTCCGGAAACCTCATGAAAACTTGCATGGCACGACGAGTAGGTAGGAAAGGGAGAGACCAACTCAGATGTCAATGTCTTGACCCTTGACCTCTCACTGGCCACGGGAAGCCAGTCTACTGACCGAGGGAAACTAAGACATTCTCAGAATCTCACACAATAAACAAACTAACAATCCTTTCTGCATCGTGCTACTTGAGGCTGCTACTCGCTCGTTGATGTCAGGGGGAATGTTAGCAATTGCGACACATGTGTTGCTGGTCTCTTTTTGTGGCAGTGAAGCTGTGGATTAGCACTGACGAGCGTTGGATTACAGGGTCCCTGCTGAGATGTCAGAGGGCCACGCTGGCTCCTTTCACCTCCGCCCTCAGTGGGGCAAAGCATCGGTGGCAGGGGTTACCTACCATCAATGATTTGCTTAAAGAAGATCAGAAGGCCTTTTCAACATTCGGGGGTCACTGTTGACCCGCACCACCCCCCTATTCCCATGAATTACGCCCCAGTTATATCTTGGCGAGCCCTGACAAAAGGACCCCCCATAGAAATCTGAACCCAAACAATAGAGGTTATAGACTCAACGAGAACCACAATGCACCTCTCTGGAGCCCTGACCCTCGGGAAGTGGGGTATTGTGTACATACAAAAGAAAGTGGCAACTTTCATTATAAAACAGATGCACGTTTGTAACAGCAAATCAAAAAATGAGGCCATTTAAAATAGATCTACCTAACAGAAGTACTGTACTAGTGTGTAGTATAACCATGCCCAACACATTGTGCCACTTCAAGACTTATGGATGTTGACTTCAGGTGCTTCAGTGCATTCATGATCTCATGGCTTTTTGCCAGATGTCCCAGACAACACCAGGGGAACAAGTAGGCGTGGAGATGCCAGGAAGGGTGTACTTTTTTTTCATGTTGGTGCGCTTGGCTGGACAGATCATTTGGGATCGTGGCCAGATATTTCTGAGGAAATAGGAGAGGGCAACCTCCTGCAATCAGGCAGTGTTGGTGACCACTCGAGTGCAACGCAACAGCGAGCTGCCACTCAAGATGCCGCCGCATCGTTCTTTGGAAGTAGACTCCCGGTGAGCTGTGTCTGTGTGTGTGTGTGTGTGTGTGTGTGTGTGTGTTTGCATGTTGCATAGGTACCTCTCCCTGTACCAGCTGCTCCAGATGTTTCCCTAGACATGCTAGTTAGCTGCTCATAACCTACTCCAGTTAGTATTTGTCAACACACAAGTGACCTTCATTTCTGCTTGTCTGCACTCAATCAGATCAGCACTGAACTCCAGTCATCTTTAAGGTCTGCATAACAGTAAGTTTGTTTGTCACCTTTTCAAATGTTTTTTTTTTTATTGCTTTGTAAACTGATTTAATATTTGACCCAAGTCTGATTGTCATCATGTTAAAGCATAGGTGTGAATTCTGACCTCATTGGTCAATTGGAGTTGTTGCAGGCTACTACTGCCCTCTATGTGTCCCATTGGTAACTACAGTTCATTTATCTATTTTCATTTGAAGATCTGCATCACTAAGGCTGTGTACAGTGTGGTGGGCCTCTTAAAAGTGCCAATAAACATTGTGAAAGCATGTCAATAAAGAAATTACAAAACAAAAACGAATAAAAATCAATATATTCCGTCTGTATGCTCCCAGGGTTTTTCCATGAAGAAACGACATTCCTGTGGCCAAACAGTGTTCCACTTTGAGACCCCCTGCAGTGATCTCTCAATGTCCATCAGTGCCACGCTGCCAAGGGCCTTGTATGGACAGACAGCGGCCATACAGGCGTACATTGAAACTCCTCTGTTAGACCCTGATGCTGTGCCGTAACCCCCTGCTGCTCCTCTCTCCCCGACTGGGTCCTCCCCATTCATTTGTCTCATTTGAATTCCAACATGGGAGACCTCTGATGAGCCTGTTGAACCGTTACACGACATGACAGGACTGCTAATTCATCACAGAAACTGTACGCGTCGCCTCTTTGGGGTTGACGTATGAACATAAATGTGCCCCTTTTTTGCATTAGTGAGTTACGTGCACCTGTACAAGGCCGGTAGCCACTCAAAGCACTGCGTACAGGACATACAGCATCACAGTGTATTTTGCCTCACTGTCTTTATTTGTGTATATGTATGTAGTCAAGCCTCAGATGTTCAACAAAAAAGCTATGTATGATGGCAGTGATAAAGTCTGCAGGTGATGACGGGTTTCCTCCTGTGGCGACTTTACCAGCCTCTGTATCTCACCGAGTGGCTCGTACCGATTCCCGTCTGTCCTTCTCGTTTACCACAGAGCTGCCCAGGACATCACATGACTTCCTCTGATCACTTCCTCCACCTGCAGAGCGTCTCCATGGTGATTTAAGCCACTCTGGCACTCTCCAACCCCCTTCCCTTGTTCCCAAAACGACAGGGGATCTCCTTTCTCCTCTCCCTCGCCACCTTCCTCCCTCTTGGATCTAAACCCGCCGTCCCGCCTCCTGGCTCACAATTACTGCGTAGCCCTGCACTTCGCGACATACTGGAAATGACTGGGCCACCTCTCTCCCATTTGGTTTCCTTCTTTTCGCTTCTCTGTCTGGTTCCCTTGTTTTCTTGTTCTCGTAACCTGTCTTGCTGTATCAACCCAGCTCACGCTCTGCCTCACTCTCTCTCCCTCTCTCTCTCTGTCTCTCACCCTCCTCCACATCAGTTCACGCCAACTCTCTGCACACCACAGGAGGACCCAGAGCGGGCCCTGCTCCTTATCTCTGCATGTGAACTGTGTGTGCGGTACTGGGATCCTTCGACTGAGGTTAGGGGAGGCACGCAGGAGACTATTAGGCACTTCAAAGAGCCCCCTGTGTGCAGGTGTGAGGACAGTCCCACGCCAACGTATACAATGACTGACTGACACACACACACACACACACACACACACACACACACACACACACACACTGAGAGCTTGTCAGTTGCATACCCCTGTCAAATGTGGAACTCCTTTGAAGTTCCCTCAGGCACCATGCAATATCTTTACATTACAAACATCACACCAAACCTCAGCCTCGTATTTTAAACACAGATATAACACACACACACACACACACACACACACACACACACAAATAGAGGGCAGGCACATACAAGCATAGAGATGCAGACACACTTCACCGCTTAGCAAGCATACACAATCATTCTCTCAAACTAACACAGATGCTCACAAATGCACTCACATGCACAATTACACACACACACACACACACATGCAGACACATACTTTTTCATGAGAAACAACCCCCAATGAACCCCAAATAAGCTCATAAATTCAGTGTTACATGTTTGTGAAAGCCTATATCAAACAACAGGGATGAAGGGGATACACACTTTCGGCGACCACAATTGCAGTAATGGCTCTAATTATGCTGTTCCATACAAAATAAGGTAATTGCAGTTTGTTTACACATGTGGAGAAATCTCCTTTTCATGTAATTCAGACCATGTGTATGTATTGTCAGAAAAAGTCCATTAGGAAAAAATGCAGTCTCTCATAGTTCATGATTCACTAAAGCATTACAAATGTGTGATTATTATAAAGAGTGTCATCCACCTTGCCTAGAAACATAATAAACAGGCTTGTGTGTGACACGCCCAATCGCCTCAACACGAACTAAAAGAGACAATCAGGTGTCAAAGACGACAGAAAACATTGTCTTATCACTATGACTCTTTGTGAAGTCAAAAATGACAAAAAATGATTGTTTGTTCTGTGTGGGTGGTGTGGTGTCTGTTGCTTCTGAATTGGTGACAGCCATGTGCTTTGTGTCATAGACTTTGTTTCCATAGACTTCACTCTGCTCTCCATAATTTCTCACACACACACACACACACCCCACCCGCTAGACCACCAGGCCATCCAACCCACATGGAACTGATCACAATCCAACAAACACAGCACAGTCAATAGCAACTAACCATAAACAAGTACTGCTAGCAAAGATAGATACTGGTACCAAGCAGCTTAAAACTGGTACTTAACACTTAATACTCCAAGCAGCTTAAAATAAACCTTCACAGTTATTTGCAAATGCTGTTTGACACAGGTCTAGTTTGATGAAATTGTTTGTTCCACAGCTTGAAACAGTGTTTATAGGACACCGCGCTGACAACCGACAACATCCATGTTTGGTGTGCATCGCCAGCATCGCCAGTGGTTATTTTCTGGACCGACTGAGTGTACGGTAAGCAAACACATCACATCTTCCACTACTTTCCTTCTTACAGTCAGCCAGCTAGACCGCCCCAAACCACCACATGAAACTGATCATAGAGCCACGTCCAAGAGGCCATAAACAGATCAGGTACTGCTAATAAAAAGAAGAAGAAAAAAAACAGTGAGAGAGTGATTAATTTGTACAAGCAACATCCAAGCTCCAGTTAATCTGTAGCTGCCAAGCCACACAAGCTCCTCTGCAGGTCTCGATTCACCATGTAAGGATGAATTAGTTTAATGAGTAGCTGCAGAAAGGAATGAAATGGTGCAAGAGAGCTTAACAGTCCAGTCCTTACACACTGAATTCAAAAAGTGATCATCGTCCACTAGAGAGCACTGTAATGTAAGGACCAAACAGGGTCTCTCTCTTTCTCTCCGTCTCTATTGGAGTTGCAAAAGTGGGGCACGTTGGTTGTGCTGTTCCCCATCTTTCACCTACTGGGCATACATTGCAGCCTGCAGCTTTTTATGATGTCGGTGTAGTTTATTTCCGCATTGTGGGCGGAGACGTCAGTGGGACGCCGTGTTACGTTTTGGGAAGTTGCTCAATATCGGAACAAACATTCTATGATGATAAAAAACATACGTACAACAGCGCGGTGTACATTATGGTATAGTGAGCGTATAACTGTCACTGCTAACTGAAGTTATGCCAGTGTTTTCTCCTAAAATGAATAATGTTGCACCGGTAACTTCCGCTACTTACATTCGCCACCTTGGTTATAGTATACGTCGCAATCTCTCCGACTTTTTGGACCCTCAAGACCGGTGGAGAGATGTTATTGTCTCTATACGGAGGCCCGGCGGGGAGCCAGTGTACTCCCAGCAGCATGTAAGGTAGGTGCACGAGCTGCAGTTGTCATTGGTGACAAGTCAGCCTGGCTGCTTTCATCAATTTATTGTTTCACTGATCGGTATAAGACACTGTTTTATCATATTTTCTCTCTCTTGGATGATACCTGATACCTCGCCCACAGGAGATTTGAAGCCCTTGTTGTTCAGGGGAAAAGTCCCACAGTTGAATTACTGAATGACTGGGGGACAACCAACTGTAGGCCAACTGTGGGTGATCTTGTGGACATTTTGAGGAGACACAAGTTACTGGCCGCCGCTGATATCCTGTTACCCGGTATGTTTCAAACTAACATTAAAGTAATAGTACATTTTCATAGAAATAAATGTCTGTTTTGCTACTCCCTGTAACACAATAGTGGTTCAACCTATTCCCAGTTCATGAAGCTTTTACATTTGCTGTTCTTACCACCCAGCACCATCCTCTGGTGCACAGGAAGTGATGCGTTTTATGTTTCTGGCAGAAACAGCTGTTTGCATGTTTGTTTGTAATAAACAGAAGAAGAACTGGGTAGTTAGCATGAGCATCAATAGCCACCGTGGCTGAACAAACTCACTCACAGTCAAACTTTATTATTAGACAATCCAACAAAAAAAGAAGTCACTATTGGCCACACTGTTTGATTGCCAAGTGAATTCTGGGAAATTAAGTGAAAAAACACCACACCGATGACTGCTTAGCACCATAGATGTTGCCAAAAAACAAACTGTGAATCTCGCGAACTACCACTCTGAGGATTCAGTCCATACTTTTAATGTATCACATTTTTCTCCCAAGATTGTGACCATTAGGTCAAATACCATACCAAGAAGATAAGTCATTATTTCAACATCATTTTTCTTTTTTATCTAGTTGCAGTGACAGAGCCCATTCCAGCAGAGCCACCTGCAGCAACGACAGACCACACCAGTCCAACCAGGGTACTGGGACAGACAGAGGGACAGTCGCCTCCAGTCAGCTCTACTCAGCCACCAGAGCTCCGACCTGAGGACAGTGAACCAGCCCACACAGGTGGTTACACTCTTATTGAGGGATATAGTGGAGGGTAAACCCACCTACACCTGGTTTATCCTCCTTTTTATTGGTCAAATGGAGTTTACACACATTTGTAAGCTGATCTTTATATTTTATAACATGCATTAATAGTAAGTAGCATCAGGGTAATACAAGTTGCTTGGAAGAAAGGTATTTTCAAGAAAACAAAAAAAGATGCTGCTCTGAAGATTATTTTTGTTTATGTTGGAGGTTTTACCACACTACTGCTCTTTTTTATCCATGCAGAGTAACCTCTAGAGGCGTTGGCCTGAGAGAGTTGTAGGAATCAGATTCTTTATGAAATTTGACTTAATTCGTAATGATGGCCGTGATCTATCCATAAAGGAGGGTTCTGAAATATAGTATCACAGAAAATCAGAGTTTACACTTATTTTTTAAACTTGTGAGTCGTTGATTGACCAGTAGATGGCGACATTGAGGCTGTGGCCATTAACCCGCTTGCATGTGTCCATGATTAGGCTTTTCCAGTTTCCTGTACCATGAGCTGATGAAGATCACAGGCAACTTCGATGATCGTCGGATGTCAGACGGTGGGAGCAGACTGGGAGAGGGAGGCTTCGGGACTGTATACAAAGGTCTCATCAATGACAAACCTGTTGCAGTGAAAAAGCTCAATCCAGTGGGTGAACATATTCTTAAAACATTTCCTCTCATAAAAATGAAAGATGAAATCCATTATAATCACAGCACATGATGTAATCCTTTTTAGATGGAGGACATCTCGCTGGAGGAGCTGCGAGTTCAGTTCAACCAAGAGATCCAAACTCTGAAGGTGTAAGTTTCTTTTCTCTCGGCCTGGATGGTGTCCTGTGTGTCCTCTGTATCCTTGTTCTTCAGTAGGCTATTGAGTGTCTCACAGCCACCTCATAACCATTACACATCTATTTCATTAGCTGGAGCGGAGCTGCGTGAGCTGTTTCTTAAGCAAGCATCTAAATCAGTGTAATGGAACTGTAGAGAGTGATAGCATTAACAGTCTGGGGATGGTAGCCCAGTGAGCATCTCTCTGCTTTAGAGTGGATGGATACTGAAATACTGTAGCTACTATAATTAATTATATTTTAAAGGGGATGTTTGATACAGACCTGGGTCCAATAATATTTGCAAATACTTCACATGGTTTGTTGTAGAGTATTTCTATGTGAGATGGGTTGGGGTTTCCACAGAGGAAATACAACGAGCCATAAAGAACATCACAGGTATATAGACTAGTCACTAGTCAAATACTGACACTATTTGAATTGTCTACTATTTGAATGTGGTAAACCCATTTGGTTCTCCAAGCATACTAAGGATACTAGAAATTAGTTGTATTAATTATTAATAATTATTAATTAATTCTGTAATAATTATTTTATATTAATTATTAATTAATTATAAGACTATTCCTGAAAAAGTCTAAATCATATTATCTAAAATCAAGGCCTTAAATGGTCTTTAATACAGTTAAATATAAAATCTCCCATTTCTTCATATGTGAAATTGGTATTATATTTCATTCTAACTTTCATTCTAACATTCTAACTTTCAATCTAAGTCTAAATTTAAAAGTAAAGTAAAAATTGAAGTTGATGAAACTTGCAGACACCCTGCCATTTGATACCGGTCTGGTTTAATAAGACTTGTCTGCTCCACAGGTTGAAACATGAGAACTTGGTGGACATGGTTGGCTTTTCGTGTGATGGACAACACCCATGTTTGGTGTATGCCTATATGGCCAATGGCTCTTTGCTTGACCGACTGACCTGCTCGGTAAGCGCTATCCACACCGCACACACACTATCTTCTGGAACTTGTCTTCTTGTGTACATACATTTCAACTCTATGTTTTTTGTCTTTTGTAGGAAGAAAGCCGTCCGCTGTGCTGGCGACAGAGATGTTTGATAGCTACAGGGACAGCGAGAGGCCTGGAGTACCTGCACAGTAACCACCATGTCCACAGGGATGTCAAAAGGTACGTAAAGTCTTGTTTGTTTCCTCATTATGTTTCGTTGTAAATTATCTCGCCATGAATTATTAACACTATTCAGCAGGAATCAGATATGTGAGTCAGATCACGCTGGATGTTTAAATGACCGCTGTTCTTACTAATCATTGTTTTTTTTTGCTGCCAGTGGAAATATTCTGTTAGATGAAAAGTTTGTGCCGAAGATCTCAGACTTTGGGCTGACAAGGGCATCGGCCAACCGGTCATCAACAACCATGATAACAGAGAGGGTTGTGGGTACTCGTGCATACATGGCACCTGAGGCACTACGAGGCGAGATCACACCAAAATCCGACATCTTCAGCTTTGGAGTGGTAGGCCGTCTGCAGTCATACACCCAGATGTGCACACACACACACACACAGATGGGGATATTGTGGTCTATTTAAGGGATGAAGAAACTGCCAGTGTAATGTAAAACACAGAACACAACTCAGCAATTTACTTCTGTGCAAAGCTCTCCTGAAACTACTGACACACACATAATTGCGGGACACAAAGATGAAAGCATACACTTCTGCCCGTCTGTGAAAGGAGAGGTCCTTTTTGAGTAGCATCCTTCGTTGTTTCCTGTTCAGTATCAGTTTATGGAAGCATATATATTCTGTAAAAAGAGTATTATTATCCAAGCTAAAGGTGTTATTGCTGTATGAGATATTAAACTGTCGCACATCTAGCACAGTATAGCTTTTATGTCATATTATGACAGCAGTGGGAACACTCAAGTGTCTGTGCAGCTAGCTGGTGTATGGTGGAGTAATAAAGGTTTGCTGTTGTCAGAGTTATGTGGTTTACCCCGTCTCTCTGTCATCTACAGGTGCTGTTGGAAATACTGTCTGGACTCCTGCCAGTGGATGAAAACCGTGAGCCACAGTTCCTGGTAAGCAGCACAATAGGGGCTTTCACTTTATATCCATTGAGCTACCATTCTAAGCACGTTCATTGAAGCGTTTCATTGGTCAGTAAACACCAAATAGCAAAAGATTTGACCGTGACTCATCAGTGCTGTTACGTCTGACAGCCCGTGGACTCAAAACGACAGGTGTCTGCTGATGGATTTTTATGTGTCAGTTTTAGTGCAGCTCATTTGAACTTTATGCCTATTTTATAATATTTCTATATGAAAGAATATTGCTTCTGGTTGCTTCTCGTCCCTGCTGTGTTAACTTCAACAATTGTTAGGGTGGCAATACCTGTAGCAATGTGGAAAAAGATGACTGCCCCAAACAACAGGCAACAAAGTAAGATAGGGGATCAATAAAATGTTCAAATGTTTCTGCAACAAGATGTTCCATCATGATAAAAGCAATAATGCTGTAAAAATAATGCAAAGGTGCTACTCAGTTAATCTTGTCCACCATAGTTGCTTATAAAGTTTATCATTGGCTTCAGTTGTCTGTAGTGTGATTTGTGACTCCCAGATGGAGATGAGGTACGATATAGACGATGAGGACGAGGAGCTGACTCTGGAGGACTTCCTGGATAAGAAGATGAGTGACTGGGAGCTGTCCCACGTGGAGAGCACCTACTCTTTGGCCTGCAGCTGTCTCCATGACAGGAAGATCAGACGTCCAGTCATCAAACAGGTACAGTTAGGAACGCTTTTTTTTTGCATTGCATTGTATCAGACAAATGTTCATGTTGAGGGAGAAACACTGAGTTATTTTCAGGGGCAGCAGGGTAGTATATTGAGTAGGGAGAACGTCCTTTAACCCTACTAGGACCCTAGTTCGAGCCCCTGTGTTGGCAAGCATCTGCCCTCCCTAAGTGCCCTTGAGCAGGACACTGAATCCCTACCAGCTCCAGAGGTGCTAGTAGGGATTGGCAGCTGACCCCTTGAAGTTCAATGAGGAGATGGCACAATGACACTTCGGTCAAAACTTCATAGCAAAAGGAGATTTTCCCTATGGGGATCAATGAAGTATCATATTACTGCTGTTATTAAACTGTATTGAATGCGTGAGTTAGTCGCTGACTAGGCTCAGCTGTCTGGGATAGACAATCACAATACAATCACAAAGGAAATGTCTGTGAGAAGACTTGCGTGTTCTCCTTGACCCTCGGTTCAAAGGCTGGGCCCATCGATGCTGAGAGCAAAGAATAGTAAACACCCAAAAGCTTTGATGTGCAGCACACAGTGAGGGATTTGCGGCAGATAAATACCCCTAGAGCAATGAACTTACCCTCTGAATAAAACCCAGGACCTGCCCTAGCTTTGATCTGATTCCTGCCTCCTGTATCTGAAAGACATTGGTATTCTCTGTGTGTGAAAGATGAGATAAAAAAGGCTCAACTTTGTCACTGGTAGTCTGTCTACTTGAGATATTACAATTGAAATCTGTCCTAACAGGTCCTGTCAGAGCTTGAAAAAGTTGTCAAAAGCATTTCACTGGAGTTTCCGGCACAGGGGAGTGAAGCTTATCATGCCTGAGAAGACACAGGATTTGTAAGCCGGTCCCAAACGCAGCGCTGCTTGCACAACCATGTTACAGGTTCCTTCTCAACAGTGCTTTTGATAGAAGATATACTTGTACAAGGTGACCAATAATAAAATACATATATTTTTAATAAACTTTATACTTAGCATTCACTCGCTGTTTGAATGAGCTTAGCTTTCACTCTTTGTTAGAAATACTATATTGAAATTGCATCAAATATTTTTGCTTAAAGTCAGATGGTTTAAATTATTACAAAACATTTCAAATGTTTGTACAAATGCTACAATAAAATGGGTTTTGATTGTCAAAGTTAAAGGAAAGAAGAGGCTCGTTGCATGATTTCAATATTTTATTTTTCTTCTTCTTTAAAAAGAAAGATTGATCAGAAAACAATTAAGACCAAACATGAGTTTTTTTCTATTATATTGTATGAATGTAAAGGGATTTTCCCTTCAAACATGAGGTGAGCTAAGTAGTTTGCCTAAGTCATCAGTAGACAAGTGGATGTGGCATACATTTCAATCAATGTACTAGTATTCCCTTTCCTGTCCTGCTGCCGGGACTTCCGTCTTGTATGGGAGAGAGCACAACAAGTGTAGCTTCCTCTTAATGAAATCTGAGACGTACTGGTGTAATATTTCTGGAAGCCCCTGTTCTTTCCACTATGATCCTTGTTGACACTGAAGAGCACCAGAACAGACAAGACCTTTTTTTTTCTTTTTTAAATCACAGCATCACACAGCTACAGTATGTATATGTACAGCACTTGCATAGAAAAATAAGTTTCTCAGCAGATGTTTTTTTTCATGTAAACCACAGTTATCAAAAAAGAAGTCGATTTTCCAATATAAAATGCACTGTTAAAATTAATGAATGACACAAGTGGGATAATTATATATCTTTTCTGCTTTGGAGTGCCTCAGTCGTGCACACAACAGTCAGAGACAAATGCCTCAACACATGGGACAAAACATAGACATCGACATCGACTCAAGGAATGCAAGTTAAGAATTCAAGCATGTGAACTGATAATGGGGGAGTTTTATCACATTGGCACAAATTCACATTAGTCGCACTTTATTTTTTTTTTGGAGTAGGCAACAATGTAAAAACCTCTTTAAGCTTCTTCAAGCTGCGTTGAATCGTGAAACACCTTGTGAATGCAGTAACATACATATATACTCATACACGTTCCATTTGGCAAGCTACAAATGGAAAATTTTAAGTGTGTGTCATTGCTCAGTTGTCCTTGGTGTGCATAGTTCAGTCTCCGGGTGAACTCTGGGAATTTGAGGTTGTTGTCTTATTCTTGTGTCAAATATGATCCCCCCCCCCCCACACCCCATCACTTGGAATGCTCCATTGTGGAACGCACATGGGGGGGGGGGGGTTGCTGAGGTCTGTTTAGTCTCCCTCTTCACCCTCTGTGGGTGGTCTGGTGATGCGGCGGCCACCCCTTTTCCCGGCAGGGCCTTTAGGCTTGGCAAAGGCCTGTTTGTGAGCATGCTGCTTGGGATGAACCTCCTCGTACAGGACGTCACTGGTCAGTTCATCCCCGTTGTCAATCTCCAACTGGGAGGAAAGAAAAAAACAAAACAAAAACATGAGCACATGATGCACTGGTGAAGCAACTTCAACTCACAAGCTTCAAAGAATACACCTTCTTCTTCTTCTTCGTAAATAACGTTTTTGAACAACTTGCTGTCACGCAATAAGAAATAGTGTCAGCTCTGTGTGTCCAGTATTTGTTTGTTGTGCATAGATGGTATGAGCTACAGTAGGTCTGTATCATCCCTAAATATCTGCTACACACACTGAACTCACAAAAAGGTGAAATTGCAACCAATTTTCTCACAGCACAACAGTAATTTGATCGAAAGGTTTAGTTGCCAAAAACTTGAGATAGAACACATCATGCTTTGTAAGCTGTTGGCCACAGTCTCAACATGACAGATTGTTACTTACCTTTTTCTCAATCTCAATGTGGAGATTGTTTTCCACCATGTCGACCAGGGGGTTTTTGCAGCTGGAGTAGAGCATCCTCTCACGGATGGCACATTTGTACCCAGGCATGGAATAAATGAAGACTGCAACGGGAAGTAAAAAGACCATGGTAGTACCAGAGCGATATGAAAGACTGAGCGTTAGATGTACAGACAGAATGGGGTGCATCAATTTGTCATCATCGGTGTGAATTTATTCACCTGTGGACTCCAAGTAGTCGCCCTCGTGGGAATGTTTGTAGAGGAAGAAGTGGTAGCGTGCAGCGTCTTTGGGGATTCTCTTGGGCAGGTCTTTCACCTCCGTGGGCTCAGTGTTAGACAACCTAATCAGCTCCTTTTCAACGTCTATTTCCTGTTTGAAAAGGAAGTGAAAAGTTAGCCTTGAGGTCGGTGAAGCAGAATCCCAGACCGACTAGGAAAGTCTGGATGGGACAGCGAATAAGAAACAATCTCCCTTCCCTTGCTGAGGTGCCTTTGAGCAAGGCACTTGACCCACAGTTGCTCCAGTGAGCTGCTCAGCGATCAGCAGGCATTCTTTGCTGGATAAATAAAATAAAGGTATTTCTTCTTTGTGTAATTCAATGAATAGCCGTTTGATGGCCAGAACAATTAGGATTGTTCAGAAGGGTGCTGGGGCGAGGCAGCCTCAGATCCAAGTGCCACAATTATTCCTTTGTACCAAAATCTGATCCTGTGACATGAACCCTTTGAATTTCAACGAGGAGAAATGACACAATAGGACTTTGGTCAAAATGAGAAACGCATTGTGTCAGTCTGTAAACATCTCCTGACCAAAGCACCCTTTATCTCTCCAAAGAGTACCTGATGATGAAAGACACAGAATTGATTATAAATCAGTTGCATTGTCATTGTCCATTCCTTCACCTATCAAAGAAAAAGTAACGCTTTATATCTAATGATTCAGTAACAATTTACCCCCAGGGACTCACAAGTTGTACGTAGTTGATTTGCTTGTCCCTGAAACGTTCGAGTGCTTCGACTGCATCTCCGTGCATGGGGAAGGCCACCCCCTGCAGGGTCTGCTGCTTGGTGTCAACACCGATGTCTGTCTGCACCTGAACATGCACACAAACCACAAAAACAGCACAAAAAACGTTTTTTGAGATTCTTGAATTCAATCATGTTGTCTATACATATATACACACAACCTTCATTTGAGTGATAATATCAAAAAGTAAAAGGTTTACAAGTGCTACAGGCAGCTCAAATGCTAGAGCATGATGATGACAGATGGGGTGCTTGTATCGGGAGTGACAGGCACCTCCACGAAATCACACAGAAAACTGGAAATGCTGGGGGGGATTACACTGATGGATTGCATCTATTTTTAGAGCCTTGTCCCCACAAAATGAAATGCTGTGCAAACACGATTGAGCCTCTGATGTAGCTACCTCGCATGCCAAAAAGGATTGTATGTCTTTTATCCATCTGCTTGGTAAAAGACAGCAAAAGACAGCAGTCTCCGAGGCACAGCAATGATAAATATGTCAAAGCCTGTTCTTCATCTCAGTTTAATGCTATATTATCCTCCTTCAACAGCTGGTCAAGTGGGAGGAACGAACCCTGACTTCCTGTTTTGCCTGCTGCTTTTGATTGACCAGATTCTGGAAAGCGACCCTACACCTCAAAGCACTTCCTTATATGGCATGAAAGACAGTTCTTGTTTATGTGGCAAGTAAGAATAGCAGCAATTACAGACAGTCGGTGGTTTCTTGAAAAGAAAGAGAGTTCCTTTGGGTTAGTTTATAGGGATGTCTTTTCCAAAATAAGTCTCAAGAGTGAAACATCAAAAGCTGCTTTCTTTACTCTCTATTTGGTGGATCACGTCTGGCCCAACCCGAAACTCCTTCACATGAACAGTGTAAATATGGCTTACGTCATCAGCAGCATGCAGGTTTAACCAGTGGATATCACATTACAGCGTTTCCTGGTCTTATCCATGCGCTCAAGCACCAGCAAAGCACAATGATATTCCCTCCCAGGCGGGTGCACTCCCATCCCAAATCAGTTCAAAGTGCTAAATAAATAAGTACTGAGCAACAACTTTTACATCCGGCTCCCCTGACAAGGAAGCACCAGATCAGTACATTCCTTAAGAGCTTCTTCTGAGAACTTCCTCGTTGCTTAGGTTGAATGGGGTCTAAGGCTGTAAACCACACATTTATAGAGCCATGGGTGTGAGCTGCACCAGCCTAATAGATTCATCTCTGCCAACATCCTGCTGCTCTAATGCATCAGCATCTTTGTGCTGTGTTGTTAGTATACAAGCGTATGCACACTTGTACTGCTGCTGACCTTGTGCTGCTTGGGAGGATGCTGGGCTCTATTGATATACAGCACGGTTTCTATAGGATTTTACATCATGATGAAGAGGAATACTGTTGTGGGCTGATGTAAGCTATTTTTTTCCCCCACTTAAAACTTCAATGGTCAGGACGACTTGCCTTTTGGAAACTGAAATGGAGAACAAGTCTGATCTATACCCAGACATTAAGATAATGGCTTTTAAACTCCCCTGAGAGAGACACAGACAGAAAAACGCCTGATCCTGTTTCTCATTGTTCTATTGACAAAACCGATTCCTGCTATGTCCTCTCATGGAAACTTCAGAGGAAACTGAAGTGAGCGTCTGTGTGTTGTCTTGTTTGTGCGAGTACCTCACTAAGTTTAATCTGTCTCAGTTCCTCCTCTGCAGCGGTGAGGGGCAGGGGGGCAGCCTGGGAGACCAGATACTTCTTATAGCCACTGAGACACATCTCATCCTGGGGGCAGAACAATCACAATCACATCACGACATAGTGATACAGTAGAGCTCCGATCATTTCACGTGTTATAAACCTGTAATTCATGAGCATAACTCCATGTCTGAAGTGTATAACGGAGCCTCGTCACAACACCGAGTCTGTTCAATCTGACCAACCTTTGCGGTGCCGAAAATCTCATCCTTGATGTGCCCACCTCCAAACTCTTTCTTCAGTGTGGCTCTGGTAGCAGCATATAACATTTTAGGTCGCACCTGTTGTCAAAAATATGAAGAAAAAGTTGGATTTAACTAATTAGTAAGCTTAAAAATGAAGAACATTTATTTTACAAATGTATTCTTTTATGATTTTTTTCAGACACTTCACGTGATTTAATGCCTTATTAATGCCTTCTCTCTTAAAAGGTAGGCCAGACTTCGACTAGACGAGTACTAATGACAAATGTTTTGAAATCTCAGCTACTTCCAGACAGGCCTGAACCCGAAGCACTCTGCCCTGAGCTGTAGGCTGGAATGTGCAGCTCAGTCATGTTTTTCAGAAGGGGACTCGGTACTCCCTTCCACCGTGGATTAGGCTGCTTGGTGGAGTGCAGCACGTTGCGGACATGGCACTTGCCATTTGGCATTGCTCTCTCCTTGCAACATTCCTCATTCCATTGTCACAGTAGCACCATTTCTAGATATCTTTGTCATACCAGCTTTGTATAGCCATGCCATTATATTACAAGTGGTTCATCAAGTTCCTAGAGAAGTGAATGAATACAATGGCTTAGGTGACATTGTATGAGAAAGGAACAAGCCAAAAGCAAAAGGTACATTTGCACACAACACAATGAGGTAAGCCTATTTCAATTAAACCAATCAAGTTTAGCCAGTAGTTCAGCTCTAAACAAGCATACCATGAATTGTTTTGAACATGGCGGATGGCTGGACCAAACTTGAGTCAAGTAGTATTTGGTTTGTTGTATCCTACGAGACATCAAACGGTTCAACAATGACAGGAAAACTATTTGATACTTTGAAAATTCAGTATATTTTTTCTGTGACTGACCGCTTACCTGGCGCTACCTGAATTGCCTGGATGTTGTAAACCCCACCCACCCTGACACTCCAAGAAGAGTAAAACAAATGCTAGGAATTATTTGAATCTACTCCAGTCTGGGCTTGAGTTTCTTACAGCAGAGTGGTCCGGTGACCAGGCCAGGAAGATCCACTCATAACCCTGGTTGTTAGTGGAGTCCAGCCGGTAGAGAATATAGCAGGGCAGCTCGTCCTCCAGGAGGGGCAGTACTAGGGAATCGTACTCTTGGTCCCACTGCTTTGATGCTTGCCTGGTGCTGCCCAGTGTCAACTGCTCTGGAAAGCAGATGTGTCAAGGACAAACATGTCAGTGGTGCATTGTACTTGACATGGGTTTGTTATTCATGTTGAAGTCAGCCTTGGCAGATTTACAAGTTGAAAGGTTTTTGCAAAACAGAATAGGGTGTAACACTCACCATCCTCAATCACTATCTTTAAGACTCGATATTGGTCGCCACTCTTGGCACTGGCAAAGATGTCCTTCACATCGTTACCCGCTGAGAAAAGACACAGAAGGGGCTAGTTTCCTGTCGTTCATAAACAGACCTGACACAGCACACAGTTGGAAAAACAATTTAAACCAGGGTTGTAAGTTTCAGCCTAAATGCTTCATGAGTCAATATGACCTTTGAAACATCAGATATCCCCCATTATAGAACATACGATGATCTTCTCATTCATTCTTATTTCCACAGCTTCCTACATTCGGCCAACATGGAAAGCTTGACTGCTCACTGTAAATAATAAGGTGATACTTGATCCCTGTAGGGAAATTCCCTTTATGCTTGTCCTCTCATGGGAGGTCAGCAACAGAATAGCACCTCTAGATCAGGTATAGGGTATTGTCTGGCTCAGTATAGCTCACCAGGGCAGATTCTCACCAAGACAGAGTTTGACCCTTGGTCCTCTGGTTGAAGGGTGATCTAACCATAAACTTTCCCTGTCGCACTAAAACAAGTCTCTATAGTCCTCCGCTCTACCAAATGAGCTATCGAAGGGATACTGCATCAACTGTACCATAAACTCTAACAATACCCAATTGTGCTGGAACACAGCTGCTGTATCTACTATATGTGACAAATAAACTTGACATAAGATTTTGAGTAAACATTGGAGAACAGCTCAACGACGGTGCTGCCATGTAGGCTAGGTAGTAGTCTATATATAGGCAGGTGAAAAACGTCGGTTAACAATTTTACCAGGCCAGCAGTTTGTTTAAATGAAGGCGTCGCCCAACCATTCACAAGGCTCACTACAGGATTTAAGATCACTGAAGAGTAAAGATCAAAAAGGGGGTTGTATCTATGTGAGAATAATCGTATATCCACAGTTTCAATGGCTCGTAAACTGGATAAATACTGACTGGATAATGTCACACAGTCCAGTCAAATACAACCGGTGTCAAAGCAAGACAGAGCTGATTTCACACACACACACACACACACACACACACACACACACACACACACACATCACGTTAGCTTAAGCTAGCTAGGAGTGGCTAGCTAACTTCACTAGCGCTAGCTTCCTGTTGCAGCCAATTAAACCTCTTTAAAAAGGTGACCAGGAATCACACACTCGCAAAGGCAAAAGAAGCCAGAAAACCATACTAGAATATTAAAAAACGCATCTACCTTGAATGCCCGTTTGATGTGACATTATGCCCTTTGTCGGATAAGGAACTGATGTAGCTGATCAAGCAAACCGGACAGAAGCAGGAAGTGGACTACAGCAGCATGATCCGCCTAAGACGTGTCGTCATCAACATCACCGTCACGTGGCCTAACATCATTTGAAACAATCAGGAAACGTTCATTAAGATATCTTAGATACAATCGTATGTATCGGTCACCAGACTGCATGCGTAATGGTTGATTTTCACACTAAGTTTGACCAGAAACTGAAAGTCCCATCACTCCCAGCCATAGTGTAGCATTGTATTATAATCAGTAGTGTGGTGGTAAATAAAAAGGTGGGTAAACTATGACCTCCGGTCGGTGTTCATCATAGGGCAAACAACCACCAGTATAAACAAAAATCAGCTATACTTTCATTTAGATAATGAATTTGTTTCTTTTTATATCTTCATATGACCTACTTCAGTTTTATACTATTTACTATGGTGTATACTATGAATTTGTGTCATTGAGATTTATGTCAGCCTAAATAATGTTCCTATAGGCCTATTGTTACTACAGGGACTTCTAGTTGTGCTGTAATATTTGTATGGCATACTTCTAAAATGTATTGGATTACTACAGTTCTTTGTCGTAAGGATGTAGACTACTCTCTCATTGGTCTATATTTCACTATAGCTTCCCTATTAGGCCTACGTTTCATTTTATTTAGACTGCATGTGTGATAACAATGATAATATTTCCGTTTCTCATGACAAACCCTGCAACATCTGGAAGTCACCAGGCTTAATTTTTTTCTAATACTTCCTGTCTCTGCTGCCTGCCCCTGTCCCTACAAATAAATAAATTAATGAATATATTGTATTGCTGCAAAATCATCCTGGCTGGCGCCAGTTGCAAGCTCATCTTTTTGTCAAGGTAGTCACAGATCGCGAAAGTATGACCGGAAACGAGGTGATTTTGCCTTCAAAATAAAATAATATAAATGGTCACGTTACGAAATAACAAATGATTTTTCATTAGAGCTAAGTACTGATACTCGACTCCCATTCTATAGCCCTTGGAACAATTGTACCACAGGTATGGGTTAAAATTTACTTTTTCATGATCGTGGAAATCCTAAAGTTGTCTGGTATAGCTAAGTTTTGTAATATTTGTGTACTTTTGGCAGCCCTATATAAATGCCATGTATTTATGGCAATGAATAGACACTGTGAAAATGGCATCAACATGTATTACTATCAACTACAGACCCCTCCTTAATTCACTTTGTTATATTGTATCATTCCCAGAAAACGTTGCAACACGTTCATTAACAAGGGTTTTGTTTTGAAAGCTTTAACCGGATGTCGTATTTTCTGGCTTGACACTGGAGAAGCTCAACGTGTTGGTTACATTGCATTGCTCTGATGATGGTATGCGTGCTGTGGGGATACAGTGCTCCCTCCATCATCAACCCAGCGCATCTTCAGCAAGAACAGCAGCAGCATCCCAGAAACTCCACCGTCCAGGGGGAGGGAACCCGCTGACCAAGCAGCGCCTGGCTGACCTATCGCCCGCCGGTGCATGGACCATCCAGCACAATGGCAGAGGATTTGGGGGGTGCCTCTGTCGTATAGCAACAACAGGTCGCATGGATAATCCCTCCACAGCCCTCCCATATCATCTCGTTTTTGGGATGATTAGAGCGCCGCCGTCGGCTTGATGTGGCAGGAGAGCCGTGCGGGAGCGGGGCTTCTCGTCCTGCCTGTCGACTGAGAGGAAAACGCAAAACGGCGTGGAGCAGGTGCGTGTGTGTTTATGTTGTTTTACCGCACATCCAAAATACAGAGGCAATAAGGTATTTGCATGGAAGCCGCGCGCCCTAGATCTCATTGTGCACGCCAACGTTTAAATTGTGTAATCAGATAATTCCAGTCAAGCTTGTGTTATCTCTGTGAGACATGGGCTCGGTTTGCTGTGACATTTGGCGGTGGGAGGTGTTCACTGTCTTATGTTCTTACATGATACCTCATTCAGAAGAGAGGGGACTTTAAAATTGACAGAGTGTGTATTTCAGTGTATTTCCTGTTTCCCTTTGACACAGGTCTTTCTTATTGGCCACTCCATCCATGGCCAAATATAATTTTAAGGTGGCCCAGAGGAAACCAAGAGCGAGGATATCCCATGTGAACCAGATGATAATGATGATGAAATGATGAAGTTGATCATGACGGTTATTTGGTGCATGCACCTGCCCTCTGGTTAAATGCTTGTCCTCCTTGCACAGTCCCTTGGTTGTCCAAGTCACACAGAATATTGCCACACTACACCATGCCATAACATCAACAGCACCCAAGGTGGTACATAATGACATGATGCCTGTGAAATCAAATACCCACATGGATGTTCCAGTGTGGCAGAGCTATTTCCAGGGTCATTGCATCATTGCAGACTCCGACTGTGGGGTATTTTAGGAAATGGTGTCGGAGCCGGGAACTGGTCTGGGAGGTCCAGGAAAGTCAGGGAGGCGGGCCGAGGCAGCAAAGTGGAGTTCATGGGTGAATAATAGTTGCTGAGTTTTAAAAATACAGAGGGCTGACTGTCGGGAAGTTACCCAAGCACTGCCTGGCAGGCATCCCCTACCAGAGCATCAACACAACACAGCAGACATACTGAGTGGATTAGATCTCTTTTAAAGGTGGCGGGTTATAGTTAAGAGCTTCAAGATTCTACCTAATCCAGGTATGACACTCAAACCTTGACTTGCTTTACTGACTGATGATGTATTTAGTGTTTGGAGAACCCCTCCTTCAGTCCTAGAAGAACCTAATTTTTCTTGTGAAATTGTGAATTTAAAAGACAAGAAGCCTCATAGTGACTTTTCACCAGTTTAAGAACATGTTGTCACGCTGATGCTTTGCTAACCGGTGGGGTCAAGACCTCTCTCCCGTGTTTGGGTGATAATCTCAGCACTGATGGACAACCTGTCCCAGCGTTCAGAAATCTCCACGTGGGTGTACACTGTTAACGGCACTGTCGCTGAACGATCTGAGTTGTCTGAATGTAGCATAATCCCAATCTGGACCAACCCTCGGTGATATTCCTACCAGTAATCTCAGTCTGAGGGATGTTTTCACCCTAATCTACCCTGCAGATTTGAGTGTAATGTAATCTGACTGAAAGAAGCACTCTCTCTCTTTCTCTCTCACTCCCAGGTGTGCGGTGGCCGGGGGGCTCAGCAGGATGGAAATAGATGCCCGTTTTCGCTACTATTTCCAGCACCCATGGTCGCGCCTGATCGTGGCCTACCTAGTCACCTTTTTTAACTTCCTCATCTTCGCCGAGGACCCTGTCTCTCATAGCCAGACACAGGCTCATATGACCGTGGTGGGCAACTGCTTCTCCTTCCTGTT
Source organism: Hoplostethus atlanticus (assembly GCA_034670405.1). Lineage (NCBI taxonomy): Eukaryota > Metazoa > Chordata > Actinopteri > Trachichthyiformes > Trachichthyidae > Hoplostethus > Hoplostethus atlanticus. Next base: position 2,608,310 of record JAXDDX010000001.1, on the reverse strand, counting down.
TAACAAGTACCCGGGCGGAGGATGGAACGCGCTGAAAGTCGTGTGCTGGATACTGGCCATTATCACAGGCTTGTTAGCCGGGAAGTTTATATTCCACCGCCGGCTCTTTGGTAAGTCATGCGCAGAATAATGCTGTGGAATGTGCAGAGTAATGGTTCCACCGAGGGGACATTCCTTCTGAGTTGTTTTGGTCGTGGCAGTGCATCAGTGAAAAGCACCTTACCATACTCTCCTCATCTCTTGCATGGTTTTCTTGTCCACTCCTCCACTCATCCTCCCTTTCAAACGTTTCCTCTCATTTGTCACCAGATCTGGGTCAAATGGTAGTTGCAAATAAATCAGATAAAAGTGCCAGTTCAGTGAGGTTGCCACAAAACGCAATGCTAAGAGCACTCCTATGTAATCTGTTGCTGCTGTATAGTTGCATTATGGGTTGGAAGCCTTTCAGTGCACAGTAGAAAACCTTATTTGCTTTTTGGACTTTTGTTTCCTCTTCTGACTGGCACCTTTTGAAAAGTTCTTCTATGCATCTTCTAGGGCATCTACAACCTACTGCATGGTTCATATTTGAAAGTCAATATAGCACATCTTTCTGTGATTGACAACCTGACAGTATCTGAATCAGTATTCCAAGCAGGTGCTCTATTCAGTATTCCAAAAAGTTGAAAACAAATACTAACAATATATATGCAAGTACTATGTGACCCAGGTCTGCCTGTCACTCCCATGCCACCTGCCCCACCTTACCTCCCTGCTGCATAGTTTGCCATCTTCCTCCTCCCATCCTCCCGCCTCATCTCTTCTCCCTTGTCAATCTCTTGCCGGCTCACATCCCTTCCCCTCGCCCCATCACACCCTCCTCTCACAAGCCCGTGACTCCAATCTCATCTCCCTTCATTTGTTTACACTGTGCATGGTTCAGAGTGTTTCCTATGCAAGTCACACACACATTTCATTCCCCGCTCACTTCATGACTCACTTAGGCCCAGATATTGTTCGCCACCCTGACTTATCTTCCTGGGATGAGCCATTAATGACTATAATTAGTGGGGTGGCGGTGGGGAGTCACTGGGTGAGGGCTCTTTTTGCAGTGTCTTGACTGACAGACTGTCTGCTCTGAGCATAAATAGAAGACCAAGAGTGCATGATGACTTGATACTCTCCATGTGCTCTCTGCAAATATAGAATCCTCACTTAGAGGGGAAATGGAAAGAGCTTTGAGGACCCAGTACCGGGTGGCCAGTTGGCTGTTCCGTCTTCTCAAGTTGCAATCTTTTCATTGAATTCAATACTTATTTAGGATCTATGCTATCAATATACACCGTCTTTTTTTAGATTATTTACCACTGACAAAGAAATTCCGGAGAACAATCTTTATCCACATGTATTGGTTTTCACATCACAGTCAGCAAAAACACAGCGCAGTGATGTTTTGTCAATATTTCTTCCGAGCCTCTTGGATGTTTCTGAGTCCACCAGCATTTCTTCCCTCTGCTCAGCAGCTAAGTTGCATGACTCTTTCGTAATAGTGACGGTAGGCGCTCCATCGCAATGAACTTCAGTCAGTTCTCAGTGTGGTTGTGCTCTAAGGGCCGGTGTATCCAGGTCAGGGTTCTACACTTGCGTAGGCCTGAGGGTATAGAGACAGAGAGAGCACAGAGAGAGCACAGAGAGAGCACAGAGAGAGCAGTGTGCAGCCCATGCAGGAGCCAGGTAGGACTAATGCACTTCAACAACCCGTAGAACAGATGGTGGGAGTGTGTGTGTGAGTGTGAGTGAGAGAGAGAGAGAGGCATATCTTGTGTGTGTGTGTGTGTGTGTGTGTGTGTGTGTGTGTGTGTGTGTGTGTGTGTGTGTGTGTGTGTGTGTGTGTGTGTGTGTGTGTGTGTGTGTGTGTGTGTGTGTGTGTGTGTGTGTGTGTGTGTGTGTGTGTGTGTGGAGAGGGGTTGTGTGTACCACGCAACATTTTAGTAAAGCCGTTGCATAATCATAAAGTCAGGCAGTGCATAAGAGCTGTACGATAGACGGTAAGATCCTTCATCTATTATAGATCTCTCGCACAGGAAAAAGCCACTGTGGGCAACCTACTGCACAATATGGTGTCCCTGGTACTCCTCTGATCCACTATCTCCCCTGCTCTTCAGGCAGGCAGCGGGAACACTTATACTTATTGAACTTATAACATACTTAACAATGTTGTCTGCAGTCATTTCCATTGAGGCTTGGTGTTTTCTTTACAAATGTAATGGTTTACATAAGAAGCTCCTGCTACTTGCAGTCACGCTTAACTGCATATCAACACCACATTGGAACCAGACATTGTTGTGTCTTTGCATCATTCATCATTTAAGATGTCCTAGAAAATCTGAGCATTTTACATTGAATTACACCACCTCCTCCCTCTGGCAGTTTTTTTTTCCTGTACTCTGCGTAATATGTGATTTACCCCCAGAACAACCCACTCCAACATGAATCTATTTGTGACACAATAGTTTGTTTGCAATCCTTAATCCTCCCTTTTGTGTTTTTCAATCATGTTTTTTTTCCCGGGGAGTGGGCAGAGGTGCAGTGTATTGTTGTTGTCCGATAGCGAAACGGATACAACAAACTCGAGATGATGAATGGCTTGTGACAGATTATGTGGGTTAAGACCACGTCGGAGGTTCGGGGGGGAAACCCATGGTGTTCCAATCAGACGCTCGAGGCTATGTGTGCTCTGTAGCAGCCGATAATGTAATAACTGCCGACAACGTAATAACTGCCAATAACGTAATAATTTCTCCATTTTTAATGTAATAAAAGCCGATAATGTAGTAACTTGCCAATAACGTAATAAAATGTCTGAACCAATAACGTAATAACTTTTTGCCCATAATGTAATAAGCTATTACGTTATTGGCTGGTTGTTACATTATTGGCCGTGTTTTTAAAAATCCTCTAAAAATGTAATAACTGGAGCTGATAATGTAATAATATACTTATAACACTTATTTAAATTTCAGTTATTGGCTGATGTCCTATTTATTTGTTTGTGTAACTTGATGATGAGAATTATCTCCAGCCCTGCCTTCTCTTCCTTAGTCATTTAAGTTCCAACACACGTTTGCAAACACAGACAATTACTCATATTCCTCTTTTAGGATGTAGTGTTCTCAAATAAAAAGACCACAATTTTTTTCCATGAAAAATGCCATCTTTAATTAAACCTTTTAACACACTTTTTCAGGCAAACTGTTACAGCTATGCAGTCCTCTCCTTAATCAACTGAATTTTAAATAACTAAACTGATACTATTATGATCCCTTGTGCTTTCAAACACAATTCTTAACTATAAATATAAAGTATATAACTTCAGCTACAAAGATAACTTCGGTAACACATCTTTGAGCTTAATAAAGATAAGGTTATTGTCCTTTTTTTACAGAACTAAACATTCTCCAATACTGTGCAGTACATTTAACAAAATGGAGGTAAGATGCTGAAGTTAAAGTTCAATTTCAAATGAAAAGTAAATTCCACTCATTTACAAATAGAGTAGAGAATCAAAATAAAAATGATCTGCTGACAAGAAAAAAAAAAAAAAAAAAGGGCATTACTACTTCTTCCAGTAGATGTCCTTAACTTTGTGCTGTCCAAAGGCTACGTGAGTGAGCAGAATCCAGGCTTTCATCAGCTTCAGGTTGTCCTTACTAAACAACTCTTTTATACGTGTGCTGAGACCACTGTTGCCGTCCAGCAGCCTTGTAGAGCTTCATTACACTAATGGAAAAGTCATTTTCTTTGTCCAGTTCTAAACTCTCTGCAAGTTCCTCTCTTATGTACAGGTTGGGATGAAATGGTGTAGATAATTCACGGAATAAGAGTGACACTCTGTTGAATGTCCCCAGCATTGACATATCTAGATTGAGAGAGAACTCAATAATCATTGATATGATTTCCGATGGTAAATATTGAGCTCCAGGCTCATTGCCAGCATCTAATACCATGTCAGCCAAAGGATTAGCTATAGACTGAACTTCAGGGTTGGCTAGAAGCCCAGGTTCAGGCTGAGACAGAGGGCCAGGTTCAGGGTCAACCGGAGGGCCAGGTTCACAGGTCAACCCGAGGGCCAGGTTCGGGGTCAATCAGAGGGCCAGGTTCCCGGTCAACCCAAGGGCCAGGTTCCCGGTCAATCAGAGGGCCAGGTTCACGGTCAATCGGAGGGCCAGGTTCACGGTCAATCGAAAGAGCCAGGTTGAGGGTCAATTCCGGTTGGTGTCCTAACTTGTTTTCTGAGAGACAGTCTATGCAGCTCTGCCTCCTGAATGGTCTGAATATAAGGATAAATTGATCCATCTAAACTTACATAATGTTCTCCGTGTCCCTCAGCAAAATGGCCCAGAACCAAAAGAGGCAAACCTTCACAATAACAACCAGATGGTGAGATAACAGAGGTAGCATCCAAACCAAGAGTTGACACAATAAGGAACTGAACATTGAATATCTGGGCAGCTCGTTGAAGAGTTAGGTGGTCACCATATGTGCCATGTTGTGCCTGACCAACACATTGTCATTTACCCTATAAATAGAGGATGTATAACTTCCAGACAAAGTCATTCGCCGTATGCAGCGTTGTGTTGCCTTTCTCGCCCTTCTCCTAACATTTCTTCGCTGTTGCTCGAACAAAAGCCTATGCTTTTTGGTGGTCAGTGTTTTGTGCCTTGGTAGACAGTTTTCTTGATGAACTTCAGCTGGGGAACAGGTTAGCCGATTGGACAATCTATGACTTTTTCTCCCATAATACACCTGAAAAGGAGACATCCAACTCAAAACCTCCTTTGGGTCTTCATTCATTACCCTGGCATAAACTGGTAAATGCTTGACCCAGTTGACTCCTCCTTGTTGATAGTTGACTAAGTCATACATAATCTTTTTCCTCAGTACACGATGGCTTCTCTCCACTTTACCCTGGCTCTGAGGATGATATGGAGAGCTTTGAATTATTTTCACCTGAAGAGATTCCATGAGATTTTTTACTGCACCTTTGAATTCCTTTCCTTGATCATGCTGTATAACCTTCGGTGGGCCATGTTCGGTGTAAATGTCCTCAAGATGTTTGGCAATCTCAGTGCTGTGTTTACTCTTCAATGGTCTTAGCCATACGTATCTGCTAAATACATCTACTATGGTCAGGATGTACCTATATGTGGCTCGGTCATGCTTGACTCTCCATTTCCCCATGTCGAGAAGGTCTATCTGGTGGCGATCTTGAACTGCTTTGGCTTTAATGGCTTTTGGAATGGGTTTGTTTGCAAATGTCGCTTTATGGAGTTGATAGCGTCTTGACCTATCCAATGTGTCTTGCACACTAGCTCGACTGATGCCAGAGTATTCTTCTCTAAGGTGTATGTTCACCTTTCTTGCACCAGAGCCTTTTGTTGCATCAAGAGCCCTGTTCACAACTGAAAAGATAGTTGACTTCCTAGCTACCAATCTTCCATCAAATGTAATCGCCTGGCCATCCTCAGTGAGAGCGTAATGTTGCCTATTCCGCCACAGTCGAACAAGAGCAGCACGCTGGGGCCTTGATCTCTCTGCTACAGGGACATTCAATTCCCCCTTGAGTGCCCTGAGTATAACATCATAAGTCTCGTCTGACATTGCTCTCTGTCCATGTCCTGTACATCCCCAAATTATACAGGAGAGGACTAAGATTGTTTGCAGAACTCTCATCTTTCCAGATCTGTAAAATACATGCAATGGTGTTAAAAGACAAAGTCTAATCTTTTTTATCCCTACTGTAGTGCTGTAGTGTCAACCCCTCATCTTGATGAACTACAGGTGCATGCCATCTTTTCTGATAAGAGTACTATGGATTTTAAGAGACATTCAAGTTTGTATAGAATTGATGTGTATTCAGTTTTACCTCCAAACTGGAAAGTGCCACCAAACATTCTACAACCCTTTAAGGTACATTATTCCCTTCTTTAAACTCTGAAGTAAGGATATTACATGACCTTACATATAATATAAGCCTATGTACAACAGAGGGTTTCAATTTAAGGGCAATAGATTGGTAATATGCTTATGTAAGATACCTATCTCTTACAATGTAGCAATTCTCTATATTGTTATTGATGTGTAGAAATTATCTATAAATATGAACCACAATATTTCTAACACTTGGCTATTGCACAATGGTTCATTAGGATTTTCATTAATTGGTAAATGAGAAGTGAGACTTCGAGCTCTGAAGGACTAAGGGCTGTCACAAATAGCTAATAATGCTAATAATTAGCCTACAGCTAGCTTACTAATCAGTTAACCTTAATCATATAAATATATAAGATATGTGACTGTGCAGAAAATTCAACTAAATCACTGTATTTACTTAGTAAAGTAAATTAGATCATTAATTACCTGTGTGCTTAGGAAGTCTGCAGATGACTGAAGAAAGTGTAATGTCAGTCACATGACTGTGTAACCTGTCAATGATTGGCCATCTAGTGGTCAATTAAGGCAAAACAGATGATTTCATTTATGCATTTTTGTAAAGGGCTCTGTAACGACCTGTTACAAGAGAGAGAGGGGTGATGAATAACTATTATATTGTGGTTGTAATAATTTCAAACTGTTTAAAAAATGTTACATTATTAAAGATAACATTTGAAAACACATCTTCAAGGAGGCATAGATTTCATACCATACAACATAAGAGTAATTGTCTGTGTTTGCAAACATGTGTGCTGGCCACTTCATTTGGAACTGGAGTGGACAGATAATTCTAACCATCAAGTTAAACAAACAAATAAATAGTCTTAATGCCTATAAGATGACAGAGAGAGAAAGAGAGGCAACAGTAACAGGAATATGAGTCTGTGTTTGCAAACGTGTGTTGGAACTTAAATGACTAAGGAGCAGAAGGCAGGACTGGAGATAATTCTCATCATCAAGTTACACAAACAAATAAACAGTCTTAATTCCAAGAGAGAGAGAGAGAGACAGAGACAGAGAGAGAGACAGAGAGAGAGAGAGAGAGGGTAGGGGTATTTTGTGGTCAGGTCTTTAATCAGGTATTTTAGAGAGGCAATAGTAAGGGTAAGTGTCATGGAAGTGTGATATAAGTATATAATTACATTATCGGCTCCAGTTATTACATTTTTAGAGGATTTTTTTAAAACCCAGCCAATAATGTCACAACCAGCCAATAATGTAATAGCTTATTACATTATTGTAATAGCTGTGTAATAGCTTATTACATTATGGGCAAAAAGTTATTACGTTATTGGTTCAGACATTTTATTACGTTATTGGCAAGTTACTACATTATCGGCTTTTATTACATTAGAAATTGAGAAATTATTACGTTATTGGCAGTGCTACAGTGCTCTCTTATCGAGTGGGCGGCAGCCAATGACTTCTGGTCATTCAGCGAGCCTGGCTGTCATTACGCATTTATATTAAAGCTTCGCTCATAGGAGGTTTGTCTGTTTCAGTTTGTGTGTGGCTTGTTGACAGGGCAGGGCAATGAGTCAATATTCAATACACAGTTCAATGCGATGAACATCATCGATGAACATCAATTTGATTATTTAACATGATTTTGCACGTTAGCAGATTTTGTTATAAATCGATATCGAAGTAATTCCTCATGGTTATCACCCAAAACACCCAGGCCTGTTTGTGTGCATTCAACCGTGGATTAGATCGAGGCACCTTTTTGATTTACATCACAACAGACTTCTTTCAGAGGATCGGAGTGTAAATATTTTTCACTAACGGAGGAAAAGAAAGTTCTGGCATTTTGAAGAAACACTGTCACTTGTAATGCCAATGCAACCTATACCCTTTTGAGATGTTACCGTTTGGGCATCGTTTTAAATTCCCATTTGTGCTTTTTACTCACAGGCAATTCAAATGTAAGGCCTTGAGTTCCTCAAGGAAATAAAGACTAGCAGACATTGTGATCTAGTGTGATGAGACTCCAAACTGAGGCAAGTGAGGCAAAATCAATCATAAAGAAGGGAGAGGCTTGTCTGCACTTTAACACTGACAGGTCTCTCTAGGCTACCCCATAATAAACCCAGTGCCATAATAAGGTCTCCACAGTATACTTGATCAAGTGAAGTCAAGTTTATTTATATTTCATATATATATTACATTTATAAAGCTCAGCTATTTTTAACCAAAGTGCTGTACAAAAGATAAAAAACAACAAACTAGGACAAGGAACACAAAGCAGAAAGACCAAAATCACACACAAACACAAACAGACACAAACACACAGACAGGCAGATCAATAAGAGTCAAAGGCTGAAAAATAATTATTTTGGGAGATTTTAGAGCAGCAGTACAGCACCTTTTATGTCCAGGGTCCACCTCCATTGTAAATGCCCCTCTCCATAACGAGGAGAGGAAACTGCTTCTCGATTCCTTTTGTGCCGCCTCGGTTCCTAGATGAACGTACTGTACTCACCTCTGTGTGGCTGTGTGAAGTATAAAAGGTGAGCTGATGGGTAATTTGGAGTCGTGTGCAAAGCCACCCTAACAGGATTAAGCCCTATTTTGCATACTATTACTGACACTTACATTCATTCAAACATTGGAAATTCATCTCCATGACTCAGTGGAGGCCTCAGAGTAGCTGCAATGTGAGATCCTGTTTTGCTTTGATCACAGAGATGGGAAGTTAACATCAGTGCCCCCCTCTGCTGAGCTCTGCTGAGCTCTGCGTGTGTGTGTGTGTGTGTGTGTGTGTGTGTGTGTGTGTGTGTGTGTGTGTGTGTGTGTGTGTGTGTGTGTGTGTGTGTGTGTGTGTGTGTGTGTGTGTGTGTGTGTGTGTGTGTGTGTGTGTGTGTGTTGTCTTGGGTTCTGTTATCGGAGGGCCTCTCCTTGCCTTTCCCCCTGATCCTGATGACTGTAGCCCGGAGGATGCCATCTGGGTTCTGTCATGTGTTATTACTCCGCCATGCAAGGGCTGAGATGGCTTATGTATGGCACTGTGTGGCTGGGGGTTAAAGTTGAGTGTGTGTATGTGTGTAAGGGTGGGTTTGGATTGGGGGGGGGTCTATCTGTATGTGTGTGCATGTGTAGTCTTGTGTGTGTGTGCGTGTGACAGTTGAGGGTGTATGAGTATCTATGCACAGGTGTTTATGGTCATTAATGTCTCTGTGTTGGTGTATAATGTTTGCATGTATGTTTTGTATGGAGATCAAAAGGAGGCAGATGTCACATGACACAACTATATATCAGACACCACATGTTTAAAACACATTGCACAGTGCCTTGTATCTGTAACCGACCATTTGAAAAAAATGTAAACTGACTTATAAGAGTATTTGTGAATCAATGTGTTTATATTTTCATCAATATAAGCACAATAGATATGTATCTGTACCATGTGTACATGAACAAATGTACACTGTAAATATGTTAAAACATTTGCAAATAAATGCTTTTCAGTAAATGCTTAATCTATCCTGATTTGTGCATCAGCATTAACATTGTTAAATATATATTTTAATATTTTCACACAAACATGTTAGTTTGCGTAGCAGCTCCGTTCTCACACTCCTTAGACGTACTTGTGAATTGGCGAGTTTGCACACAAAGTCCATCTGTTTCTGTGGATCCTTGTGAGACTGTTCTTATGCCTTTACGTTGCCAAGGAATCCCCAAATGCCAGCTTCAGCCGGGCTGAGCCGCAGGGCTGAGCTCCTGCTTCATATACTGTATGTGTATATGTACATGTGTGTTCAACACATGTCACCCTGTAGAACACTGTTTTACACTCTCCATCAGTTTAGGCCTCTCTCTATCAGTCTGTCTTAAAGGTTGACACTTTCTCCGTAAATAATAGATGTTTGCTTTGAGTTTAAAGTGTGATGTCACAATGTGAAGGTGCAATCTGCTGGATGTTGATGTCGTTGATGCATTTGATGCATGTGTGTGGTTGTGTTGTTGTTTGGGAGTCCACGACACTATCCAACACTACTCCCACATGAGTTTATATTTGCTGTCATATTCTTTTTGCTCCAACGGCAGTTTAGTTCAAGAGAATTGTTGCTGTAGACTTGTTGGTGGGTCCATTATCTTCTGTAGCCCAACGATTCAACAGGAATCCTCACATAGGGATCCAAAAAAGACTATGCTATCAGAGCTATAGTGTAAATGTGGGTAATCTCTTATAACAATAACTCTTGTAGCCTACATTTGTCTTACAATCACAGATGTCATAAATGTGCGTTTTACTCATGGAGTGAGCTGACTGCTGTCCATGTGCGTGCAATAGAAGATACAACACCCGGATGTTTGCAGAGAGAGAGAGAGAGAGAGAGAGAGAGACAAAGACACAGAGCAATAATGACAAGAGAGTTGGCAAACAAAGGAAAGAGCCAAAAGGAAATTGCTTATTTACAGAAAGTGTATGGCTCCTTTGGTCCAGAGCCATGCCATAAATAACAGAAGCAAATGATTTAACAAGCTGCCGACGGGAACGGGTACAGCGGTTTGGCCCAGCAGCCGCCTCCCTGCGTCTCGGCTCTACATACTGCAGTCTCCCAGTGGAGGGAGTGCTGTTGTCACTTCCCACCTCTGATTTATTATCCAGACACTGAGTTACAGGGGGCTACAGCTCTGGGGACCCTAGCGACCGTCGTCATGGCTATTCCCATGCCCATAGTGATGCCGTAGCCCGGCAACACAGCTGGCTGTGTGATGGATGGGGCTGGGGGTGTGTACAACACTGAGATCCCGGCGAAGCTATAGCTCAGGCTAAGGCGCTCTGGGTGTGTTTTTTGAGAGAGCGTGTTCATTGGGATCCCTAAGGAGTGCAGGGTTGTTGTTCTTAAGATGAACATTAAAGCAGGAAGCTGTAGACCTACATACCGTAACCTAAAATAGATGAATAGTCTGGGTTACTACAGTGGGGATGCCCTTACCGTTTACACCGTGTGTGAAGTGACATACAAGGAGTGACCGTGAGTTAAAGGAACGCTATCTGTGGTTCAGGAATCAATATGGATACAGAAATGGTGCCATCGATGACCAAACACGAGACATGTTTTGGTTTTTCAAAGCCTGGTGTTTACTTCTTTCATTGTGACTGGTTTTATTTTCGAGTTTTCTTTGTCCAATCTCCTGTTCACTGAACTACAAGCAAAATATTTGATCAGGAGGTGTTTGTGAGGTGCTTGCAGGGCCGTGATGATAACAGTATAACAGGAGTTAATCCCACCGCTGCTGCAAATGAATAATAGGAAGTTGTATTCATCCGTCAATGTTTTTCTCTTGTCATGCAGTTGCAGAGGCAATCTAAAGTCAGACTTCACTGCACAGGGGCCATGTTTTTTATGGCTTTCTAATTATTGGATGAAAATAAATCAACAAGTCAATACAATTCAATACCTTATACCTTTCATCTCGATTGAAACATAAATTTAACTCCAATGGGAAACGCTTTTAATCCCTTTTGACACGAATACAACAAGTCTGGGTTTACGGTGGTCTACAAGTATGAATCTAAACAGAACAAAACAAAGTGCTACATGTTCATTATAGTGTTCAGTGTGCAAATGTCATTTTCTTACAAGATTAAAATGTTTAATAAAATGTTTTTTGTAATGCAAAAAAATGCAGTGATGTGACTTTACCTAATTTTAGCACTAATAGCAATTTTTCAGCGACAGTAATTTCTGTAAATTCCATAGTAATACGATATACAACATATTTTTGGTCAAGATAATTGCACCATTAACATTCGACACCGGCCCATGCCTGATGGTGATCCAGCCAAGATAACATATGAGCCATAAAATCATACATCACATCCATTCAATGACCTGAACCATTCAGCTCGACTACCCCTACCCTCCTGCTGGCTCTGCAGCACAACCTCTTGTATTGGTCTCTTCTCAAGGACAGCAACCTCTTCTGGAACCTTTCACTAGACAGGATGTACAGCACTGGGTCCAGGCAGCTGCTCACGCTGCACATGGCCTCAAAGAACTCAAAGGAGGCATGGAGGACGTTGCTATTGGATGGCGTGACCTGCTTACGGATCCTCATGAACAACATGGTGATGATCATGATGTGGTAGGGCATAAAGGAGATCACAAAGACCAGCAAGGCAGCAGTCATAAGCCACATGGGCTTCCCTCCTGCACACTGGTCTCCTCTGCGCCTTCTGACCCTCGGGAGACGCCTCAGCACACGCACCGTCAGGATGTAAAAAGCCAGCATGACACTGAAGGGCAAGAAGAAGCCCACGGATGTTCTGATGAGGCTTATGGTCTTGACGTAGACAAAGGGGCCTTGTATGTGGTCCATGCACACGGTGACGTTTCCTGGCCGCCGGACGGCGAAGGTTACAAACAAGTCGGGGATGGAACCCAGGAACAGCACGAGCCATGTGCAGGCTGAGCATAGCTTGGCTTTACCCACGCCCCACCACCGAAGGGAGCTGATAGGGTGGACCGTCCCAGCATAGCGGTCAAAACTGATGAGAGTGAGGAAGAGGATGCTGCCATATATGTTGATGTTGAAGACGATCTTCTTGAACTGACAAAAGATCTGGATGTCTCTGACGTAGGGCCTCTGGAGACTGAAGTAGACGGTGAGGGGGAGGGTGAGGATCCAGGCTGTGTCACATAGGGCCAAGTTCAACATGAACATGTTGCTGGCGCTGGAGGTCTTCCTGAAGCAAATGTAGTTGATTAGTGCTGCTACATTTCCCAAGATGCCCACAGGCAGGGCAAGAGAGAAGAGCACCAGCAGGACATAGCAGTACCACTGGCCATCCTCAAACTGGCTGCAGAATTGTGTTGACTGGTTCAGGTACTCCAGAGATGGCTCTGTGATTTAGAGGAAAGGAGACAGAACCAGTTTTGCTGTTATTCCCATAAACATGCTATGAGAAGGATCGTACAAGAAATCCAGTTTACCACCCAGACCTGCATCAACCGTATCAACAGTTCAGATATGTCACCTAAGTTGTCAAAGAAATCACTTTTAAATACTATCTGTGATTGTCCTGTGTAGTAAACAGGTTAAAACGAGCACTAAGAATTATTTTCAAATACTATATGATCCAAGTCTGTTACCACGTAAAGACTGTATGAACTGGGGACCATCTATACCATAGGGCATACAAAATGGAGCATAAAGCTGTTCTTTCCAAGATTAATTTTATTAGATTTATTTATTGAGTTCACTTCCTGACTCTCTCCCAGAGCCGCCTATATTTACAATACAGTTCCCAGCATCAGCAGCGTCTCCAGGAAATGAATGCTTCAATGTCTCCTGCGCACAATGAAACCTGGGACTGTTGATCTATTGCCTTCAGTGTGGCGGCCTCTGTTTGCACTTAATCAGAGATGGTGCATTCATTTTGCCCAGCTGAGCGGAGGGTAACATTTACTTTGATCGCATTTCAGCATATACTCTGTTTGCCTTTCCTACGTGAATAAAATTCACCTGACATCAATAGGAAACTTCAAAGTGCAAAAAGGAACCTGAATTTGAACAAACTCATCAAACTCTTTTCATCTCACAGTTACACTGTAAGTAATAATGTTGGTGATTTCTGTCAGTAAACAGATACTATGCTGTATACTTATTGTGCTGTTCATGCTACTGTTTGACATTATTACCTGACAGTCATGCATTATGTTTTTCAAATAATTTCCTAACAAGTAAATGTATAAAGACATTTGATAAACCATACCTTATGTAGAATATAGCCATCGTATGGTCCCTGTTAAAATGTTAAAAATCCAACCAAGACTCTCTATCTAGTAAAGTATTTCAGGTAGACTGTACTCACTCTGTTTGAACATGTCAGAGTTGTTGCTGAGGTATGGATAATGTGGTATCATGATGAGTGGAGACAGCGATCACCTCTCAGGCCTCCTTCACTCCACCTCCGCCAGCTGTGTGCTTCTCATCTGTCTGGAGCTGTCGGCACACTGCCTCCACTGTGACTGATGAACTGACGTGTGTGTGTGTGTGTGTGTGTGTGTGTGTGTGTGTGTGTGTGTTACACCAAACAGACAGCAATGCGAAATTAGTGTTGCAACAGCTGAGATCATATATGTGCGTGTGTGTGTGTGTGTGTGTGTGTGTGTGTGTGTGTGTGTTTGTATTTCAGCTGTCTGGCACCAAGGCTCCTGCTTGTCAATAGAGTATTACTGCTATAAATCTGGTAGATATTGCAGTGATTTTATGGCCTGAGAGTTCCCAGAATGTTATATCTCCTTTGGTCAGAGGAGCAGGTTTGTAATCGGAGGGTCAACGGTTTGAATCCCCTGATTGTCTTGGATAATCCTTAAGATTTCCTTAAGAATTACTGTCAAATCGCCCTTGAGCAAGGCACTTAACCCCCAATTGCTCCAGTGGAGACGCTCAAGAGTGTTCTGCGTCCGTTATGTCCTGTCCTGTCCATTTCTATGTTGTGTCCTGTGTAACATGTCCTGTACCGTTTGGTGGCTGTTACCTTGCCATGCCATATCTTTGTTTGCATTTAGCACAGTTATTGGATTTGGCGCCTTTATTTACACGTTCTGAAAAAAAAAGTAGTTTTGTGAATTATTTGCAAAGTTGTAAATGTAGCATAAGCTATAGCCTAGATAGTCTACCACTAATTTTTCCAAACTGCATGCAGTCTGACTATTTGAGAGTGTGAATTTCATTGCCTTTTGATCACCGTTTATCATCTCACCGGGCAGAATTTATTCATGGGATAACTCATCAAAGCCTCACCGGGCAGCTTTGCAAGTTGGTGGCTCCAAATGGCAGCAAGAGGTAGCCGTTTGAAAAATGTGAACTTCAATACCGAGGAATTATGTGAAATCATAAACTGCACACGGCACATTCATGTTTACCAACCCGCCCAGTCTGTGACATCGGTTAGTCCAGCTTTCTCTGGCTGGAGAGAGAGCTCACTCAGTTTGAATTTTGCTGTTACGTTTCAATTCACTTCACTTCTTCAAGTCACTTCTTGTGGGCGGAGAAGTGTCCACGCCCAACACCGGAATTTAATTTGGGCAAATAGGGCGAATCTACAGGGTCTGAAATCGTGGGGATGGGACGCTCTTCTCTAAAGAAGCCACACTGTGATTTAGGCTCATAAGAACTTGCCTAGTGTTGCTTTAATTCAGCCTCGTCTTGAGGGTGATGTAGATTGGGATTTATACTGAGAACGATCTTGTCAGGATAATGTAGTGGCAACAACAGTATAATGCTACATGGGAGACTGCATGCAGTTTTATTAACTGGACTCTATCTAGGCTATAGACTAAGCTCCATTTAAAACTTTGCAAATAATTCACAAAACTGCCAATTTTTTCCAAACATGAAAACAATGCTGACAACTTGCTAAAAGATAAGGCATGACAAGACATTGGTGACAGGATATACATTACACAGGACAAGACACTGAATGATTTAACACTCTCTTGAAGACTGGACAGTGTGCTGGACAGCTCCTAGGTGTAAATGTGTGTAACACTGCTGATGGCCAGTGGTATTGCTGAAAAAGAACATGTGTGCTTAGCAAAACCTTTCCCTGGATAAAAAAAAATAAAAAATGAAGATACCTTTATTTCAGTTATCGCTTCAGTTATTTGCAGAAGCTATACTGTAAAAAGGGCACACTGTACTGACTGTACACTGTCTACTAAACCTTTCAAATTCATGATGAAATACACATGATGAAAGGTGCTGCTGCTTGTGTGTGTACATTTCAGTGTACCACCAGTAGATGGAGACAGAGTTACATGTTTGAATCTTCAGTTGGAGACAATTTGCAGGAATATGGATCTGAAGACAAAGCAGAAAATCATGAATGGATTTGGAAGCACAATACTGGTGTGTATCAGTATTCAAAACAAAAGTGTGTTCATCTGCATTATATACATATAATAAGTGGTTTGTGTGTGTGTGTGTGTGTGTGTGTGAGTGTGAGTGTCTGCCTGACCACACACACACGCCTACTCTGCGTGTGTGTGATTGCCTGTGTGCGTTGCTGTTGTCCCCTGCTGGGCTGAGCCTCCATTTTACAGAGTGCTCATGAATCACTCCTTATCGGGGTCCTCCCCGCTGTAGAGGACTCCTTATCGGGGTCCTCTACAGCGGGGAGGTGCGACGACTCTTAACGGCTTGGCTGAATGGTCTTGAATCACCCCCTAGTTAAGTCCTGCCCATATGGGCTGTGAGAGGGCTGCCGTGCTCGCTGGTGCAGCTAGCTGCTTTAAAAGTCAGATCTGCTGATACACACTCTGCACCTACATCCGAGCCGAGGCTCATTGGCACTGGAGGCAATTAAGTTCATTCATGCAAGTCAATTCAATTATGCAACTCTGATGAGCCCTGAAATACCATAGAGCAAGACGTATGGTGTGGCCCCACACGAGGCACGCATGCTTTGCTGTTGCTACAACTTGGAAAATATTGGGGTTGAATATTGTTATCAAGGGATAATCCAAGTTTGTATTGTGTCCAGTGAATTTTGTGATGGCCCCTGTTTAGTCTGCTTGTGTGTGTGTGTGTGTGCTGTATCACTTACTGTGTCTACCCATGTTGTGTTTGAGGTGCCAGAGGAGCTGATCGCAGTATCCAACTTGATCTGGAGCACCTGGGCCCAGTGCGCTACCCGATATAGTCCCAGCTTCTCTTCCCTGCCAGCGCCTGCAACCCTTTTTGCTTTGTTAATAACCATAGTTTAAACTATCGGTGCAGATCTGTTGGTTTCTATGATGTTTAAGACACATTTCTATATGATACACCATGCTCAAACCTACTATGGGAGGTTGGTATTTGTCATGACTACAAATTAAACAAACCAAAGCTTTTCATTTGCTTTTATGTGCACGGCAGAAAGACAGTGAGCAAGCTGAGATTGAACAGCATGTAAAACTATTGGAGAGTAAACCGGCCAGGCTGTAATGGGAAAATAAATGGAGCATTCTGCTCTGCTGTCTTTCTGGCTGTGTGCATGTGGCCACAAACACAAACAGCTCTCCTAGGGCTGTAACTCAAAGGGAGGCTGGCTGAGCTGGAGGAGAGGAAAAACAAAGAGTTGTTCCTAGGAAGATGGCCGCTCCTGGCGCTGGATCAGGGCTTTGAGAGTTAAACCAGAGGGAGAGCATTGAAGTATACTATGTGTGAGCAGCATCTATCGTAGTGGAATTGGTGGTGCAATAATAGCTGACCCAAGTCAAACAGGATTTCTTAATCCTTTCTTATTTTTTTAACACTTGATTTAGCATCCTTGGAGTACCAGATGGGTGGGGTTTACCACGTCAGCACTGTTCAAATCGTGCCAGAGAAGTATAAATTGACTTTCAAATACTTCTCTGAACATTTTTTTTTGACACTCTTGATATTGTGCTAACTGCCAAGGCCCACTCACTCGGTATGCCAAGAGGGTTAAAAAAAAATTATCAAGAATTATCTACAAATTCTATTTAGAGCAGGTCTGAATAAAGATGGTCTGGGCACAGAGAGGAGATTTGGAAAGAGCTCCAGCATCATGTGGTAAACTGTTTCTATTACATGAGCAGTGTGGGAGGTGGATCAAGGACTCTGACAGCTGTTGTGTAATTTCATTATACATAATGTTTATTTTCACATCTCTTCAGCGATTTCTACTTTTTCATCTCATTTTGACCAGACTGCAAAATGTGTGACGCTTTGACGTACAGATCGATCTGTCGTATTGATAGCAGGCCGCTGAGGACTCGTGCACCTACCTACCGTAGTCTTTTCAAGCTACAACAAGCTGACAGTTGTATTAAGGGACTCGTTGTCGTCGTGAGTTTTGCCGAGTGGCACCGACAGGACTCGTGTGATTGTGCATTCTGTGCAGAAGGCCGGGTATCTGAATCAATCTCATGCTCCGCCAGAGAGATATTTCCCCATAATTTGATTCCAAGCCAGGAGAATAGAAAAAAAATAACCACCACAGGTCACAAATGTTTGAATAATGGCTCTAATCATGCTGAATGCATCTCATGAAACACAAGTGAGCGTCACTCCCAGGGACACCATGTCCGCCAGAAGCCTGGAAAGACTGTGTGTCTAGAGTACTCTCTGTTGGGAGAGCATTGGAGTAGCATTGGAGTAGTGGTTGCTAGTGTATCAAGCGCAAAGCACTATGGGTCTCCGTGCTCTTCCAGGTTAAATAATTGGTCAGAAAAGGAAAATAACCTCAGGGTTGGAAAGTGACGCTTCAAAATGGTCTTTTATCATCATTTCATTGCCTAAAGGGCAAGCACCTGACAGAATAGGACCTTATTGATGTGTGTGACTAATTCACACGCGTTCATCTTCATTTTGTGTCCGCACATGTTAGACGATTGACTGCAAGCATGCTCTTTGAACAGCCGCTGACCACGACCGTTCTCGTCATTCTCCCCCGTAGGCCGATACCTGCGCCTCAAAATGTTCCGCGAGGATCACGGCTCCTGGATGACCATGTTCTTCAGCAGTATCCTCTTCCTCTTCATCTTCTCACACATCTACAACCTGTTCCTGCTGATGGCTGGGAGCATGAGGTAAGCCAGTCGATCTCTTGTCCCTTTTGCTCTTTCCCTGCTTCAATATGTTGGAGCCACTGCACGGTGTGATTGATCCGAACCTGAACCGAGACTCAATACCAGTCTGATCAATCCAGCCAGACTTTAAATCAGAGGTAGGCAAGGGACTAGTGGTTTAATCTTGAAAGATCACCTTCAACACCCACGCTCATTCTCCCATCTTGAGTTTTTTTTGACAGCTTTGGGTAAAAACCGAGATGGTTGGCCCACGTCTCCCCCTTTTTCTCTCCCCCTTTTCCTTCCTGCAGCCCTGGTTTACCTACTGAGAAACCGTGCTGAGCAGAGCCTGACACCCACACATCAAGCCAGTGACAGGAATCCGTTTACACATTTGCAATGTGTCTGTCTGGGGGAAGGAAAACATGCCCTTGAAGCCAGCCAGCCAGCCAGCCAGCCATGAGGTCGCCAGGGGGTGATTTACCATTTTGTTTGTTTGGGCTGTAAAAAAACCAATGTGGCAGGTGTCTTTTCAAGTGCAAGCTGTCAAGGGGGACGCCGGAGTCATAATGGGATCTGTCCATATAATACCTTTTTTCCATATTAACACTGAGCTTCCACTATCCATAAGGCGAAGGCAGATGAAGGCTATTAGCTAGCAGGCAAGGTGTTGTGTTTTTCTACAGCCAGAGGGATGAGTTTGTATAATCAGCCCATCCGTCACTCTGGCCAGCACTGTGGCACCGGCATCCATCTTATCTGCTCTTTCTGGTTGGCCGAGGAAGGGAAGTGCATGGCTGAGCAGAGGGGCAGGCCTGCCGAGACGATAAATGTTGCTCGCTCAGGGAAAAGTTACATTTGCAGTCGCACCAAGTGGGGTCTGTCACGAAGAGGCTTTTTACTGCCTCTCATCCTGAAACGCCGAGAAAGAGGCCCCTTTTTATTCTCCCATTTTATTTTGAAACTGTCAACAATGTGTCACTATATGACATCCAGATATTACTAAAAGGAAAAATAATGAGTAATTCTGCCACTTTGAGAGATGTGCTGTGTAATTAATGTGCTTCACACGTTCTCCATTCATTATTATCTGCCTCAGTTGTCCAGATATAACAAGTAGCCTCCATAACAACCTATTAAACAATCAAATAGGCTGACATAACAATAAACCCAACCATAATGATTTGTTCTCAGTGTGTGATGTGCAATGACATCAGTTATTTGACACTGTAAAGCTCTCCGTGCAAAGACAGATGGTGCTGTTGTAAAGCAATTGAACGCAGGCCTGCCAAGAGGGCCCAGGTAGTTTTCTGCACTCGTTGCCCCTCTTCCCCCCATCCCTCTTTTCCCCCCTTGTTTTCTTTCTGCTCCAGTAGTGTGTCCGCCGAGGACCCGGGCCCTGCCAAAAACCATTAGTGTTCACGTCTCTGTTGAAAACCGACATGTAAGAGCAATGTTCACACTCTGCCAGGACGCCCCTCAGAAGATGGGCTCCAGGCTGGAAGTAGCGTGAATGCAGCAGAGTTAGCAAAAAGGTGACAGAGGGGTGGTAGGGAGGGAGAGACGGAGGGGAGGCAGCATGGAGAATGGAAGTGCTCCAGCCCCGATAATGCAGTGAAACTTAAGTCTTTTGATCCGTGTCCAAGCCCTTTCTGCATCCCCCCCCTCCCCTCATTCCTTCACCCCACTGTGAGCCTGTTGTAGTTTTCCCTGTGCCACAGGACAAAGCAAAAGCAGAATTTCCCTTTTGTGGCAGTAGATGCCCCTCGGAGGGAATGAATGGTATTTTCTTCCTTTTCATCTGTACTGAAAGCATAAGCCATCGTGAGGTATTATTACTGCCAAAGCTTTTTAAAGGGTAGGTATTCTGGCATGGGTTAGCCGAGCTTGACATCCAGCCATGATGGTGCACTGCAGGAGAGTCTCTTCTGGTGGCTCGCCTGGGCTGGGCGTCCCACACACACACACACACACACACACACACACCCCATATTGGTCATGTCTCGCACCCCTCTCAAGTCGGCTGTCATGTATGTGTGGGAGTATGTGTGCCTGTGTAAGAGAGACAGAGTGTGTGTGTGTGTCGTGGCGTCTGTCTTCCTGCTGTCTCTCTGACCCGATGCTGCCCGTGGCCCTCTGCTCATTACTGCACTTTCATTTGCTTTGACCTTTCAGCTCGATTGGATTAAAGCTATCAATACAGTCACAAGTAAAGAAGATAAACGACGCCGTTCGTCATCTAGTCATAAAGGTAGTCCGGTAAATTGATTCAACAGACCGGTATCTATCAATGATTGGTCATAAAAAACGTATTCTTCATGGTGTTATCTCTCAACTCAATGACTAATCTTACATGTGTCCACAACGTATTTAAACAGGTCAACAGCTATCAACCGGTTTCCAACCTAGCTTATGTCATATCAGGAGACGGCCTGTCCGCTGCGGCTCCCCCGGTGGCGGTAATCCACACTTGTAACCGGGGCCCTCACATCTGGGCTATTTGCATTTTAATGTAACTGTCAGATTACGAGGCTGTTTGTGTGAAACCGGGAGAGCGTGACCGCCCGGGGAGTCTGACGGCCTCCGCTGACGGTCCGTCAATGCCACGCAATCCGCCATTTCAACATCTTATGGCGCCGTTACCGGCAGAAAAACCCGCTCCTAATTAGACGGTGTTATTTAATTAAGGTGGCCCGGTGCGTGGCGCGCGCATTAATCATGCTTCGTTTAGAGAAAGGGGGGTGGGCAGCGTATGTGGCGTCGGGCGCGCGGGGGGGGGACATTCTGTCAGGATGTAACTGAGAGCTCTCACGGGACCCGGGGGCCAGTAATGCTGTGTAAGGTGGATGGAAGGATCGTTTTTTTTTGTCTTTACCCAGTAGAGGGATGGAAAGACGTCAGGAGGGAGAGAGGAAAGGGGGAACAATTGAGCGAGGGAGCGATGTAGTTAGAGGATATCTTTGAAGAGCAGCGGGAGGGAGGGAGGGATGAATGTGGCAGTTGACGACAGAGATACCCTGAGCAGGATTAGAACATATAAAGACTTTGCTCACCATGATCCCTCTGTGAGCCCCCTCCCTCATCTGTCTGTTTGCGTGTCGGTCGCGGAGCGCGGGGTAATACCGTGGCCAAGTGGATTAAAAAGGCTCAATTAATTGTATGTTGTAGTATTTAGATTCCTCCTGTTGCACACAGTCAGAGATGGGACTTCCTGCTGCGACTAGCAGCAACATTTCTAACCGTGACCAGTGGGTTCTAGGAGACGCCACTGCACAATATGGACAATGTAGCATATTGCACTGGTTTTTACTGGATAGTGTGATTACGATTTTGATTTTGATGCATGAAGACACAGCCTATTCAACATCATTTATTTTTCTGCCTCGTTCTGGGGCAGCAGGGATGTGGGATAATAAGATAATGCTTAGAGGGATTTGCTGTTTCAATATAATAATTTGTCCCTCAATTTATTTGCCAGGTATTCGGTAACACCAAACACCTTGCTGAGGAAACCTGTACATGTTTTATGAATTCATTGATCTCTCTCTCTACCTCCCTCATTCTGCCTCTCTCTCATTCACACACACCCACAACCATTTTCTAAGCATATCTCCTTGTCTTTCACACTCCTACACATGAAGTCATAATCTCAAATATGACTCATGATTGAACACATTTTAAGTGTTTAGGCAAAGTGTGCTTACCTACTGAACTCATTGTTGTCTCTCTGACTACAGATAGTGTGCTATCAGAGTCGGCGAGGTCAGTCTTTTCTCTCAGCTCACCTTGTCCTGCTGTTTTCTGGGACAGGAGGGCGGAGCCTCAGTGGGGGGTGGGGGGCTGCCCAGCCCCTCTCCATAGGTCATCTTCACATACAGAGAGACAGCGGCGTGTTGTAAACGTCAAAAATCCTAACCTTGACAAATCTATGAGTCCACTGAGAATCATGTATATATAAATATATATATTTAGAAATGTACGTGTGTGTGTGTATGTGTGTGTGTGTGTGTGTGAGTATACAGTGCCTTGCAAAAGTATTCAGCCCTCTTGACTTTTTGCAC
The DNA here is from genome assembly GCA_034670405.1 of Hoplostethus atlanticus. Lineage (NCBI taxonomy): Eukaryota > Metazoa > Chordata > Actinopteri > Trachichthyiformes > Trachichthyidae > Hoplostethus > Hoplostethus atlanticus. The sequence continues at coordinate 2,585,740 of JAXDDX010000001.1, read as the reverse complement.
ATTTTGTTGTGCTATTAAGTTTTTTCAAAGCACATTTATTTGGGATTTTCCGTCTGTTCTATGCAAAGCGCTCTATTGTATCAAAGTCAAAACAACAACAAACAAACATTGTTGAAATTTATGTGGAAGGATACAATTAAAATAACAGAGAAATCAAGTTTGCATCAGTATTCAACCCCTTTGCTTCGTTCGGGGTAAGATGCCACACGAGATTTGTTCAACTTTTCAGATTACCGTTACTCAGATGTCATATTTAGCTTGTATTTATTATTCTGATCATTGATTTCCTTTCAGACATTTTTTTTTAAACTTGTCTTTCTTGCTAACAAAGCTGAGACCAAATCTCTTCACTACATCTTAATGGGACATAATAGGATCTTAGGGTGTAGGCTGGACTCTCCATCAGAATACTATGGATGACATTACAGTCCAGGTCTTGAAGTTTTAAAAGGAAATATAAATCATCCGTTTCCAATCAGTATGGTTTAAATTATGGCAATCTCAGTTTTTACTATAGAAACCAATGGAGAAATTAGACAGGAAAACTATTTCACCTTCTGTATTTCCACAAACAGCGATGGGAGGGTGATGTATAATAGATATAATATATATATTTAGGGTGTGTGTGTGTGTGTGTGTGTGCGTGTGCATCCACGCTCCATTCAGTCTTCCCACCTCTTCATTATGTTTCACATCAGCCATTAATGTAGATAACATTTCAATATCATTGCTTTAGCCTCGCGTTTTGCACGCCACTTTGCTGTGTTGCATAAACTCTGATTGCTGTTCTGCAGCCGATTCCCCATAAAACACAATCATAAAACTTGTCCTGACATTTCTAAATACCAATACATTTCTAACAGAGCAGAACAGATTTTAATTCCAGGAAAAAAAACAAAAAAACAAAAACAGCATTTGAAGACATTTTAATGTTTCTTGGGGCAATTAATTGTCTCAGTGTGTGTGTCTCTGTGTCTGTGTGTATGTGTGGAAATGAAAAGGGACAAGCAGATTTATAAGGTAGTTGGACCAGGAGGCTTCATTTTGGACCTTGCTGTTTTAATAGAAAGCTGATAGAGGGAATAGAGGGCCTGATACAGGGGTGTCCGTGATACTGCCGGATGGTTATTCTCCCACTTCTGAGCCAGGGGAATGATAAGGGGCTAAAGGACTCAATCTCCAGCCAGTTTAATACAATACGTGGGCTGATTCTGCACTGAGTGATGAATTGAGATAGAGCTAAGTTGCCTTGGGAAATGGTATAGTGATAGTGAAGAGGGTCCATATTGACAGCTTTATGCTCTCTGGTAGCTCCTGCTGCTCAGCACTCTATACTGTAAATACGTTGTTAGGTACTGTAGTGCACAGGGAGGAGAGAGAAGCAATGCATTTTGATGCAGAGGCAGCCAGGGGCCCGATGTAATGTTCTGAATGAGTCCAGGCTTCAGAGGGCAGAAGCGCTCACTCAATCACTCCCATCACCGGCTGTCCGACAGAGAAAACAAGCTTATCAAAGCCGGTATGACGGCATAGACTTCCAAGTGGACCGTGAAAAGATGAGCGGGGGAATGTGGGTTGGAGGTATCTGATGACTCAGAGGAGTAAAAGCTCTCTCAGCATGCTGTTTAAAACCCTAATTATCAGGCCTCCCATGGGCCTTGGAAACCCTTGAAAGTTGCGACGTGGACGAACATTTTTAAAAATTGATGAATGAACGGAGGTCTAGAAATTGCTTGGTATATAGCAAAGTATGACATTGCAAAAGTGTTAATTGGCACTCAGTTGCAGTGTAAATTATTGATGAAATGTGAGGCTCAAAATATCAGGGGAATGGCTTTTACAGGTGTTACAAATATAAACACCTCTAGACAGGGCCCCGCAGTCTTCTCCCATTCTAGCACTAACATAATACTTTATACTGGCACCCTCTTGCATTGCATACCTGCATGCGTTGCTGTAGCAGCAGTGTTTTCACCTTTAATGTGACATTTTCATATAAATACATTTCCATTTTTGCTTCTCTCTATTTTCGATTTGCACGACACAATAGTGATTGAAACTATAACCAGTTCATGAAACCTTTTTATATTTGCTGTTCTAAACACCCGGTGCTGCGTAGGTCTCTCCTGTGTGATGAGTGATGCAGTTTACAGCAGCAGCAACAGAGATTTGTTTGGAATTGAGTAGGCAACATGAGCAGTGATAGCCACCGTGACTGAACAGACAAAGAAAAGAGCGCCACCTCCAGAAACTCAAACCCCATCAACAGGAAAAAAGACGTCCTAGGATTGGCCACACTGTTTGATAGTGAAGTAATCTCTGGCAAGTGCTGCCACCGCTAAAAACACCGCTAAGCACCAATGATGCTGCCAAAATAAAAATAAAGGCTCTTGCAGATTACCACTTATCCAACAGTATAAATGCCCTTTGGTTAATGTCAATCAATGTGACATCCAAACTCTTAGACAAGTTTTTATTCCTTGAATGTGACAGAACAAGACTGTGAAAGGCGTTTTTGAAAATCCTTGAATTGTATTACTGGACAAGTGTGGGAAACCTGATAACATTCCTCAGAGGGTCAGAGCTTGGCTGAGCAGGGCGCTGCTGGCATTGACACTGCGACTGGCTCTGCGCTTGAGCCACAGGAGCCATTTTGGGGCTGATTATTCATGGCGCTACTGTACTGATGTTCCACTGCACTGAATCCTCTCATTAGGTCATCCGGCTCTAAAGGCCATTAAATTTTCAGTCAGCATGAATAAGTCAGAGAGCGCTGGCTCTGATCGTGCAGCGCAAAGAGTCCCTAAACTCATCATAGGTGCTCTGTGGGGGAAAAAAAATAATCCCCACCGTTTAAAACAGGAGTAACATTTGCTCAATTACATATGTGAGGAGGGCCACGGGTTGGCAGCAGGGTCGTTTTTTTGTTTTTTTTTAGATTTAAAGCATAGCGTGTGGTGCCAGACAGCATTTCCAGAAGTATCGATTAGATTTTTGCTGCGGGTGCACGACTCCCGATGGGATCTCCTTGGTAACTGGAGCAGCGCCAAGCCACTGAATGTCTAACTGACTTAATGCAGATATAAATCGCCATTCCAATCAAGGCCTTTTTATTTGCGGGCTTGAGCGAGGCAATACGTCACCTGCGGTCCTGCACGTTTTCATCAATAAAGCCCTGTCAGAGCCGTTAAATGCATGCTGCATTGATGACATGTGATTTATAACGCTCCCTTCCGGGGAAGGGTATTTATCTCAAGTATTTCTCTCAGTTTCATTATACAGGCACTTAAAAACACTTGGCATTTTGGGCCATTGGCGTGCCACGACTAATCACGGATGCTCCAGATTGCCTATGAGCTTCTATTATGCTTTTCTATTCTGGACTAATACACGTTAATGTGAAAAGGGAGGAGCAATTAGCATTAATTAAAGATGAACACCTATTAAAGCTGCCTAAGTCGGCGAATAGCGTGATAGGATTATCCTCCACTGCTTTTCAACAGCATGGTTGGGCTCGTCTGACGAGGTGAACCGCCCGCAGAATGGACTTGTTAACGCGCCCTACAGTCAAGTCAACGGTGAAATACACATGAACCTTCCAGGGTAAAATCTAGAAAATGAACTACACAGCGACGGGGTTTTGGTTGGGATTCTCCAGACGCCTCCGTGCAAAAAGAATACATTTTTATTGGTGCTTTCTGGCGGCCAGAAGATGACCAGGGAAAACAAAGACGAATGGAGTCATTGACTTCAAATACGACCCCTTGAAAGCGCAGCCAGAGCCCTATCCATCGCCATCTATTATATTCATGAGTGTGACCTGTGGGGGGTGAGAGGCGGCTGGAGCTGGGGGGGGGGGGGTGATGGGTGCCCACCTGCTCCACTCAGCCTCTAAGACATTGGCTGCCAGGAGATCAAACAGGGCCCCACTCCCCCCACTCCCCTTTCTTCCCCCTCTCTCCCCAGCACTAGTCCCATAAAGGAGGCGACTGACCCACTTTTCCTCACTCCCTGTGCTATTACCTGGAGAGAATGGAGAGATGTAGTGGTGGTGGTGTGTGTGTGTGTGTGTGTGTGTGTGTTGGGGGTGGGGGGTCCCCCTGAACAAAAGACAAAAGCCTCTCATCTTCTCGTACTCTAAGGAGACCAAGGCATAACTAGGACTCCAAAAAAAGCGTGTCGTCTTTAGTCGGCTCTATGTTCGGCGTAGCTAAACTGCAGTGTTTTTACCGGGAGACATCTCATTGTTGCTGCTTTGAAATCAGCCGTACATGAGACACGTTGGCCGAACATGAGGGAGATGAGGAGTGATGCTTTTGTATAAATTCCATGGCGCTGGTGTAAATTGTTAACCGTCCTCTGCGCTTTATGGCAGGCAGGTCCGTCGCACAGTGTTTTCACAGGAGTGGATTGATTGATTGATTGATTGACTCTGACAGCTAGCATCATGACACATGACACATTTCTCTTTCGCCCTCCACTGACTCCCTCTGACACTTTCCTTCCTACCTCCTTCAGTCTTCCTTATTCTCCCTCCTCTACTGTCCACCACCCCATAACACTCTCTCTCTCTCTCTCTCTCTCTCTCTCTCTCTCTCTCAATTCAATTCAATTCAGTTTGCTTTATTGTCGTGACTGTAAACATAAACAATGTTGACAAAGCAGATTACAAAATAATTCAGATAATTCAGATAACATTAGATACATTAGTCAGTAAGGTTACATCAGGTATTTAGGTTTGTGTGTGTGTGTTTGTGTTTGTGTGTGTGTGTGTGCACCTGTGTGTGTGTGTGTGAGTGTTTGTGTGTGTGTGTGTTGTGACATTTTTGAACATACTGGGCGGCAAGACGCCTCACCCAGAATGACTGGTCATCCAGCTCATTGAATTCGGGAAGGACTTCAATGAATCTTGTTAGATATTGATCCATGATATTTTGGAGTTTGGGGCATTTCATGATGCTCTCTCTCTCTGTCTCTCTCTCTCTCTGCCTCTTTCTCACTCTTTCTTGCAGGCCTCACATGGTGACAGACTACATGGGCATCAGGAATGAGAGTTTTATGAAGATTGCTGCAGTAGGGACATGGATGGGAGACTTTGTCACTGCTTGGATGGTGAGAGTCCAACTATTTTGTGTGTCCTCACGATTGCTTTTCATGTGTCCATTGATATGAAGTATAAATAGACATTAGATGATTGGTTTGTTGAACTAATAATCTCAATGTAAATCCTTTGAATGGGGAATTTCTTTTCAGACGTGAAGTCTTCATTTTAACTAGAATGATGAAATCCCTATTTTGGTACATATAAAACCAATCCCAGATGAAGTTTTAGTTAGAGGTCCTTCACACACCGTATTATCTGATCCTAAGTCAGTTGTATCACCTCAACTATTATAGCGAGGCGTAGAATAACAGCCTTTATGCCGATCTAGTTCAATCCACTACCACTACATAGGGTAACAGATACAGTAGTGATCTTGTGGGGGGGTCAGAGGAAACAAAGAAGGCACAGAGAGGGACAGAGTAGATTGGATGAGAAGCCCCGCCTCCTCTCCTGCCCATTCCTGTTCATTTGTCAACATAAAGAGAGGAGGAGAGCTCCAGCGGGAGTGGACTACCTGTGGTGGGAGAGGGGGGCTTTGACACCAGCGTGCACACGGCGGAGACAAGTTGACAAGCTCCTTCACCGCTCACATTAGTATTCTACAGTACATACTGCAGAGAAAGAGAGAGAGGGGTAGGGGGGGGAGGAAGGAGAGGGGAGGAGAGAGGTAAGGAGTAAGAAACAGAGGTGAAGGGGAAAAGGGAAATGTAGACGTGTGAGAGAGAAGAGAGAGAGAGGAGGGGAAAAGCAGAGAGCAAGAAGGTGGATCAGGGAGAGAGAGAGGTGGGGGGGAGGGAAGGGGTGAGGCCAGGCGAGGCAAAGTGCTGATTCCAGAAATTACAAGGTTTTTTACATTCGATTAATTCAACAAGGCACTTTGAAGACGACCTCTGTGTCTCCTCTCGCACAGCAGATTTGAAATGTGCCTTCACCAGATGAGTGGACAGGAAGTGTCTGTTTTTGCGATGCTGCAACGGCAGAACATCCCCCCCCCCCCCCCGATTGCCTGACTCAAATCCTTTTTCCAACACAAGCTACAGTATCTGCAATGACGCGCCTTATTGACGAACTGACCTCGCCTCTGAAGTCGGGTCCTAACAAAAAACAATAGTCTTGATTTGCATCGCCGTGTATTTAAATCCCCTCCGATAAAACTCTGCGTCTACTGCTGATTTACTTTTAATGATCGACAATATCACGTAGAGTTGACAGGATGAAAGTGTTCTCAACAACTGACTGTGCCGTTCCTTTACTCTCAGACAGCTGACACGACAGCTACAGTCACTCCATCAATAATGAAAACACCAGCCAATATTTCTGTGAGGTTGTCACGCAATCATTTCTCTTCACTTACAGATGATGTGTATTGTAACAGTCAGAAAGACTTCACTTATTCTCTTATGTAGGTGGTAAACCAAAAGGTGGGTGTACAAAGAGCTCCATTCTGTGATCATGATCATTTAAAATATATATATTATTGTTTTTTTTGTTGAAACACTATTTTCACATAGCTTATATCGCTCTGATGCTACTTTCTGTGATGCATGTTGTAAATGTGTATCATAAATGCATTATATCACTTATAAAATGTGGGTACACTCTACTTGTAGGGTCTACCCTCCTCTACCTCCCTGTGTGTCATCTCATGTGCGTTCACCTGTGTGCCACCTGCAGGTGACCGATATGATGCTCCAGGATCAGCACTACCCGGACTGGGGCAAAGCTGCCAGAAGGTTCTGGAAGAAAGGCAACAACAGGATCGTCCTCTTCTGGTGTGTGTGTGTGTGTGTGTGTGTGTGTGTGTGTGTGTGAGAGTGAGTGTATTTGTGTGTATTTGTGAGTACTTCAGATGTGTGTGTGTCTGTGTGTGTCTTTGCATGCTTGTGTGAGGTATCACTACAGCTACTGTATCTTCCAGCTTGCTATAGCTATTATACAATAAGCCTCTGTGGATGCGTGTGTGTGTGTGTGTGTGTGTGTGTGTGTTGTGCGTTCTCTCCAGCCCTTTGCAGGGTTACACACAGTCAATAGCCGTGTTAATCTCCCCTCCCTCAGTGTCAGCACCTTTAATTAGGAGAACAGGGGGGGAAAATCGATGGACACAGCAAGGTCGCAGGGCCAGTCATAGTCCTGCCTCTTAGTTCACATATCACAAGCCATGACCCTTTAAATAAACGGCTAAACAAATGCTACAAACCATGTCCGATATGCCCATTACTAGACAGCCAGGGAGAACCGCGGCTCGTTGGGATGTACCGCACCACTTGTGTCCCGGTGGTGTTCGCTCGCCAGAGGGGCTCAAAGCTGTCAGTCAAACAGGACATGCAGATTGCTCCTCCGACGGTTCATGCTCGGGTCGTGGTGGATCGTGAAGGACGTGTGAAACGGTTGAAACAGTTTGACGTCCGTTTGATATGTACACACAGAGAGGCTCCCAATGTAGACATGTCAAAACTTCAAAGACAGGTCGGCCATTGTGTTAAACATTTCCTTTGGCAGAATTGATTTGCCTTCTATTAGGATGCAAGCAGGGAGAGTTTTTCAGTGACTTTTTCCGCAACCCCGCGTCCTATTGATGGATGGCCCCCGACTGTCATGATCGATGTCGGGGTTTGACGACCTATCATCTGAAATTTAGATGTCCGAATATGATTGATGAATGTGCTGCTGTATATGTTGTCAAAATGTGCCGGAGAGTTCTGGCAAAATTGTAAATGACGGTGCCAAAAGTCACGTAGGGAAAAAAAAAAAAAGAGTTGAGAATATTAAAAACCCTTGAATTTTTATCTCCTAACAGTTGAAACGGGATACGAGTTGGCATCCGCTATCTGCAATGCAGCCAGCCGCTGTGGGGTGTGAGAATGCACACAACGCAGCACAGCAATCAGTGGGTGACATTGAGACAAATACACAGCAGAGGAAAATACTAGCCTTTTGTCATTGTGCTTCTCTTCAGACGGCAAGAGAAACTTGCCAGTAAACAGAGTTGGATGCAGAATTACAGCAATGTGCGATAAACAAAATACAGAGAGACGACGTGAAAGAAGAGGAAAAATTACAGCGCGCAGGGACAACAAATGATTTGGCTTAAATGTGTGAATACATGTAGACTGTGTATGTGTTGTGTCTCCACATCCAAAAATCTTTCTATTATGAACGTTCGTCTTTCCGGGAGCGTTATGAATTGTCATTAACACGTAAAACAGTTGTTCAATACATTATTTAATCCTCAATTTGATGAGTGCTTGATTTATTACATTACATTACATTACAGTCATTTAGCAGACGCTTTTATCCAAAGCGACTTACAATAAGTGCATTCAACATAGGTAGGCAAGAAGACTACTAGTCACCAGAAATCATAAGTGCATTTCCTTCCTAAACAAGCAACTAAGAGCATAACTAGTGTTAAGGTAAGAGTGCAATAAGTTAGCAACCTACTATATCTTAAACAAATGAGACAAATAAGAGCATCAAATAAACAAGAGCTAAGACAAATAAGTGTATCAAATAAACGAGCCACTAAACAAGAGCTCAGACACATAATTGATCTTTTCATGCAAGTGATGTGGGTGAGGAAGCGGCGCTGCGTGTCTCCCAGGGTATATCAAGTGCACTTATAGTTAAAAGAAATGAAACTGTTTGAATCGTTTGAATGTTTCTTTCTGGTATTTTGTCATTTATAGCGCTCTCCTCTCCCCTCCCCTCTCCTCTCCGTCTCCTCCTGCAGGACGGTGCTGATCACTCTGACGTCGGTGGTGGTTCTGGTCATCAGCACCGACTGGATCAGCTGGGACAACCTGAACCGAGGCTTCTTGCCCAGCGACGAGCTCTCCAGAGCCTTCCTGGCCTCCTTCATCCTGGTCTTCGACCTTCTCATTGTCATGCAGGTAGCCCCGCTCCCCCGTGGCCAATTAAAAACGGGGAGCCGGGACGTCTCTTTTGGCGTACTCTGCTACCCCGCCTTGCCAGTTCTCTTCCTCCCCTCCCCGCGTCGTAGTCAATGGGGCACTGCGGCACAGAGCAGGGAGAGGGGTGTTTGATCACTCTCAGTTGGCATGGACACACACACACACACACACACACACACACACAAGCACACACACTAACTGTTGTTTACTCCTTTACATCTCCCATCCTTCAGTCCCTCTGTCCCTTCATCCCTCTCTCCCAGATCTCAGCCATGAACCCTCCCTCTCCTCCCACTCCCCTGTGAACCTAGTTTATTTTTTTAATGATGACTCATAAGATTGGAGTTTTTCCACCCAATGCCCCCCCCCACAGGAGAGTATACATCAATAAAGCCTGTGTCAGTGGCTCATGCATATGCAAGTGTGTTTGTCTGGGTGAAAAACACATAGTGAAGAGAGAGAGAGAGAGAGAGAGAGAGAGAGAGAGAGAGAGAGAGAGAGAGAGAGAGAGAGAGAGAGCGAGCCTTGTTGGTGGACACGTTGCAAGGCTAATATTTAGTTTCCCCTAAATGTATGTTTCTACTCTGCTAATTACTAAGAAGCTGCTATTGCAAGGCAGCACAGCTTCTAGTGTAACAGATACACCACAGAGGCCTGGCAAGGACACGGTTATTTCTCCCATGGTAATACGTACCACTAAAATAGATTTCTACACTTTATTTATTACAACAATTCATTATTTTAAGGAGGTTTTTCTCCGGTTGCTCCAGCCAGTTATTGCTTCTTAACTCAGTTTTGACTTCACATAGCGGCGTTTCTCTCATTCATTCACCCGGTGATCATGATCATGTACTGTGTATATATATATATATATATATATATATATATATAGTCAGAGCTCAGCCTACATGATTTTATTTTCTGCGAGAGGTGTTGGTGTCTGGCGGAGCTTATTCAGTTTCCTGCCCACGTCGCCTCCCATCTCCAGCTACAGAGCTGATGTGACGTGAAGTGCACTCTCCATATTTTGACACCTCCGTTTGACTTCCCGGGCCCCAGCCTGGACCCACGGCTCACTCTCCCTTTAGCTCGGCGGTATATCATCCCCCGCTCGCATGGATTTGTTTACGATGTACCCCTTCTCATTTTCCGCACAGTGTACAGCAAGCGTGTTCACTAGCGTTATTTATGATTTCAGTCAGCCTATGCGGTTACATGCGTTCATGGCCGTCCCTACAGTCCTCTGGAGTCGGTCAATAAAAACTCATCCGCCACGGCTCCCCCGAATGGCTTCATTCACCTCCGTCTAGGAGTGCTGTGTGCCATAGTTAATCTCTCACCTCCATGAGAAGAGGCAGGCGCTTTTGTTCTCAAACCAATTAATGCCCCAATTAGTGACCCGGCTGGATTTGCCTCCCAGCTGTTTTTTTTTTCTTTCAGGGGTTTTCTTTTTTCACAGTTTTGCAAAAAATGTATACAGAGTATTTGCCAAAGAGAATTTCATTATCAGCTCAATTGAATGCCAGATTTCTAAGTCCTGCGTGTGTGTGTGTGCGTGCATGTGCGTGCACATTTACATATATGGATCGTGCGCTGGTACACACATGTACGTACGGCCCCACTGTTTACCGCCCATATATGTTGTAGAGACTCATTATTTCGTGGGAGGGAGGTGCAAGGCTTTAAATGTCATGCCCATTAGTGCTACAGCAAGTAGAAGTATGGCAGAGGAGTGGAGGACTTAATTAATATCAAGGGGGCCATCCCCTCTCTGGATATTGGCATGGGAAGTTCAGTATCACAAGAGGATATAGTGAATTCAGAAATACGGTGGTAATTGCATCCAGTAAGATGCTCTGTGCAAATAACAGGAACCAAGAGGACACCTAGCTAAGTGATGTGTATCTGGGTTATCTTCAGTAATATAGATGACAATGTTCCTCTCTCCTCCATACACATCGCTGATGCTGCAGATGGCTTCCTGATAAGCTAGGTTGCTGTGAGTCTTTCTCAATGTGTGATTTTACGTTAGTCTTACTTGTGTGTTCACCATTTTCTGATGAACTTAAAGTAACGTATTAACATTACTCCAGTGACTGTACTTGAGTTGACTTTTTGAGTAATGCTACTTTGTGAGTAGTAGTGAGGAGAATCTTACATCAATCTATTATTTACAGTAAAACACAGTAATTCCAGCATTCATAATAGGCACTAGCTTTTTTATCGAAGGGACCATCTCTAGGACCAAGGTTGGAAAGGGACTCAGATCTATGTATTATTTGTAATGTACCATGCCAAAATCAGGTTGTCAGTTCATATTTTAGTACTAGACACTTTAACTGTAACAGCATCCATATATGTGTTAAATGTACAGTATATAAAATATACCACTGTGTGTGTACGTATCATGTTGTCTCTTCTCATGAAGAGTAGCGACTTCCTTTTGCAGTAGTTATTCTTTACCAAATATAACAATGTACTAGCAAAAAGACCAAGGTCGCACCACGGGAAGCGTCTGAATGTCGGTTCCGGGTGCCTCTTGATGTGTTTTGACATGTGGAAATCCTAATGCGCACTGGTACACCCCCACAGGCCTGGAAACACACTGTAGCTACGGCTACACGCAAAGTTTGACCTCCAGTCAATCTCTGAGAATCTCCGTCTCCAATCTCCATCTCCGTCTTTACCCAACACTGCTCATCATCCACTTCAGCAGCATATGTGATATGGCTGAGATTTGTCATTTCCTAATGCATCATCCAACACATTTCATTTAATGTTTCATTTTCTTCAGCTGAAGCTATCACTGCTGCTCAGAAACAGCATGCTAACTTTTTTTGTGTGTGTGTGTGTGTGTGTGTGTGTGCGCCTGCTTTTCAGGACTGGGAGTTCCCTCACTTCATGGGTGACCTAGATATGAACCTGCCAGGAATGTCTACCACGCAGGTGAAGGTTAAGCTTCCCGTCTGCAAGGGAATCTTTAAAGACGAGTACCACATTCATATCACAGGTATGGACAGAAACAGGCACAGCTGGGGTCACTCTGCTGCTGCACAACATCAACTTGTCCCACAACAGCAGTACCTCTTTCATTATTACTCTTTAATAGAGAAAACTAAACACTTGTCTATTCATCAACTGATCGATTAAGTAGCAGAAAGAAATCAAAATATCTCTGAGGGAGACTTGGCCTGTTTCTGAATTGTATTCTGAATACCCAGCATGTCATAGACGCCCCCCCTAGTTTTTCCTATTTCCTGTCTCGGTTTATTGGGGGTTTGATGGCTGCGCCGCAGCAACCATGTATGTATATTTGTACCCGATGTGGCACGCAGGTGTCTTCGCCACTGTAACTGTGCTTCTTGTTCCTCGTATTCCCCGTTGCGCGAGACACGTCTCCGCGTCTCGGTGTCTATAAACATATTCTCAGCTAGAGAGTCTATTTCCCATTTGAAACCATCCTCCCGGTTTCTCCATTTCGTTCCGCGGCATGCACACAGCCAGTCACAACCATCAAGGGGAGGCAAAACTAATGTTCCTGTGCTAAATGTTAAGCTGTTCAAACGCTCACTGATTCGCACAAGGTTGTTAACCCTAATGCATTGCATATCCATTAAGCATTATGGAAATGGCCCTGGCACGACGTGATTGGTTTAACTAAAAGCTTATTAACGACATATCTCAGTGAGAGGAAGGGAGCGGTGTCACGTATACCCGGGGAGCCATCTGCCTCGCTATCAGTCAACCTGGGGGAGATGGCTGTCTCGTGGTAATGTAGTGATCTCGTTAGAAGATACTGTGGACGAACTAGCACCTGCAAATGGGTCTGTTGGTTTCAGTGTGAGCCATACGAAATGTGAGGGATTGCCGGTGAATTAATGTGAAAAAACATCTTTCCGTCTGACTCTGCCTTCTTAAATGTCATTTGGAGAAGCTGTGCATCAATCTGCTGTCTGTTTAATTGTCTGTAAGTGTGTCTATTCCTTGTCTGCTTCTCTGTCAAGGACAGTCTAGTTTGACATGTAATCTAATGGTGGTATCTCCATACAGGTAAGTGGTTCAACTACGGCATCATTTTCCTGGTACTGATATTGGACCTGAACATGTGGAAGAACCAGATCTTCTACAAGCCCTATGAGTACGGTCAGTATGTGGGGCCCGGCGAGAAGATCTACACAGTGGAGGAGCCAGACACGCTCAAGGACTTCAACCGCAGCACGCTCACCTACGAGTGGCGCTCCACCAACATCGACCCCGGCACCAACACGACGTACGTGGAGCAGGACATGTTCCTCCATAGCCGCTACATAGGAGCCAGCCTGGACATCAAGTGCCTGGCCTTCATCCCGAGCTTAGCGGCGTTTCTCCTCTTCGGGTTCTTCGTCTGGTTGCTCGGGCGTTTCCAGGACAGCGAGACCTTCCCGGAGAGCCAGGACAAGACCTACGAGAGGATCAAGAGGAAGTCGCCGTCGGAGTACAGCAAGGAGATGGGCGTGACGCCGGAGGAGGTGAACATAACCATGAGCGATACTCTGAAACGGACAGGAACACCCATGCTCCTCTCGGTAGACGGGCCGCACTTTGGGACGACGCCCTCTACGAACTCGACCTCGCCCGTCTCCACAGAAACCCAAGAGACGCATCCGAGTATCGTGATTGACGACACGGTGCAGGGGGAACCAGCAGTTACTTTTGATGTCCACAAACCCTCTCCATGACCTTATCGCCCTGGAGGGTTCATGTAAGGGCCTTGGAGGGCTCACCTTTTTTACAGATGTCAAGGTAGTGCGTCATGTGCGTCAAGGTCATTGTTTTCCTTCTGGTGAGATGGCAGTGGTGGAGCGCCAGAGCCCTCTAGTCAGGGTGGATGTTGAACAGACAAGGACAAAGAAATGATGGCTTCTCTCCTATTGCAGTTGTGTTTTTTTTATATATTTTTGTAAATCAGTCTTTTTAAAGGTCTCTAAACTGGCACCAATTCCAATAACAAGCAGATGTTTTAAAAACAGAACGCAAACTCAGACAGCAACTCAACTTGACATGGTGCTCGCTATAGATTTTGCATTTTCATAAATCGATTTTCTTACCGTTAACTATCCGGTGCCTATATCAGAGGAGTATTTCTACAGTCGTGACGCCGTGGTCATGTGTGTTTTTATTGTATCACCACAGTATTACAGCTACAGCAGTGCCTTGATATTTCATATGCTCAGATACAGACAGAATCATATTCTCTCAGTCTATATAGGCGGCAAAGTGGAAGATGTCCTAGTTTTGTCTGCCATTATGTGTTGTATATGCTTTCACATTATATGGACAATGGTTACCTCAGTTATTTTATCAGTTTAATTTATTATCGCGTGATGTCTCCCCTTTCTCTTCTTTCAGGTGTACCATTCTTGTTGAAATGACGTGATTACGAACATCAATGTACGCTGATGACCCATTCATTTCTCCCCACTCATAGCATCAATTTGAAAGATAATAAATGTAGTCAGCTGAGATCAAATAACAAACCAACAAGTCACCTCATGATTGCTCATGTGGCTGGTGCTCCCGGATTGAATACCAATGCGATCAGAAAGGTGGTTTTGCCCTTGGCATAAACTTACCATTGATGTGCAGGGGAGAGTTCTGCACCGACGCTCAGGGCCGCTACCTGTCCAGAAAACCTGGATTCGTTTTGCAATGATGGTAAACACATGGAAAGTATTCTCCTGGAACGTTCTCCTGCTGTTTCCCCAAATTCATCAAAGACCATAAAATCCATTTAAATATCTTTACATTCACTGTCTTGACTTTTTGCATTTTTTCCTTGTCCTACAAAATTTGTTGAAAATGTATTTATTTGAGATTTTTGGTCTGACGTGTACAGGTGTAGTACAGAGGGTGCAGTTTGCAACAGTTTATTCTGTCCCATTTCTTCACTGACTCCCATAGTAAAATTACAGAAGAGAAGCTGCACCTATAGTGCACCCTCTGTACGTCTCAATGTGAGGCAAGCAAAACAGGAGTGGGAATTCACCGTTTTGTTGAGCATATTGTGACATTTGCTTTAAACTGAAACTGTGCTGTGTCACTGCATGTCGTTTCTTCCAACAAAAGATTCTGCAATGGTCACTCAACTGTGCAGTATCCTTTTGTGTGTGTGTGTGTGTGTGTTTGTGGCCATGGGTGCATGTGTGTGTGTATGGGTGTGTGGATAGATATGTGGATAGATATGTGTGCATTTGTGTGCGATGGATGTTTTATACTGTATAGTGTATATTTGTGTGTGTGTGTGTGTTTGTGAGAGACCATTCTGTGAAGAGGTCGATTTACTGTAACCATCCTTTTACACGTTACAGGTCTGAGAAGTCATTACAGCTTGACTATTTTCATTTTTTTTCTTTGGAGATAACAACAGTTGTGCTACTAGGCGACACTCTGGTATAGAAGGGGCAGAACCTCTTTGGACTGAAGGGGATAGAGCACCCTGTTTTTACTGTCTGGTGTTACAAATTAATGTTTCCCCTCTGCTGTTCATGCTGTTTCACATCGTATCGTGCTTCATAACTGACGGACACTTTGCATCGATTTCTGTGTGTTTGTGTTTTTTTTTTTTTTTTAAAAGGCTCTTTCCAATGTCGGCTCAGTATATTGTACGTCTGTTGAATCCTGTGTTACCAATAAATGATTACATTTGTTATACAGCACCACTTTGTTTTGACTTTGTGAGATTGAATAATATTGAGGTATTTTTAAAGGAGGTTGCTGATCTTATGTAATTCCCAGGGAGAAAGGTTCTAGTTTACATTTTTCTATATGCTAGGGACACAGTTGCCAAGCAACAGCACAGGTCAACCTGCTGCAGCTGCTGACCCAATTAATATGGGCAATATGAGAGATAATGATACTATCTTCACAAGGACACTTGACTATGTTGCCTGCATACACATGACACCAGGCTCAGATTAGACTGCCTCTCGCTAGGGGCCTGTCCTCTGTTTGATTTATGCCAGTGGAAAAAAATTAATTTGATTTTTCTTATTTGTTTTTTGTATTTTTTACAGGCAGTCTTTGTTTACAGTGCATGTACACTTGTGAGTAAGTTACAGATCAGATGGTAAACATCCAACGACTGAAAGTGCATACATGAGTGAGCTACAATCAAAACTCCCATGGGTGGCAGGGCGGAGTAGCGGTTAGAGAGGCTGGCATGTAACCACATCACCACAGACTTGACCTCTTCAACAACTAGTGTCCATCGCCAGCCTGTGAAGTGTAATTGTGCCCAAGACGCTGAACCCCCCCACCTGCTCACTCACCGCAAACCCCTCCTAATAAGAGCATCCGCCTAATGGCTAAAATGTAAAATGTGAAACATGTAACGTTTGGAAACTGAGCAGCTATATGAGCAGCGACCTGAGCTCATGTTGTGGCACATTGTTTGTGTGGGGGGGGGGACATATCTCATTGCCAGAGAGTATTAGGTGTTAGACTAAGGCCTCTTCCAAGTCTGCCATTGGGCTGAGAAATGAGATATTGATTTTCGGAGGACCATGCAGTAATTGAGAGAGCACATCAAAGCCCGAGTTTCAATAATGTTTGGTGTGTCGGAGCCTGGTGCCCACGTTGTGTTACCAGCGTATTGACTACTTCCTACATACAATACAATGTTTGTGTTGGTCAGTGTTGGGCTTGCTACTCAAATACTGTAATATACCCCTCTTGACTCATACTTTACTGCCATGATTTTCAGTTGACAATGTTTTTGTCGTCTTTCTTCTTAGCAAAAATCGAAGTAATCGAAAATAAATCCAGGATGGATTTTGGTTTATTAAACTTAAATGTGAAATAAAGCGGTGATAACAAAAGTGACGTAATGATTCATTTCTCTGATTGGTAACTGAAATATTGTTACTAGTCATGTTACCGCCCATCAATGGTGTTGGTCGTATTCGTGCTTGACTGCATTCTGCATTTTCGACACGTCTCTTTTTTTTCATGTCATGAAGTTCAAGCTCTCCAGAGGCATTGTGAAACATTTGACGTTATTTACCGCTCATTCTATTTGCAAAACACTTTCTACGACCAAACCAGAAATGACATGACTGATTGACATAAATAAAGAGTAATCTCACTGCTAATGTTGTATCAGCTAAATATAAACCAGAAAACTCCCCCAGAGGAGGCGAGCCACAGCTACTGATCAGCTCAGGATCTCCTCCACTGTCTTAGAGCTACTTTCCAATTAGATCAGTGTATCATGTCCCGGCATGGCCCATCAGTCTGTGCTGACAGCTCTGTGACCCTGGGAGACCCTGTGAAATGTATCAGTGCAGTCTGCCCCAGCCGGCTAGCAGGTCTCCCTCAGACCCTAGAACGAGCCAGAGATGGTTTCTGTCACCGCTGGCCACGTGGGAAATGGGATCCATCACTAATTCCTCCTGCAGTTTTCTGATACCTTACAGAGGAGCAGGCGGCTCAGACAAACCCCTCAGCACATCCAACAGCTCACTTGGAAGACCGACTCCCCAGGTAAGGCTTTCTGATAATAAACGATGCCTTCCTACTCCCCTGTAGGGGGAGGTTTTTTTTACTCTCATTGTTCTTCAACTAATCAAGTGAAGGAGCTCTAGTAGTGTGGTGGTGAAGATGTATGACTAACTGCTGAAGTGCTTTGCAATAGCATTAGGCAGTGCTGGTGCCTTCTCAAGGACCTCCAGTGGCTGCAGTGCCTGCAGTTGACACAACAGGCAGTGATCAAAGCGTGACACTTGATATCGGTGAATATAGTTGGAGTGGCTTCATAACAAAAAAAACAACCCTGCCAATCTAGGATGTTTTTAAACTGCACAAATCCCTGGTCAAATGATTCTCCTCTTCATGTTGGTGATAATTGGTGGATTTGCCTCACATCGCCTAGTCAGCAGCTTCTAGATTAACATATTAACACATTTACTTCTGAATACTTTATGAATTATTAAACGCTCCAGCCTCTGCTCTGTTTGACAGAGAAAATATTAAGTTACATTTCCTGCAGAGATCCCTTTAATATCAGAGTGAATTCTGCAGACCAGTTAGATCCATTTTGACAAACGGAAGATAACTGGAAACCCCTGCATCTGACACAGAACGAGCATATTGATGCATGCTGATGCTTTTTTATCCGTTTCACATCTCTAAAGTGAAATTGATGTTTCTCCGTGGAGCTTGCTTCGCCAGCCATAGTCAAGCACAATGATACGTGTGGTCATTAACAGTGAATATAGGACAGGCAGTAAAGTGGACTCCCTGTGGGTCCAGGCATCTGTTGCCGAGGGTTCAGCACTGCCATGGAAAATTGGACATTTAAGAGCCAGCTGGAAGACCACTCTGCCCCGCTGTGCCACCACTACTCAGGTGCCCACTGGCTCCATGCCACCACCGGCTAGAAGCCACTGGACCAAAGCAGGCCAGATGGTGCCCTTGCCAACCCACTAGCAGCCGCTGCGAACTGCCCACTCCACCATGTCCCCTGCTCTCTCATTCAAGTCAGGCATGAGTTTAGAGTCATGATAACCCGAGGTAAAAAGTTTGTAGGGAGAGATAGACGCAGACAAAGCTCCGGTGAGAGGGAGTGTGTTGGAATATAAATGGGCCCTATTACGTTGCGTGTTTGTTAATGTAAGCAGCTGCGAGGTAGAGCCAGGGAATAAGTCACCGCTCCACAGGGAAATAAAGCCATCTCCAGGCTTGACTCGTTTCTTTATGGCTGTGAACTGATAGAGTATGATAATTATATTAGGAGCTCTAAGTGCTCTACTACGATACAAGTATTAGTACTACCTCCAGAGGCATACGATGAAATAGGGAGGATTGGAGTCTGGGTGGTCCAACTGGGACAGTCAGATCCAGATGGTAATAGTGTGCTGTTATGATTGGGATCTGTAAAACCCACAAATTGAAATTGAATTTTTACCTTTTCAACATCAGCCCAAATAGTTACTATGACAGTGTGGTGGGAGGCAAAACCTCTATGATCATCCTCACAATACATTGTAGAAACAAGCTATTGCATAGAAAGCCTGACATCTAGTCAATCTATCGATCCATCTTAGGTGTAAAGGTGTTTCCTGACTTCATTCATGTCTGTGTAGCTACTTGCTAGTTTATTGAGCGCATATGAATCACTTACATACTGTTTTCTGACTAATCGCTGCAGGTTTGGCACCATGGACCCACAGAGCTCTGCACACACACCCACTACCTGTATTGATTACATGAGAGAGGTCAGATATGATGAGGATGACGAGTGGAGCGCTAATAGGGTTTGAGTGTTAGAGCTGGTCTCAACACGCTATCACACCTCTGTCACTACATGACCTCACTGTCACCTCCCTCCTCACTGCCGTGCACAGAAACAGAAACACAACAGAGTGTTGTGAAAGAAAGTTTACGGGGATACAAGATTGAAAAGTTATATCCACAGTTTGGAAAAAAATGACACCTATTCTCACAAAATGATTTAAATCACAAAAGTAAAACAAAATGTTATTTTCTAAAGGATAGTCAATAACATAGTATAGTTATTAGTTCTAGTTATTAGTATATACTGTATATATATAGTGTTTTGGAAATAAACTTTCCACATGAAGCGAGAGTTTGACAATGTAGGTGTTATATTTTATAAATCTAGGTGTTCACAAGGTGGTAAATATGATTTACTCAGGATGAAATGTGTATACAAATACTATCATATAATTACATTTGTTATCAATGAAAAATGTGATCAGTTTTCAGCAAAATTAATATGGACAAATAAGCCCCAACAAGTATTAAATGTAAATGGAAATACTTTATTTCACCATTACACAATAACAAGCTTGGAAATAAATTACAAAAAAGAGAATTGGAACAAAATGCTACAAAGCACCACATAATATAGACAACTCCCGTAAATGTGGCAAAGGAAACTTACGCTAAATGCCTTACTCTATCTAGGGTATCATCATTGGAGAGTTTAGAAATCAGCAAAAATGTTTGGACATCGAGCACAGTCATGCCAATAATAGTAATATCTTACAGATCCATGTAGCAGATGATTTGGAGTGGGGGACAGTGATCCCTAAAGGTTCACTCTGATCGGTGAGGTTGAACAAAAAGTGGGCCTGTGGAAACTGTAGTCCATCATCTGTTTGGTATGATATACAGTATGTTCGCATTTGGTATAAAGAGGAATTGAGGAGGCAGACGTGGGTCAAAGAGTATTTGGAAATAACTCTTAGTGCTTGTTTGAACTTGCCTGGGGTACCAGATGGGTCGGGGTGACCACATAGGACAATACAGCGGGAGATAGAAACTCTAGGTAATTACAGGAAAGTGAAAGTCAAGTTTGTATATTCTTCTGTGATTGACAACGTGACGTTATATGAATCATCCTGATGGGTGACCCCCGCCCACCTGGTGCTCGTAGCAGACTAAAACAAATGCTAAATATTATCTGCACACACTATTTCACTCAGGTCTCTGAGGAGGACGGTGAAGAGACGCAGGGTGGTGTCGTTTTTTTACATGGAGAACACTGTACAGTTGCCTTCACATCTGCCAGGACTAAAGGCACATGGGGTCCACTGAGCAACAGATGTGTCCATTCTGGAAATGAGAGGAAGGAAGAAAATTGCATGAATGGATTATTGTCGCACTTTAACCTCGGGCAAACTCTTTTGCGGCTCCTCAAATAACATTTTAAGGCGGTGGCTCGGCACGCAGACTGAGTCTGACATTTAGAATTCCATCGGGTGTCATTTTGGCACCGACTGATCCAAGGCAATGATATTCTACTGAGAATACAAATGTGAATGGTCACAGAGTCATTTTGCTTTTAAACTTGCTGGATTGATACACACTCACACTCACGTCCACTAAAGGTTGCAGAGGAAGTGCAGGCACTACATCACCAAAATGACCAAATCAGAACGCCACGCTATTCACTAACCGTGCACAGTAGGTAATAAAGCCTCATGCCCCTATCATGTTCATGCATATGTACATGTAGATCTTATTATTTTGCCCACATAATAAATATTTGCAGGCAAGGCCATTCACTAGCACTTCACAACACAAACTCCCCTAGACGACTGTGGTGCATATAAGATCTCTTGAAAGGTGACATAAAGACTTTGCGTAGACTTCAGTTTGTCCATCCAAGGCATGGACATGATTGTCAGCGAGTCAGGCAGGAAAGGGAGAGGGGGTATTCCATCTTAGACTAGGTCAGAGAACGCTCCAGTCATAAAGGGCGAGGGTGCGAGGGTGCCAGCCTTGTTGGATTAGTCTTAAAGCTGAAGCACGCAAGTTATGCTTCAATTGAGAATGAAGGGGGCCATTTGCTTGTGCAGCGTTCTTAAGGGTTTGATTTGTGCCACAACTTTGCCCTCACCACGTACTCTTAGTGACTCTGGACCTCAGTGACTGATGACTGCAGAAACGCTTCTCAATTTCCAACCGTTTTTCTCCACTGAACTAGAAGAATTGGAATTTGGCCTTTCTGGGAGGTCGGCGGGGTCGGTGCCTTACCTTGCACTGGCATAGGGTGCATTCGGTGCCATGTTTAACCCAGGAAGAGCCGCTGAAGCGTAGCATGGCGTGCTCATCCATGCACGTCTTGGTGATGTCGTTGCGGATGGTGTCGGCTTGGCAAGGGTCGGTGACACAGCGGGCACAGCACTCGCCCTCAGGCACCACCGTAAACTCACAGTCCACAGGCGGGCAGGACAGAGGCCAGCAGTCCACCTGCCCCTGCTGTAAAGGTTGAGGGAGGCGGGGGGGGGGCAGAGAGAGGGAGGGAGGGAGAGAGAGAGAGAGAGAGAGAGGGAGAAAGGTGTCAAATCAGAACAACAATATGGCATCTCTGCAAATGCACCGTGTTTCATTTTCCATTCCTAACTAAGTTATTCATGCAGATACACACATTTCTCCTGACACGGTGCATTTGCGCGCTAGAGGGATTGTCTCATCATCGCTTGATGAAAAAAAAAGTTGTAAGGGTACCTAGGAAATATAGACGAGTAGAGAAATCTTCCACCCCAGTCAGCATTTTCTTTCCAACTGTAGAGGTAAATGTTCCAGCTTCTTAATTGACTTGTTCTAGCCCCCCTTCCCCATTGTTGTTCCCATATTAATCTCACAGCAAACTTTCAGCAGAGAAAGCCTTATTGGATTTCTCCGGCTGCCATTTTCAATCGGCCTGAGAAAACAGGTCATATATTTTGGCCAACTTTATAGATCCTGGTTAGGCTATACCATTCCACCTGACCCACTTCTGCTTACATTTTCATCCTTGAGCTTTTCTGCCTCATATTTCCTCTGGAATTGTGCATGCACACGTACTATAAGTGCACACAAACGAGCAGATACACACGCACACACACAAAACCTTACAAGAGGAGCATGGCTTGATGCAAGACTCCCACCGGGGATATTTAATATCACTGAAAATCGCCTGGCTCAGCGTTTCAGAAACGTTGTAGTAAATTAGGCAGGCTATAAACTACAGGCTCATGCAGCGCTAATGCCCACTCCCTGCTTTTGTGTGGTGTGTAAACATTTGAAGTGGGAAATCCCCAGAGTGGTACTCTTTGCCCATAGCCAGAAGGAGGGATTGAATGTAGCCCCAGGTATCTGGTCCACGCCGCTGCAAGGTACACTATCATCCTTGGCAGTTTATGCAGATGTGGCCTATGATCACAAAGGATGTGACTTCCAATACAATCAGCTGTTATTTGCAAATCCGCACAGGAGAGAACGGCACTGAGACCCGCTCGGCCTTCTAGCGCTCTTTCATTTCTTTGTTATATTCCACAAGGCCGTTATTTCACTGTGGCTTTGCATTCAGTTTTCAGGGTCTCTGACTGCGGTTGAATCTTTTTTGGTGCCTCGTAGAAGGATGAGGCTCATGTGAGGCAGTTGTACACTATATTATTGCGTGTTACAGAGGATAAAAACTGGTGACATTTATTTTGCCTCATCTTTGCCTGGGAGTTAGCCTGCCGCATAGCCAACCATATATACTTAAGCCAGTTCAAACAATCGTGTTCCTTATTTTATATACCAAGACCTATAAGGCTAAGGATGGCTGAGCACTGCTACTTTGATCCGCTGCTGATTTAACAAGCATCACAAGTGGCCACATTCTTGATTTCGAACGATTGCACGGGTAGCTGAGGAGAAGTCACATCTTGGTGTTGAGAGAGTGCTTTGCCCCTCTGCCTCCTGTCGCTGTGTATTTTAAGGCCTCCACTGAGCCTGTACAGCCATGGCTCTGCTAAGTGTAGAGGCATTCAAGGTTCATTTCACGTCCCTGTCACGCCACTGGAGCTTCTGTACGGTATCGCACAGCACCATTCTCCCCCACCCTCTCAAGTGCTGCTCTTTATACTGTTTGGCTGGTGGCCGTTTGCGTGTGTATGTCTGTGTGCATCTTTGTTTGAGTGTGTTTATGCCTCCGTGTGCATGTGTGTGTGGGTCTTTGCATGCATGAGTGTGTTGCCGCTGCAACAGGTGTGCCTACATTCTCAAATGTGCTTGCATGTATGTTTGTGTGTGTGTGTGTGTGTGTTTGTGTCTGCTTGTGTCAACATATATAAGAGCTACAGTGAGTACAGCCTCAGCAGGAGTGAAGCGGAGCAAGCCCATTTTCAGCCGACTGCGCTCCCCCACTGCCTCTCAGCCACACAGTCATTTTCCACCCCCCATAATAGTCTGCAGAAAAGCAGCCAAGAAGCAGACCTCAGGTCTGGCCTTCAGGACAGCATTACAATGGAGGGAAATGTCATTGATCTTGCTACTCAGACCATGAATCTGTGAGACTGGAGCCAACTTATATTGGCTGAGTATATCTGATCTATGAGAGAAAATGAAAGAGAAAAAAATGGCAGTTCCCCTCCAAAAGAGAAGGGACACGAAAATGAAAATGATTTGTGAGTCATTGAACAGAAGGAGTGACACATGTGTGGGTAAGTGTTGCATCTTTGTGTGAGTGAGACAGTGGGGGAGAATGTAAAGCATGACATTTGCATTTAATAAACATATGGCATCGTAGCGAACGCGGCGAGAGCTGCGCGTTGTTCTTGTCAGGTTTAGTGGGAAATACTCGTGAAATGCCTCCCCGTTGTTTGTGCAGCAGGGTTGAGGAAACCTTGGAAAAGGTTGACACGGCAGACAAACAAAACAGTCTATATTTCTTATGGTGGAGTACAGGCCTGACAACAATATCATTTTGTTTTGTATGAGACATAACATTTGGCTGCATACAATATTCACCTGCTTCTCAAACCGCAGACACACACACACACACACCCTCCCACTCTCCACACACACACACACTTTTTAACAGCTCTCTTCTTCAGTAACATGTCTAATTCCATTACGAGGCTTTACATAAAGCAGACAACAGTGCACTGGGTCCTCTGAGGTCTTAATACCTCGCCAATCACTCCCTTTTGTCTGGCACAAATTGAAAACCTATCTTCAAGTTCTCATCTCCCCTACTTTCCTCTTCACCTTCTCCCTGCTTTTCTTTACCTTGAACATCTCTATCATTCATTTCTATTTGTTACATGTATTATGTCGGCACCGTGGCAGAGAAATGTAAGCACATTCTGCTTTTGCTCTCGCTGTAAGTGACTCTGGTTGAGAGCATCAACTAAATGTCTAATTCAATGAACACATAGGGGAACATATTCTCCCGTACTCACCAGGCACTGGCACTGCTGGCAATTCTCCACCCAAGTATCCCCGCTGCCGTAGGTGAGGACGCCGTTCTGGTGCAGACACTGGCTGCTCAGCCGAGGGTCGCATTCAGGACAGCAGAACAGGTCGGCGTTGGGGTTGTCACAATCACACACCATCCTCCGGCACATCACCTGGCCAGCCTGAGCACGCAGCAGAAAGGCCCGCATGAGCATAGGAAAACATGGAACACAGGAAGGCTATGCAGCCCAACTGTAGCAGGCGTTCTGCAGTTATATTTGGCGGTGTCATGATTCAGTCTCAGTTAGAAGGTGAGACGCACCAAAATAAATATATTGTATTATTAGATTTCCTGTTCATCACTGACATCGGTGTCCCGGTGGGTTACGGTGTATCCCACATACTTGGAATCCTGTGGGTTTGAATCCAACTTATTATTTTTGACACATTTGTTCTTTCTTGTACTTATACTATCTAATAAAAGGCAAACAAACTGAGAAAATGTTCTCCAAAAAAGAAGTGAATACAATGAGTCCTAAACCAAATAGTATTTGCAGTATTTGTTCCAGAATGTTTTGACAGTCTCAGAAAAGCATTTGAAATTTAAGTTAATATACTTGAAATTGCCCACCGACAGTTGTACTGCTGCAGTAAGCCCCACCCAACCGGTGCTCCAAGCAGATTAAAACAAACACAATGAATGTGGCATGACCCTGGTCTGGACACCGCCCAGGCTTTGCTTCTGTGTCGTTTGACCTTGGCTTCTCTTGTCACACAGTGACAGCGCTCCCTCTAATATCCAGCTGCGTCCGCCCTCATCCAAAACAATAACATGTTTACTCCTCTGCTCCCTCAACTGCTCAATACAACTAATTTTGACAGGCAGCTCTTCAATCTCTCAAATCAATTAAAATGACTCATTTAATTAGGGAGCCATTTCTGCCCTGGTCCTTTGTAATCAAATGAATAATTTGCTGCTTGATCATTCAGTACCGACACTAATCCACTATAATCACCTTCAACCACTGCCAGACACTTGGCATTAGGTTGAGTGAAACACTGAATTACAATGCATGACTGGACTGTAACCTGATAATCAAGGAGGAAGGTTTTTGGGTTGATAGATTTGGTTTTTCGACCCCAACTGTTTCCAGATGCCTTGTCACTTAGACGTCAAAAATCAACCGACACAACTACACCAATGCAGTCATTCTTGTAGACCTAAAAAATTAAAATAAAAAATCTGACTATACACATCCCATGCATTTATCAACATCATCATAACAGAGTTTACACCAATTTATTGCACAAAAGCTTCCATCCACATTCTTTCCATGTCTTTCTCACATCCTATACATTTCCTCTGTTTCTTTAAAAAAGGAGAGTGGGTGATGGGGGGGGTGGTTGGGGGGGTCTCCATCCTTTCGTGGATCCGTTCTTTCATTTGTGCGTCTTTCTGTCCGACAGACGTGATAAATCAGACACCACAGATGAACGAACCCTGGGATAATGATGCATCTCATCACTGCGTTTCAGCTTTTTCAAAATTCCTCTGCTTAGTTTAATTGCAAGTCAAAAAGAGAAAGTTACATATTTGCGGGGAAACGACGTTTGTTTATCGTTGCTTTGTTTTTCTTTATTTAGACTGAGGGAGACGGAGTAGACACGGGACTCATTTCCTCTGTTTCTGTCTGGCATTCTGTCTCACTTCACCCATCCATCTTCCTCTGTCTCCGTTTGTGTCGCTGTCTCTTTCATCCTATCCATCTCCCTCTATTTCTGTTACTCTCTCTCTCTCTCTCTCTCTCTCTCGCCTCCCTCTTTCTACAGCTCTCCCTCTGCCCGTCTCCCCCTGTCTCTCACCTGGCAGGAGCAGACGGAGCACCTATCGCTGTCCAGCACCCAGATCTGCCCGCTGTGCTTGACCTTGTTGTCATGGATACAATCACCGGTGCAGTTGCGCCCGTGGGGGCACCGGCAGTCGTAGCCCCCCTCCAGGTTGAAGCACACCGTGTCGTTGGCACAGGTGTTCCTCCCCGTCTTGCATTCATTAATATCTGCAGGGAGCAAAAGAGAGACGACTTCACACATATGCTCTCAACGCAGGTCATACAGCTTATGCATGGCTCATGGAAATGTGGATTAGTGGGTTTTTTCCCCCCAAAAAAACAAAAGAAAAACAAGATGAGTGACATTTGTTTTAGTGGCAGTGTGGCCGAGTGGTTAGAAAGACTGTCCTGTAGCACAATGTTAGTTCAATCCCTCCATCAGCCGCGTGTCCTTGACATTGCTCAGTTAAAGCCTATGCAACAATGTAATTATGAAATGTAGCAACCTCCGCCTCGGAAATTATTTTCAAATCTTGAGGGCCTCATGCAGCGTGTCGTAATTTAACCCAGAAACACACTTTTGGTCAAATTATCACTGCTTGGTGAAATCCCCTGTGCGACAGGTTTTGCCTTTAATGTGCTTTTCCCCGTCTCTCACCACCATCGCTGACAGTTGAGATGGGGTTAGCAAGCGGAGCAGAACTAGCACTATTGTTACAGGCAAGACTTCGTGGCTAGAGTGGATTGAGGGTTTCCATTTTGACAGCTGACACTTCTCCTGACAGGCCGTATCAGAGGGAAGGTTCCAGAAACTGAACAGGCTGCAAAAAGCAAACCTGACGTTTCTGGGGAGGAAAACACACCGGTAATGACATATCCAATCATACCACGGCTTGCACGAGTGTGACAAAATATCTTCTGATCGGACAAGACAACACAGTTCTAGTTAATTAAAAGATAACATTTATATGGCTGTCTCTGATCATATGTATCATAGATTGTGTGAATAGGATCAATGTGTAATGAAAGTTTGCATCTACTAAGTCTGTATCAAACATGAACACACAACTGATAGACTATACTATATGTTTGCTTCCACTGTGTTACCGAATCACAATTCGAAACTCCACTTTTTATGGCATTGTAAGAAAAAGGCGGGGCAACTCACCTACACATGACTCCCCATTGGCTGAGAACAAGCCGTTGTCATGGTAGCCATCACGACACTCACAGTGGTACCAGCCAGGCAGGTTGACACAAGTGGATTTGCTGTCACACTCGACGAAGCCATCTGAACACTCGTCAATATCTGGAGAGGAGAGGAGAGGAGAGGGAGAGGAGAGGAGAGGAGAGGAGAGGAGAGGAAGAGGAGAGGATATATATACAGTATATACAGCATACATTGCGATATTGAGCTCCATTCTTGCCTCGTAGGCATTTTCAAGACTCATAATTGATACAACAACGTGTCCAGCATCTGAAGGGATCTAGTCCATAAGATTTATTGATCAGGCATAGTTGTAAAGCCAGAGGACATATGTATCGATAAAAGATAGCAGGACATGAATGTATGTATTACAACACAAGCCTGTTATTAGAAGCCAGGAGCACAAGCATGTGTTTTGAAATGCTAGTAGAAATCCTGTGCAATCTAATCCTCCACCGCACACACATTTTTATTGTGTTTTACTTGGACATAGGATGCTCCCATGAGTGGAAGCGCAAAGCAGCTCGGAAAAGGGGCTGTGAGCAGGCCTTATGAGGCAGCCTGTGGGTGGCTGTCAATAGATGGAGCTAATGTTTGTTTGCACAGAGCCCCATCCGGTAAAGAGCCTCTCTTGCCTGCAATTTCTTTTTCCCCACAATATCTATCTCCTCTGGATTTTGTCTTGTATTACTCTCTCTCTTCACACTGAGGCGAGTTTCAACGCGCGGCCCTGCAACCGTCCCCATTTCCCCCGCAGAAATATCAATTTCAACAATGGTATTTATACACATGGAGAGACAGATCACTGTGATAATTCAACTAATATTTAATTAAAGTTGGGGCCGGGGCCGCGCGAGGAGCTAACGCTGGTGATTACACAGTGGGGCTAAACGTGTTAGGCTCAGACTTTGGAGTGATTAAATGTGTCTGCAAAGCCAAAACGATGGCTTCTTCTTTATGATCGTGTGTGATGCATGATGCAGCGCTCTCGTTATGAAAATGGCGGTGTGCTGCGTCTGACCTTCGCCCATGCCTGCCTGCAATAGGATCCCCCGTAGAGCGACAGGCAGACGGCTCACGGTCCCCCACCGCCCAGGCAGTAATAGGATTAAGATCTATTGGCTAATGAGCCCTCAGCCTTTTAATAGAATTTCTCCAGCAGATTAACCATTGATCAAATGTCCCGCAGATTAGGGCCTTATCTATTTAAGAATTACCCGCATTTATCTGAGTCAGCCTCAGGTTTACGCAGAAGAAGTGAGGAAAAGCTGTCTAGCTTTTTCTGGCGAGGTTCAATGCTACTCTTTGTCAGTGTGGCGGTACGGTTTCCACTGGGCGACTTTTTAAAAGGATAACTCACATTTCACGTCATTTCACGTCAGTTTGCTGAGAGCAGAGCACCTCATTTTTCTTCCCTTAGGACGGCGACGTCGGGTCAGGAGGATGCTGCTTGAAAAGCGTGAGGATAGCGCTAGCCTCTCCTCCAACATTAACATCAATTCTCCCCACTCCCAAAGAGAGAAATATCCCACGCTTTGTTGCCTGTGAGTTTCAGTGTGATAAAAGCACACGGGTCTTTGAAAAGAAAAAAAAAGCGGCATGCGGTCTCGCGCCGGTAGAAAAAAATCAATCTGAATATATTTAAATCGTCTTCTTCTCCGATAAGACTGTCTGAAATTGTTCAAAGTACAACTGAGCAGTCGGTTACTATTTATAACAAACCCCGACGGTGAAAGAAGTCTAAAAATATACAAACGGGCTATTTTCAGCCGGTTTTATTCATACGTTTCAAGAGCTTGACTGCCTGGCAGAGGGTTGCACCCTCAACGAAACGAGTCACCGTTTTCTTCTTTTATCTGAGATGAACCTGCCGGCTACAATTACGGCGCAACGCTTCAACTTGACGGCACCTTTAAAAGTTCTGGGGTCTTGCTATTGTCACACCTTGGACTTTGACTTTGACCAGAATGAATGTCTGCTGCACATCGAGTGTAGAATACGCCTGCAGAGTGTTTGCCTCCCTCTTTTATCATCATCTTGTCTATCGACTCATGAAAATCTTTCTTATGTATGTAGGTAATGCACGGCGCAGTATGTACACTTCATGGTAGATAGAACTGCTAAGTCATGTTTTTCTCTCTCTTCTCAGGAAATAGACAAAACATGACAAAACAAAAAAAATAAAATATATCTGTCTCTCTCTCTCACAGAGGCCATTGAAGAGCATCGTTGTAGTTAGGGTTGAACGACATGGCAACACCCAGAGAAAGAGGGGATGAGAAGGAGGACGGGGGGGAGGAGGAGAACAGGGATGTAGAGGAAGGAGAGAAGGAGGAGGCAGAGAAGCGGTAGAGGAGAAGGAGGAGGTAGAGGAGGAGGAGGAGCTTGGAATAGGAGGAGGAGGAGGTGGAGGAAGAGAGAGCTGCTTGGACAGACTGTAGTTATCCCACTCGTTATCCTGAGTGACAGGCAGGAAACAAGGGCTCTATTAAGGCAGCTCTCCAAGGACAAAGAGAGGAATGGACTGATGGTGTTCCTTCTGCACCCTTCTGGGCTTGTTACACTGGTATGCCCTGGAAACCCTGTCTCTGTTCTTCTACTGTCTTTACCTCTCCATGCTTTATCCTCCTTTTTTTGCTCTGCCTGTCTATCTCTGCCTCAGAGCCGAGGCAAAAACATAGATGCCCTCATGCCCTCTCTCCTTTCCTCCATCCCTCCAGCTCTCTCTACTCTCTCTCTCTTTGAGCTGGAAAACACACAGTTTAGAGTTTAGTCAGTCATTCCCTCTTCTCTCCATCCCTCTCTTCTGCCCACCTCCCTCTCGTCCCGCTCTTCACTTCTTCCTCGCCGCCTCATCTGAGTTTAGACAGATACAGCTCTTTGCTTTTATTCCTTCCTTGCTTCCTTCCTTCCTTCCTTCCACCCCTGTCGCTTCTCTTCCCATGTCTTCTCTGCCTTGACTGACACACAGCCCTGGGTGGGTTGGGACGTTGGGTTCTGCTGTGTTACATCACACCAGCGCTGGACCAGCTACCGCCAGCACCGCATGTACATCTCCCATACAACAGCATCATTCAGACGAATTTCCATTTCTACAGAGGACTACGTGATAATCCTGATCAGAGACACCACTTAATCCCATTCACAATATTTTCCTCCTGCTCTTCTATCTCAGATGTCGTGTATTTTAACAGGTGTCATCGGCAATATCTAATCATTTATGACGACGGCTGAGGTAAATGGATGGATTGGATGGAGAATGGATTGAAGTGTAATCGATGGACAGTCTTCATTGAGAGACTCTTTTGAAATCATCATCATCATCATCAATCATCGGGGGCAAATCGGGTTACAAATTCGGTTTCGGTAGTGAACGCAAATCCATATCTGCAAGCCCTGTCCTTTTTGAAGTCCTAAGTGGGAGAGTGGATGAGCAATAGCGGTTACATTACATGCCTTGTTGACATGCCTTCGCTAGCTGCAAGCGCACACCGTTGCAGCGACTCCGTCCCAACTCAGCCAGCTGTATACTCCACTCTATTCTTAGAGCTGTGTGGTTGTCCGGTGCTCAGTTATACTGTTATGCAGCAGCTCCAGTAGCTCGCTATCCCTGGGAGATGTGTCATTTAGCCAGAAGCAGCAGGTTGCGCTCCGCTAAACGACAGCTCCGGCCATTAGCAGGGCCTAATTAAGACACACTAATTACGGGTGATGGAGTGAGAGGCCCTCGCTAAATAAATAATGAATACATAACCGTTGTGCTTAAACAAGCCGCTTGAGCTTAAACAGTCACAGGCCCCCGGGCCTTGTGGGTAATGGTGGAGCAAAAAAACGAGAGAGAGAGAGAGAGAGCGAGAGAGGGAGAGCTGGAGTGATGCATCATGGGAGCTGTCAAGGGGGGGGGGGGGGGAAATTAATATGGTTTTAAATATTCACTACCTGTGTCTGAGTGCAGGAGGCGCCCAGGGGAGGCTTCAGCCACGAGGAGGTTGTGCTGCTTTACCGTTACATAACGCAGCGTATTCCTCACCGCTTGAAATTACAGCACAGCAGAGCGTCAACATCTATTAGCCTGCTCTTGTCCCGGGACATCCTACCGTACAGGCCTGGCTCGTTGTAACTCGTTCTGTCTGGTTACCTGCTGCGATATTTACCTGTCCTGTCTGTCTGTCTGTTGTTTGTTGTTGGTCTATCTGCTTTTGTGTCTGCCTGTCTGTCGCTTTGTCCATTCATCTGTCTGCCTGTGTGTTTGTCTGTCTGTTTATCTGTCTGTCTGTTTGTTTATCTGTCTGGCCTGTCTGTCGCTTTGTCCATTCGTCTGTCTGCCTGTCTGTTTATCTGTCTGTCTGTCTGTCTATCTGTCTGTCTGTCTGTCTATCTGTCTATCTGTCTATCTGTCTGTGTAATTCCCTCGAAGCACAGGCAGACACAAGTGGCTTTCTTGCTACTGGTTTAATTGAAGACATTGAAGCATCTCTCCAAATCCACCGGGAAAACTACAACACACACGCATAAAGCGATAAGCACAATATAAAAGAGTCCATGTTAACATAACATAAAGATGGCGTTCACAACATGTGGCATAAGTTTTCCCAAAGTAAAACACAGACAAACGAAACAGAGAAAATACCTCGTTGGCTGCATGCTACGATAAGGGAATTGTCTAAACTTGCTTCCAGGCTTTCTTACACGGTTGAGGTCCAAATATTTTCACCTTCAATCACTTTGCGCTGTGCGTTCTCCTCGCATTGCGTGTCGGATAAGAGTCAAGCTAAACGTAAACATCTTCAGTGGTGATCTTAGAGGTACTTCCTGGTTAATAGGTGCTTAGTCTCTTTAGTCGCGCGAGAGCAGTCCAAACGAGATTTGTGCATAACTTAATAAGTTAACTTAGAAATAATACTACTTGTAAGACTTAATGACATAATGAATAAATAATATAGACAACGTAAATAAATTCTTAATTATGAGCATTGGAAAAGGTAGACAAAATATTGAACAATGTAGACAATATTATGGCAGCAATTACAGTCTGTCTGCCTGCCTGTCTGTTTGTCTGTTTGTCTGTCTGTCTGCCTGCCTGTCTGTTTGTCTGTTTGTCTGTCTGTCTGCCTGCCTGTCTGTCTGTCTGTTTATCTGTCTGCCTGCCTGTCTGTCTGTGCATCTGTGTGTCTGTCTACCTGGAGCATGGCCTCAATGTAAATCAGGTCTAAGGAACAAATTGTTTCTCTGGCCCTGTTCTGCTCTCTGTCCTCGTCGATATTGCCAGTGACCTCAGGGCTCCACACTCCTTTTCTCACTGCCTTCAAAGTGCCTTATAAAGACACTGGCCATCCTCTCCTCTTCTCTCCTCTCCTCTCCTTCTTCCTTCTCCATCTCCAGTCTTCTCTTTTCCTCTCCTCCTTCCTTCACTTTTCTTCTTCCCTCTCCTTTCGTCTTCCGGTAGGACTAGGGTTACATTAGCCTCACGAAGGTCACAGGACTAAAGGTAATCGTCTCTGTAACTAAGAACTGGATCGCTAACATTAGTGAAAAGACTCCAAAACCCCATTCACCATTTCCACATTTCAGTGCAGAAATTCTGATAAAAAGGCAGAATTTAACCTCATATAAACAGAAAGCTCTTTTCTTTAGATCACTCTAAAGTTTATGAGAGTATCACGGTGGAACTAGTGAGCTAGTAAATGATCATGACTTGTTTTTCCTACCAATAAAACACCAATTTACAGTGTAGGTTGTAATGCACTCTCTGATGGTGCTTTTCAACACATCCCTCCAGGATATTTTTTCGGAGTGTGTGGGAGTCACAAATCTAAATTGCATCATTAACACCGAACATAAAAATCCTTTATCTCTTTCTTTATCTCTTTCTCCTTGTCCTTAAAGAACACCAATCGAAGAGACCCTGTGCCTCTGAACATACCTGTGAAGACACGACCCCGAGACAGACGCAGATGAAATGAAAGACGAAACAGAAAGATGTCCATCCCGATACATCTGACCAAACGCTCTCGACACTGTCCTTTACGAAGCTACCAAGAGGGCAGCCGAGGACAGCATGAATGGCCATTAGTTACAGAGCTGACAGCATGGTGACAGGAAACATGAACCGGTAAGCAACCATCCTAATAGACTTGGAGGGCTTTCACAACCATGAAAGGAGCCGATAATGAGGTGAAAATAAAGTATAGGAGCCTACCTCTCTATTCATCTCATAGGAACAGCTCAGCAATTTAGTCAATAAACAGGCATCAAAGGCCAAAAGAAGAGAGGATGTTTACAGAGGATATCTCCAATTATTTCATGCAGGGTCTATAGGCTGGCAAAACAAATCCTTATAGTCTAGCACATCACACCGTAATTCATTTTGGCGACGGGGATAACTCCATCCTCCGTACTTAACCGATAGTTTAAAAGCGACGCAGACACACACACAAAAACAGAAAGCACTTGCAGAATGAACCAAAAACTAAATGGAAAACAAAGCAGGGCCGGGTAGTTGGTTGCAATTCATTCAACTTTGTTTCAACTTGCACGGGAAACCAGGCGAGTGATCTTATCACGTCAGGGCAACTCAGGTTGTCAATCACAGCAAATTAAGTTTTTGGCTTTAGACTATTTTCCCATGTAGCAGAGGCCCACCCATCTGGCACCTAAGTAGGTTGAAACAAACCATGACAGGCATTTGCAAAATAGATTTGACATAAACTAATAGCTAGCACATATGGATTTTTCTTCCCAATCCCTCCAAGCAAGAGAAGAAAATAGACACATACTTCACCGAAAAATAAACATGACGTATTTCAGTATTCTTCATCCGAGCCATACGAGGACTATAGCGGTTGCCTGAGGCGACCATTTGGACCGCGCAGCGTGTTTGGGGCGCACCTTACATGGCCGGCCCCGAGTACATTTATATCCATGACTGAAGTGTGTGTGCCCCTCCGCCGCCGTACGCTGCATAATTCATACTGTGTCAAGAGTTCTCCACTAACTGGTGTCTGTCTGTCAGCAGTGTGTCCCCTGTCCCTGCCCGGCCTTTCTTCCTGAATGATAATTGCAGGCAAGTAGACACACACACACACACACACATAGAAACAAACAACATATACACACATATCACGTCCACATGCACACACACTCACACAATAACATCATCCAAGAATAGCAGACTGAGGTTAGTGTCCACGCATACATAAGTGTGTGTGTGTGTGTGTGTGTGTGTGTGTGTGTGTGTGTGTGTATCCACGCTGCCTTGAAGAGCTCCCTTTCTCTCTCCTGTGACAGGCCGTCAGTCTTGCCGCTGCCGCAGTAGAAGTGCTTGGGTCCCCGGGGAGGCCTCTAAAAGCTCGCAGGGTTCCGGGGGTGGGGAGCCCAGGCTCAGTGAAAGCTTTTCCATGTTCATCCACCCGCTTCTCCTCCTCCTCCTCCTCCTCCTCCTCCTGCTACACCTCCTCTTTTCTCCTCCTGCGCCTACTCCGCCGGCCTCATTCACCAATCCGAACGCGGGGGAAACTCACTAACCCCTACCCTGTAACAATCCATCTCTCTTTGCATCTCCCCGTTCCGTCGCTGCATCTGTCAGTTTTTTTTTCTCCCAACGTCTCTGTATGCTCCTCTCCACTTCATCTCCTCTCATCCCCCACCTCCCTCGCTATTTCACCCTCTTTCCCCTCCCTCCTTAAAGTCTGCACCTGTCACTCTCCCCATACATCTCCATCTCTTTTCCCCCACACTATTGCACTCTTCCTCTCTTTTTATTCCCTTCCTCCCTCACTCCCTCCTCCTTCCCTCCACTATATCCAACAGTGCATTAACCTCCATACATCTCTATGAGCTGGTAAGACACTTGCCTCGCTGGGAACTGCTGTCATGCTATGAGGAGACACAAGAAGGACCTCCTATCACATTGAATGACTGGTGAAGTCTCCCGGCAGCAGCTCGGGGTCCTAACGGTGATCCTACACTATAAAACCACAGTAAAGGGCACACGAGGATGGGAGCTGTCACAGAGCTGTGAGTGGGACGAGAGAGGGAGGGGGATGGAGGGTGGGTGGAAGAAGACAGACACACACACACACACACACACACACACACACACATCAGCAGCAGCAGCTGTGGTGACAAATGTCTTGTCGCCTGAGGCATCGGAGGTGCGCGAGAGATTCTGTGTGCACATTTACGCGTGCTTGTCTACGCGTGCGTCCTCGAACCTCGGCGATGTGAATCCTAATCAACCCTGATGATGAGCGGAGAGGAAATAGACGGAGCCCTGAGCTGCCAATCCGCCGCCGTTTCATCCCTCTCGTTGTGTGATTAGGAAATTGACGTCTGCAATTCGGCGCGCAAATTGTTTGTTTGGAACCATTTGGGCTTCAGGCGCTAAACATTCCCATCTAATGGGGAACAGTTGGAGCGTTTCAGTTTCATGCCAGAAGGATAAAATGATATCTACCATTTAAAAAGAAAAACCTGATAACGCTAATATGAACTAATATGATTGCTGGCATGAATGTAGAAGTCATTATAGTCATTAAAAATATGAGTAACAAACACATTTTAAAAAAACTACGAAATAATCACATTTTTGAGGTTCATCTCTGTTTTTATTGAACATATAATGAATGAAAGTGCTTTGGCTTTTACAAAGCACTTGGAAAAGGTAGCAAACTACTTTCAAAAGAAAAGAGAGAGTGGGGGGGGGGGGGGGTCTAAAACGCTATAGAAGGTAATGAAATGTGTGATTGCCTGGACCATGCCATTATAAAGGGGACATGATCCTCAGAACTTTCTCCACTGCAAAATGGGGAGGAGGATAAGTCATTAAGGGTTAGGTGTGTTAACACACTCTCGCTTTCTCTCTCTCCCTCTCTCCCTCTCTCACTCTCTCTCTCACACACACACACACACACACACCCTACTTCCTCAGCATCTCAGAGCAGCACTATGAGGAAATTCATTTACTTTAAGACGGGCAGTAAAAAGGACGCCTCGTGAAAAAAAAAAGGTCCTTTATGTGCAATCAATACCCGAACCAATGAGCTAGCAGATAGGCTCCGTTTCCTCTCTGCCTCCGACACAAGCACAGACACGGAGAGAAGTGTCACGACTTGACTTTCTATTAGCTCGGCGGCTCGTCTCCTAGAGGACACTCGCCGAAAGGTTGATATGGATTATGAGCAAGGTGTCGCTGCTACAGATTAGGCATGAGTTGTATCAAGCTCAACCTCCAGGATTATAGAGACTTTTTTTTTTCCCGGTTGCCTTAAATCTCCTGCGCTGCAGAGGGAAATAAATGCATTGGCAGAATAATCAATAGAAAGAATCCATAGACTCTTATCAACATCGTGTTTGACATGTTGCCGTGTATGAGAGCAGGTGGCGATCTGCTGTTTGATACGACGCGGCTTGACAGATAGGCTTAATGCTTGGCTAAATGATCATACCCTATCATATGTTGTGCATCAGGGCACTGTGCCGCTGTAATTTGGACGTGGGATAAAGTCTAGGAGGAGGAACGCCATGCTGATTAATATGGGCTGTGATATGGGGTAATTCCCATACTGCTGCAACTGCAGTTCAAGTCCTCCGTCGGGCCGCTGGAAGAGGTACAAGCTCATTACTCACTACGGAGCACAGATGCACACAGACTGATACAGACACACAGACACAGACACAGACACACTGGCAGTGGATACAGCAGCTGGTGAGTGCTGCAAACATCTCAACAATTTCACATCAGCTGTTTTGTCGGGGGTCAGAGTAAAGACAGCGCCACAAAGTAAGAGTAATCACTGCATTTTCAACAAGAGCCCAGATATGCCGAGATAACTAAAGCACCAACTTTGATCTAAAATGCTTTCCGACAGTAATCTCCCCTCCTCTTTCCTTTTTGTCCTTTCCCCCTGTTATATCCAAATAAAGGGAAAATACTTCACCTTCTGATACCTCCTCTCCTTCCTGCTTCTCATTCTAGTGCGTTCAGTTAAAAGTGTTGAGTTATTTTCAGGAGACGGGGAGGAGATGATGGAGAGGAACTGAAGTGAACTCTTACCTGTCTCGCATCGCCTCCCGGTGAATCCTTGCTGGCAAATGCAGTTGTCAGGTGAGACGCAGGTTCCCCCGTTCTGGCACAATCCGTCACACATGGCTAGAGGTAGACCAGGGGAGAAGAGCTATTACTCAGCAAGATTAACGAGCATTAACGCTGTAATTAGACCAGCAGCAGCATATGTATTTGCATACAGAATAAGAGCTAATTTGGTGATGTGATTCATTACGGCCCTCTCGTGACGTTCCTTAGCATGATTAATGCATCGGGCCGAGGTTAATTCAGAAATGTTCATTATGTGTGGATGGACTGTTAGTTAATGTGTCCCCCGAAATACAGAGAAGTTGACAGAACCCAATGGAAATAAATGAAATCATTTCCTGCTAGCTCAATGGGAAAGAAAGGGGAGGGAGAGAATTGGAAATTAAAAATAAAAAGCTAGTAAGAGGAGCACCAGATGATTTTTCACATTTTCCAAATCATGGGATTAATATAACCATGCCATAATTTAGGGGAGAGGGCAAAACACCCAAACCCAGATGCCAGGAAGGTTTTTAGATTACTGAAATGAATATATATTTCTACTGTAATTAATATCGCCCAATAAATGCCGCTCACAGTAACGCCACGATACTGCAGATGGCGCTCACCTTTGCAGACGGTCCCATTGCCAGTGTAGCCCGGCTTACAGGAGCAGCTGTGGCCCCCGACCATGTTGAAACACAAGGCGTTCTCATCGCAGTTGTGTAGTCCGCTGAGGCACTCGTCATGCTCTGAGGACAGGAAAACACATGCAGCACCTCAGAACTAAACTAAACTCGTGTTCAGTCTTCAATTAAATCAATGAATTAAACTCTTAAAATGTATTTGTTACAGCCACTTGTCTCCAGTTGAGTTTCACTAGCAGAAATGTTCTCGAGACAATGTCTATACCTTGAAATGAGGCGTTTCACTCCACTAGTAACAAGAAAGTCAAGGTTGATTTGCATTGGAATTGAATTGAAATGATCCCATTGGCAGATGTTTTCACTTGTTTTAAGAAAACTGAGATTACATTAAATGACTTAAGATTGATATATTTTGCAGTGTACAATATACTAGAAAGAGTTAGACAGCGGTAAGTCAAGCTATAAGTCATCAGTGGCACGCAGATCACTGGAGGATGCACTGTTTATCTGACTCCAGATCTGAGTCATGAGAAACCGTTTCAAATATTTTACTGTAATTTGTTGTGCTTGTCTAGCAAAATATGAAGAATTGAACAGTCTCAGCGATAAATCTTGCACGCACTTATCCCCACTGCAATTAAACTGCTTCATTAATGATGTAGCCTCTTGTGCCTGTAAATAAAACTTTGTATTTTGTACTGATGTACTTGTTGAACCCCCCTCTGGTCGTATCAACTGGCACCTCCTTGTTGTTTGTATGGTGAGACAAAGTTATGTGTTTTTATTATAAGTCCTGACTGCAAACCAAATTGAAACTCCTTTATTGGTTTGTTTTGAAGAAGCTAATTTGGCGCTGAGGCTAAAACTAAATCGTTTTAGAGCATTCAAAATGTTCGAGCATTCAGTCCTGTCCCTTGGTACACATCTGAACAAGCACTTAAATGCATGCCCTTTGTCTGCCCCTGAACACAAAGACTGATCTTTATCCCTCTGAGACAGACAAAGAAGAATACTCCCTAGTCTATTCTATTTGGGAGCTTCACATAAATATTGCTTTCTGATAAGTAGTTGCTTACCAAGCACTACTTTGGCTGATGCACAGGAAACTTTGTGGACTTGTTTTAACCTTCTGAAATCTTCTTTGCCTCATTCATATGAGCCCAACTCTGGTTTCCAGTCACGACTCCGTATCCAGTCACAACCCAAAAGAACTCAAAGTAGAAACCAACCATTAAGGCCCACTTTATGGCAGGAATGCTTCCTGGGTAATATTTGTTAAACTCTGCTCTTAGGTATTGAGACAGACACATTTTTTCCCGAAGTTTTATGTGTTTTAATGCAGAAGGAACTTTGTTGTGATTTGGCTGTTCAGAAGGTGCTGATAGAACTAACTAGTCGACTAAATCCCTAAAAGGTTGAGACTATTGGAAAATGAAAACTGCTAATCTGCCGGCAACAGTTTGGCCTGCTTCTATTTGTTTTAGTGGATTTCTAGGCCACACTGCGCCTGGCAGAGGCCAGAAATAAATTCATTTCTCTCAGCTGCACTCTGGCACATTTTATTCACACATGAAGCGTTTCTCAGGAGCCATGCTAAACAAAAAACGATAAAATAGATTTGTGTGTAGTGCCTACCAATTAAATATAGGCTATTTATCACAATTTGGTGGCTATTAAACCGATGCTATTGTGCACGACAGTGAAACCTGACAACGACACAAAGATGGCACCTGAAGAGGGAAGATCGGAAATGTGAATGCTTGTTGCAGAAAACCTGAGCTGCATCATCCATTGCACTGCCATCATCCAATCCATTATATCTCCTGAACAGACTGTGGGCTCATCCAAATTGAAAGTGACATTGTGATGAGCTCCTCCATCGAGGACATGATGTGTGTGTGTGTGTGTGCGTGAGTGTGTGTGTGATGGATTGAAGGGCACTTAGGAGGGCCTGCTGCTGCTCTTGTTGCTGCATCACACACACACACCTGCTGATAGGCAGAATTAAAGTCTGCTCATAGGCATATAAAACCGGTAATAGGAGTACAGGACAGAGGAGAGAGAAGGAGGTGCTTTGCCCAAGGTCACATCTGTCTCTAGCTGCCAGAGCCAGGGAACAGCCAGCCGTCACTCTGAGGCGACAGCATGGCAGAGCTGGCAGGGTGTCCGTGTGTGTGTGTGTGTGTGTGTGTGTGTGTGTGTGTGTGCATGTATGCGTGCATTTGTGTGTGTGTGTGCAGAGTGTGTAGTGTCACTACGGCACTATGGCTCTGACCGGCTCTGATCTAGGAATTTAAGCTTTTTTTACTACTGCACTCAATGTAATTCAATCTGAATTTAAAAACACCAGCTAAATATCAAAAGGTTGTGTGTGTGCGTGTGTGTGTGTGTGTGTGTGTGTGTGTGTGTGTGTGTGAGAGGGTTCGCATGTGAGGTATTTTCTTGCTGACTACTGCCGTTCAGACAGATAAACAATCAATTATGTACAGCCTGTACATAATTGATTGTATGTATAGATTGCAGGATTATTACTATATGTGTGTGTGTGTGTGTGTGTGTGTGTGTGTGCGTTGCAGGAACGGTGTGTGTTTTAAGCTATGCTGATTTCAACTTGCACATGTGTGTGTGTACTGCCTCAGTCGAGAGTTGTTCCCTCCATGTGTGTATTTCTGTCCATTTATGTCTGTGAGTGTGTGCTCCAATGTCAGCGTGTTTTGCTGTGCATGTCTGTGTGTGTGTGTGTGTGTGTGTGTGTGTGTGTGTGTGTGAGGGTTTGCGTGAGAGGTATTTTCTTGCTGACTGCTGCTGCTCAGACTGTAGACAGATAAACAATCAATTATGTACAGCCTGTCACCAGGGATCTCTGTAGCTGGCCGTTCCTCCTCCTGCTTGACTCCCTCCACCTCCCAGCCAAGCAACACCGACTGCATTCCCTGAAAACATTTTAGCCTTAACATCACCTTGGTACAGTTACAAGTCTGTGAGAGGAAGATGATCCTATGATACGTTGGGGAAAACCTTCCCTTTTTGTCCCTGGCTGACTCTGCCAGCACCTGAAGCTGATTATTTCAATTTAGTTTTACTATTTACTTGGAAATGTCCTCTATATATACATTTCTTCAAGGCATTAAATGTACTAGGTGTAACATTTTAACATCAATAAATCATTACCACAGAGTAATTCTAATAATTACTGTAAACAAAGAGACCCAAGAAGACTCTACAGGGTGAGATTTCACAGGATTTCTTTACGACATAAAGTTTATAGTAATTATTAGAATTACAAAACAGGAAGAGGGGTGTTGTTCTGCCAGCACAAATGAAGCTAAAGCTTTCAAGGTTTCTTGTAATGGATGATGGTGAAGTGAGTGAAAGGCCGAAGGAAAAAACACATTCCAAACAGTTTTCTTCTTCAGTAAAGCAAAAGAGAAAACCTTTGGTCAATGATGTAAACAGGATTTATGGGAAATGCAGTCTTACTTTTTAGAAAAACTGGCACTAACAATACCACTGGTGTGAGATGAAGGCTACCAAGGCTACTGGTGTTTTGTTTTTTATTTGTTTTTTAATTTGTTTTTATTTATTTATTTATTCTCTTTGTTTTTCACCTTATCTAGTTCTTATCTAGTTATCTCTCTTCTATTGTTAAGTGTCTTGGGTACCTTGAAAGGTGCTCTAAAAATGAAAGTTATTATTATTATTATTATTATTATTATTACCAATCGTCTCAACCATGGTCTCATTGGATTATAGTGATTATACAAAGGTATCACAAATAATTTGAGAATAACATGTTGATTTTTGACACTTCTACACTTTTCATTTCTTTCCCATGAACCATATCGAAAGATTAAGCGTCACACTATTGGCCAAGGAGGATATTGAGGTCTCGTGGAAGAGGAGGCAAAAGTTCAGTTTGTCCAAATCCCCTTTCGCTGCCAGACCCTTTGACTTTACAGACTGAAAGTCATCTTTTCTGATCTCTGCTGTTCCCCAACCCCACTGCTCCACCTCTGCTCCCCGTCCATCCCTTCCTCCCTCTATCTGCCCATCCTTCCTTTCGTTTCTCTGCCTCGGGGGCCCAGGTCTGGTTATCACAGGATTAGAACAAGGACACACACCCTATATACACACCTTAAACACACGCACACAGACATACACCCCGCACACACACACACACACACACACACCTCAGGACAGCCTTCTTTAATAACATTCAAAGGGAGAGCACAGCCAATCCGCTACCTTTCATGGATTAGCTGCTAATCTCACAGAGCGAGGAGCACCTCAGGCACTTTGGGGAAAAGAAGAAGAGAGGAGGGAAAAAAGGAGGATGGATCTTGACCTTCAAGATCAAGGATAAAGTGCTAGCCAAAGAAAGGGGCAATAGAAAGTTGGGGA
Organism: Hoplostethus atlanticus; assembly: GCA_034670405.1. Lineage (NCBI taxonomy): Eukaryota > Metazoa > Chordata > Actinopteri > Trachichthyiformes > Trachichthyidae > Hoplostethus > Hoplostethus atlanticus. The sequence goes on along the minus strand of JAXDDX010000001.1, from coordinate 2,542,855 downwards.
GGTTTCTTCTTCTAAAGGCTCCATTGGATATGGAGCCTTAGCAGTGTCAAGACATTTGGTTGTACATATTTCATTTAAGCAAGTACATGAAGTCAGCATGTTCCAGTCTACCACCAGCTGGGATCTGACCCAGTGACCTTCCGCACCGCGGGTGGTATTGAGGTAAAATACAGGGTTCTGTCTGAGCTCACTGACCCCCTGACAAGCCGAGGAGAAAATGTGACCGCGGGCTCCATGCTGTTTTGCCCAGCCTGAAATCTGTGGATCGGCCCTTTAATCCACTATTCTGCACATACACTTTGAGTCATGAAATGCAGACAATGTAATCCTCTTTACAAGGTGGATTGGTTCACATGTGACACTAATACACAAGGAAATATGGCTATCAATACCTTTTGTTTCTGCTGAGTTTGTAACTTGTTAATTGCTGAAAGCCATTGAGGATGATAAAGATTCTCGTATATCATGTGAATGTAGTATATCAGGTACTGAAGGGGTCGGTTTAATGTTTCCCTCCCCCGCTGTAATATTTCTTCTCTGAGCTACTTGGAGGAATCAGCATTCCCCTTGGACTCTTTTCAAACAGAAGCAGATGTTCAATTGCTATTAATAAGGAGCCTGCTGCTAGCTTAGCATGGCTTATCTCTATTGCCACCAGGACTACAGAGGTGAGACACTAGAAATCAATGTGCACATACCAGGAGCGGCACCCTGGTGTGTACTCCAGTATTATCAAACTTGATTTTCTTTTTTTTTTTTTTCACTTAAGGACTGTGAATGTTATTGATCTCATTTGGCTATAATTCATCTTTCTAATATTGGCTAAGAGGTGAGATGTGACTCTAGCAGTGATTGTGTTCAAGCACTGGGGGCCACGATGGTGAATGTGTGGGAGTTGATAGTCCAATAACTCAGCAGGGAGATTACGACAGTAATTTGACTGTAGCAGGGAAAAAGTCATTACATCAAGCCTCTGCAAAAGCCTTGGTTTAATCATTCAAATTGACTTTTATAAGGAGACGCATAGCCACGTATTCTGCTGCTGTGACTTGAAGGTATTTTAATAGGAAACTACGTAAAATATAGTGACACAATTTAATCCACTGGGTTTGGGGGTATTAATCTTCATTGTAAATCTGAGGAATGAGCACACAGAAGAAGAAAGACAAATGAGTAAGACAATAAAACTTGCCCACAGCTCAGAAGATTAGAGAAAATACAGTGAGTGAAATCACATACGGTACAGTGGGTGTCTAAAGATAATATGGGAAAGGACAGAGTAAGCAAGGAGTTTTCCTTCACTGAATAAATCACAAGTGTAGAATAAAAGCGATGAATGTGCATTCGTTACGCCTTTAGAAAACTATTCTTCAATTTCAATTCCAACTTGTTTATTCTTTTCAGAAGACTTTTCCTAAAAAAATATAGTCAAATCCTTGACTTTGTTCCACTATTTCCTGATTTCCATTGACAAGGGAAGAGAAAAACTCAGCGGGGGGCCCAGATGGAGCAGGAAATGCAAGTTTTCACCGGGTGTTCATTGTCTTGTTGAGTCTTATGGCTTTCATTCAAACTCCAATGGCACGGTGGGGAGGCTGCGGGCACAAATCCTCCAGCGTACAGCGCAGCGGCAGCCAACCCCAGTACTCTGCTGCCGCTGAGTTAGTTTGCATTAGTGCAAATTGCTTTTTTAATTACAGACGGGGAGGAAATGCAGCACGTTGCCTCCTCCTCTGAGATGATGCACACAGGGAGCTACTTAGCTTCATGTTTCACAAGCTGCAAACAACTGGTGAGGAACGAGGCGGATCTGCCACTCATGACTGTGGAATGACATTGTGTCGTTCTCGATGAAGGACAGAGGCATTACATTATAGATGGATTAGTCTTACTGACTCAAACTCTAAGTGTGTGTTCCTAAAGTCAGAATAGTAAAAGCTATATTCATTTTAACTGAACACCATGCTACATGTAGCACTACAATAATTTGTTGTGTGTGTGTGTGCTGTGTGTGTGTGTGTGGAACCCTTTACAGCTGGCATTAAAATGGGTTTCCATTACACAGACTGAAATCCAATTACTCTTTCCCTCGCCAAAGCGCAGATTTTGACACACACACACCACTTCCATTCATAATGTTTACGTCCTTTAAAATTGACAATAAACACCGTGTCTGGCTCGATCCCATCAAGCATCCTGACGATCCATTTTTGACAAGGATTTTACTGTCTGCCTCCTGTTTGTTCTCTTTGTGCTTTCCAGATTGGACCGCATATCAAAGTTTATTTCTGTAGCTCCAGTATGTGGATTTACACTTTGCTGTCTCTGACCACCTCCAGATGTTGTTTGGTGTGATTGGATCTTTATTGCGTCTTGAGTGCATGTGTGTGAGTAAAATCAATGGGAGCACATCTAACTCTGACATGCATCCCTATGTATGTTACATTACTGAGTAACAGTGGCAGATTCACCGCTGAGTGCGTCCAGACAGACATTCCACTCTCTGGAATATGAAGTGTGGCGGAAAAAAAAAGTGCAGCGCATGGCCCGGGTTTACAGAGCAGTTTACAGGTGTTGTAAAGCATTCATATGATAGGTATCTCTCTTTGTCGCAACATGACATGCTATTACCTTGCTGTCTCACTCTGTCTCACTCTGACTGATAAATCACTGTGTCTATCTGACTGTCGGCCTGTCTTTCCCTCTGTTTCTCTCTCTGAGTCTGTTTTCTCTCCAGTTAACCTCCATACAATCACCCCGTATGACTAAAGGTTAAGACAAATTAAATCATCTTTACCTGTCAATAACCTCGGTATATAAAATGCTTCCCTTCAGCAACTCCTGTAGCAGAAACTCACAGTCCTAATTAAAGAGCTTATCCTCCCCGTGACTCCCTGTATGTCTGTGTGTCTATTCCCCCTACTTCACCCCTATACAACAACAACAACAAACATCCTCTTGTGTACATCTAAAGCACCTAATTAAATAATCTCTAACTTCTAGCAACCTCCAGCCAAAACGGCCAAAATCCCCATGGACGCTCCTGCAGCTGAAATCCACAACACCACAATAAATAAACAACGCCTTCTCTACTTTATGTGAGAGGGCGAGTGGAGGAACTCACCTGTGCAGGAGTAGTCATCGATCCTAATGTAGCCCGTATGGCAGATGCACATGAAGGAGCCGGGGGTGTTAACACACATGGTGTTCTCCCTGCAGTAGTGCTTCCCTTCAGCGCACTCATCAATATCTGGAGAGATGGGAGAGATGGGAGAGACAGGGGAGAAAGCTTTCTTACACTTTCTTGCACTGGAATTTCCCCGACTGCCGGTTTGTGTCAAGTGAAGGCAATCAGCTTTATATACAACAGACTAACGTAGCAGGTTTGTCACAATGTGCTGCTACAGAGCAATACAGGGCACACTGTATATGCTAGCAGTTAAAAGGGCTTTAGACTTGAGCATATTTGCACAAGCATACACCTGCAAACGTGCATATATGGACTGATACATTCACAGACAAATACACAAATCATGTACACAAACATGAGCTTCTTCACATGCAGGTTTGCATAGTTCTTTTTTTTCTCAGTCTCTCCCTGTCTCCCCCACATGCACACACACACACAAAACCCAGGGGTAGTTTGTCTTCATCAGTGGAGGACCCTGAGGAAATGTAGAGGGTGCATGTGAGGTGGGCGCCAAAGCACTTAGGGTTGCACCACTGGATCTTTCGATTCATCCAAAGTAGAGCGCGGACTCCAAACAGGGACTCAGCTGTTTTGCAGACATTGTCCTCCAGGTCCCCACTGGTCACTGGTCACACCTCTGGGCTTCAAGTGTATTTCATCCTCACCTGAGATACAGGCAAATTCAGGAGTAACATCCTTTATAATGTCCTTTATATTTTCCTTTAGAAAGCTGATACATTCTCATACTTCCATATTTGGATCCATATCAGCCGTTGCCTTAGCAACAGCTATTCCTGGGTTCCAAACAAACTGCATGCCAAACCATCAAACAGAAGATGCACACCACTGCCAGGGTAAACAAAATAATCTTGATAATGTGATGCAACCCAATGCAACTGAATGCCAACGCTAGTCAAACCTAACAAACACGGCCCTGTAATATGCTCTGGGGCCTTGTTTCTGTTGATGGCTACAGGTCAAACGCAGGCAAATGTTCAGAGAGACAAGCTCTGACTCGTCCTTGACTACCAATTTATTATTCATTCGCCGTATTCAGTGTCTGTGGGAGCGCAAGAGGACGTTCACCCCTGAACATGTTCTGTGCCAGATGCATTTGCGGAGAACACTTGAAATGGAATTTCAATAGATTTGCATTGGCATTCACTCGGCTCGCATGTCCTTGGGTGTGCACCTCCCCACAAATTCAGTGCTCAGCACCTGCCTCCAACTGTGGCATTCACATTCATTCTTCCTCAGTCAGTGCTTCATCAACACTTGATCCAACCATCCATTCAAACTCTCCATGACTATACAGAGCAAAAGACAATCAACAGCCACCTATGAAAGCCCGTGTGTCCTTCGGCAAATAAATGGAGGCTAATTAAACTATGTGACTGGCTTTAAAAAACAGAGGGAGATAAAGGGAGGAAGGAAGGAAAGGGCAGGGAAGGGCAGAGAACAGGGCAGATAAAAAGGAGTGGATTAAAGACAAAGGTATATAATAATTTTATAGCTACTGCAGAGCTAGAGAGAGAAGTGAGGGGGTGATGAGACAGCCAGAGAGAGGGTGAATGACTGAGATAGTGAGAGTGAGAGAGATAGATAGAGAGGGAGGACGGAGAGAGGTAGAGGGATGGGGAGAGAAAAGGGCAGTTGAAGGAGTGGATTAAAAACATAAAGATGTAGAATGTGGTAGAGCCAGCGAGAGGAAGAGAGTGCAGCGAAAGGTAGAAACTGCCGGTGGAAAGACAGGAAAAGACAGGGAGCTGATTCACTCTTCGCTCTCCCCAACAGGGAACTGTAGCGGTAACCTTGAACGGAGGTCTTAGATGACACTTCTCCAGGTTTCTGATTGGCTGCCCGTGGTAGGCGCTGTTGATTTAGAGCCTATTAACTGTAAGACACCATCCATCTCGCCCGTGGTGACACCAGTTACGGCTCGCTAAAACAATATGTTAGGAGGTGAGATGACGAGGGGCGCAGAGCGAGGCACTGGGGGGCGAGACCATCTCCATCTCCATTAACGCACTCCATTTTCTTGATTGGCCTGTCACACGGACACACGTGAGGCGGCACCCTAAAAAGGACGGCTAAGAGTCAGCGGCGGCTTTTATCGCTGGATGGAGCGCTCCAGGGTCAAGCCGCTGGCGTGCCGCGATGGATGGCTAGAAAATGGCTGTGTTTTTTTGTTTTTTTTTGCCTTTGTGGATTCACGCTCCGTCACAACAACTTAATCAATCATAATCATACCTGTGGAGGGCGGATGGCTTGATTAGGATGGAAAAATGAGTATTCATAAAGAGGTGTTGTAGTGCATGCTGTCACACAATCACAGGAGATATTTTAGATGTTATAGAGACTCCTGCCAAGACTGTTTTACCATGCTGCTGCTAACTGGGCAAGTCATAAGACTACCTAGCATATAAATCTAAATCAATGCCACTAGACTGCTTGCTACATGCTACCACCAAGCGCAGTTACATCATCAGAGGTCATAACTGTTCTGACATTTCATATATTCCCACTATTGCTCATCCCGGTCATCCCATAATCACCTAAATAGGGAATAGGGGCTTATCCCTCTCCCCTTGCATAGTGTGTAGATTCTAATAGGCTACATCCTCGCTATGTGTGTTTCTTACTGCAGTACACCAAGGTCTGGGAGTAGGGAGATAACACTGCCACTGCCTTTGGTCGTCCCAAAGACACCCGAATCTATGCCATTCTGCCAGCTATCTCTCTCTCTTTCTCTTCCTCTCTCTGTTTTTCTCATCAACACCCAAACCCCCCGACCCCCCCCACCCCCCCACCCCCCCAGCTCACTTACTCAAGCAGATGATTTGCAATAACTGGCAGAGAAATGAGGCTTGCCAAAACATTGGCTGATATTCCTCGGCAGCCAGTTCCCTCAATGCCAGATAGCAGTCAGAGGAGACGAAAAGCTGTCCCTACTGGCCAAACAGTGTCCTACTCAGGAAATAATCGCCACAGTTGGTCTTGGTTCCCCGTGGTTTGTAGAAAGGTTTTAGAGGAAGGTTGTGTTGGTTTAGGGGGAGTTTCATTCACAGCGGGGTCAATTAGTAAATAATTGTTAGTGTTTGGAGCAGTTGGATTGGTTCAGGGGGATGTCTACATGGTGTTATAATGTTTTGGAGCCAATTATCTTTAAATCATGAAATCAATCAATCAATTTAATTACAAATGTATCCAAACAATGGATTGTGATTCATCCCATGAAGAGCCTTTACTAAATAGAAGAAACAACACAGCCCAAGTTAGACTGTGTAACATTTTACTTTTTCCATTCATTTTAGGCCTTGAGAATTGAGGGGTGTTTGGAAATTGGTCACGTGTGATGCTGCTATATCACGTAGGGCGGTTTCTGGGAAAAGGCAGTTCAACAAGCAAAATCAAATACTCTGCTTTCTTTCATTCAGTAGCAAATTGCTGTAAATGACAAAGTAGTGGGATGTTTTTTTCATCAGCTCGCTGCTTTATTGTTCCTTTGTTACTTTACAATCTTTAGGGCCAATGTTTTTTTTCACATCTGACTTAAGGAGACAAAGGAAAAAGGAACAGAGTAGCTCATAGTGTCCTTTTTTGAGCAATTACCTACACATGAACTAGGGATCATATGCTTTGTTGCTTGTGTTTTAATGGGCAAGATCCCAGAGAAAGTTCTTAAATATCTTTCAACTTACTAAATTGGCCAATCACTCCTAAACACACAGGCTCAAAAAAAGACCCAAACAAGTATGCAAGACGTCGCTGCCAATTTGTGAGCGAGAGAGCGGGAGCCAATTAAGATGACTGAGTGGAAAGAATCCCATTAGGAAGCAACAAGAGTGAAAATCTGCATTCTGAGAGCACAGTCATTGTCTAAATACCAGACACTCACAGTGCGATCAATCACTGTAAACACTTAGAAGCCTGCTACCTGAACAATGAACATCAAAGATCAAGACTGGAGGTGTGTGTGGGTGTGTGTGTTGGGGAAAGTATGTGTAGAAGATGTGTGAGTGTGTGTTACTGCACATTCCACCCATTACCCATTTCTGTTTCAACTAAACACTCATGGGTCCAGGTTACCTCTCATATCTGCATGAAAGTGTGTATATATGCATGCATGAGTCTGTGCACGTGCACGCATTAATATGTACTTAACACACTCTGCACTGAGGACCTCGACAAACCCTGATGCATCTCATAGACTAAACTGCCTTGTTTATGTTCAGGAGCGTGCAGTACGTCAAATGAGCGCACACATTAGGCGATGGGAGTGAATGGGTTTTGCTCTCCATCATGGCTCCCATTAATCTGGAGGAGATTTTCCCCCCGCACGTGAATCGATGGAGTATCATCATCAATCACCCATCACTCTGTGACCAAGCCTAGCCTGCAGGCCAGAGGTCTAAACAATGAGTAACGGGGAGCGGAAAGAGCTATCAGGGCTTGATGTGAGGCTGACGCCAGATCACACTTAGTCCATAATGCATTTGTGTTGCTGCAAACTGTGTGCAGAGGTCTATGTAAGGACCTCATGGCTCAAACCTACTGAGGTTAAAGTCATTAGACATGGTTAGTGTAGTACAATATACATACAGCATGAGAACTTCACAGAGAGCATTATTTTTAGTTTTCTCATGCATTACCAACTCAAAAGCAGAATAATTGTAACGCATGTGACACCATCACTACATAATACAGCTGCAATGGAACGATGCAGCTGTAACAGACTCTCTCATTTAAAATGAATACACTTCCATCTGAGACTAACACGTTTCATGCATTAAGTGTGATTCAAGAAGGCAAAGCAGCAGAGAAGGGTCCTTGTCTCAGGTGGTATTTGAAGGATGTCAGTGGAAAGTAGCGGTGAGATACTGTTATTTACACTGGAGGGGATTGTCTGTTGGGTGACATTTCAGAGCGGTCACAGAGGTGAGGTGCGAGTAAACACACAGCTGATCAAAGTGTGTAAGTGTGTGTGTGCGTGTGCGTGTGTGTGTGTGTTTCCTGTCTGTGTTTGCGGGTCAGGGCCGTAGCAGGTGGGGGAGCCCAGAGGCTCGGCGCTCATCCCAGCAGTGATTGGGTTTGGGAATGGGCCGTGCTCTTCAATCAATGCCAATTAGCCTGCCGCCACCTTGTGACATTCACAAGACAGCAGCGCCAATCGGATCGGTCTGCACTCACACAGGATACACTTACACACAAACAAACACACACTCATACTCACAGTCACTGATGCACAGTCAGACACACACCTGCACACCACACACATGCACTATCATGGCTTACAGGCTAGTAGACATAAAACCCCCAATCTGTGTCCAAGCAGTATAGACTTATTTAAAAAACAACCTGCTTCCACAAGTACGGTCTACATTGAAATGGCTCTGACTTTATCAGAAAATAGCCTGCAAAAAGCACTATCTAGGACACACGATCCATCAAAATAAAAATTCTGTTGTATGCATTTTCTTTTACCACGCCTCTGTTCAACAGATTATCATATCACATTTCACATTTCCCACAAGGGAACTTTAAAAAAAAAAAAAAAACACCCAAGAAGCCATTCTTTCTGAGCAATCCTGAAAGGAAATTCCTAAAGTAGGGCGTTACAAAACAAGACAACAATGGGCGACGTCTCTATGCCTCTGGTCCTCTACGATGCAGAGATGAATAATGGTATTATCTCAACATGTTGAACTATACTGATTGTTCAATTTAAAGACAATCACACAGTCTGTCACTTCTCCACAGCTCGCCCCTTCGTCTAATTCTGTCCTAAACACACGCATGGCGCTGCCTGTTGGAAGAGAAGCCTTCAGCCGGATGGCGCTGTGAGGACAGGATGGAGAAGAAACCGGGCTCCTTTTCTGTTTGAGAGAGCAGCACTCAAACACTCACACAGACTTGCACCTGCACATACACACATACACACATGCCCATACACTTACACAAAGGCGGGGCTAGTATCCCCCTGAGTTTCCCCTACTGCTGCTTCTATGAAAGATTTACACAGAAGTGATCTCATCGGCTATTTTGAGCCCATCTCTGACCTAGGAGTGTTTTAAAGAGCTAGTATCTGTCTCTGCCTTTTGTGATGTTTATCTTGACGTATGACAGATCCCTAGAAATGGTGTGTGTGTGCAGTATGTATGTGGGTTTATACATGTGTATGCACATGTATGCACATGCATGCATACTTGTACGTGTGTGAGTGTGTGTGAGTGAGTGAGTGCATGCATGCAGTATATGAGCATACACCAAGTGATTCTGTTTTACGCCGGGGACACACTGGACGCGGAAAGAAAAGGAAGCACCGTGATCGGCGCCGATCGAGCAAGAAGGAGTTTGGTTGTTCACACCCGCGCCGAAAGGCGCCGATCTCCGCTGGTTTTCTCAATGTAGGGGTTTGGTCTCTCTCTCTCTCTCTCTCTCTCTCTCTCTCTCTCTCTCTCTCTCTCTGCTTGTGCGTGTGCCTGCTCGTCTCTCTCTCTCTCTCTCTCTCGTGTGCCTGCTCGTCTCTCTCTCTCTCTGCGTGTGCCTGCTTCTCTCTCTCTCTCTCTCTCTGTTTAGACACGACTCAGAAACACCATCAATCAGGGTGTTTTATTTTGAAATTTGTTATATTTTGGAAAATGACAGGATGCTCTATGCCGTTCCTGTGTCTGACTTCCTGCCCAGCTTGACACATTCGCTCACGAATCGAGAAAATCTTAGACCTGACGCCGAAACGATCGCTGCAGGCCGCGGCCATTCGGCGCCATTCGGCGCCCTTCCGCGTCCGGTGTGTCCCCAGCGTTATGCTCTCCCAACTGTGTTCAATACATAAAATTGCCTGTGAGTTGGACTTCTCACCTCATCTCTCTGGCACTATTGTATTGAACTCCCCTAGAATCGAAAGCAGGCAATTTCAATCATCTTTCTTTTTTCCGCCTCTCAACCACAAAATGGTGTATCTATTACGTGAACACAAACATTCCCTCATGCTCCTGCAGGATCTTCAATGCACCTACTTTGGCGGGACTGTCCTTTTTCCTCACAAGACACACAAACACTCAAAGAGTGTTTAGAGATTTCCGGAGACACACAAAAAATCAATTGCCCTTTGAGAGAACAACATCGGCAAATTGAGTCCATTTCAGGTTCCCAGATCCCAGATGTTGCAGTCACTGATGCAAACGCTCACCACACACACACACACCCATCCAATTTTATGGCGAGAGGCAGGCTGCTCTTGAGATGAATAGTGTTGATCTGAAGTGTTGGAGGCACAAGTCTGTCATCTAGTTCTCACTTTCACACTGGTAATGGACTGGACTACTCTCTGTGTGTCTGTTATTTATGCACAAATGAACCACTGAAAGTATTCGGTGAGCTCAGCTATTACAAGCGTGATTACCAAAACAAAATGCAACCAAGTTACAAAAAACACTGTTTTGGGGTATTTTCAGCATGTCTTTTTATAGCATTATAATGATTTGCAGTGCTCATAGAAGAAAAATGCGGCCTCGACACAAGAGCAATTAAGGTACAAAAGATACAAATTCCATCCTGTTTAACGCTCTGACACAAAATAGGTGTTGAAAACCAATTAAAGAATCGCACCCACATGTCATGGGCCAAATTGAGGGTCATAGTATATCTGTATGATGTTTTTAAAGAAAGAGTGGACATTACCACATCACATTCCATTATGGTGAGTGACGCCAGCATTGCCGTGCTGACATTACCTCAAGCCCAGAGCATTATTCTCCATTAATTTAAGACAGAAGATCCTGATAGCATCCTCCATTACTCAGATTCTCTCAGACAGACTAATTACCTGTCCAACTGCTCATACTCTTCATGTGAGTATGGGATCTGAAGAGGTCGGGAACTAGTGTTCTTTCATATGTGTTTTACTCCATAGTTACATAAGCATGGCAGCAGAAAGAAATAGATAAAACTAGGCCAAGGACACATGTACGTTTAAATGCATACATGAGCTCAACCTTCAACGTACACAAAGTAAGTGGGAAGAGCAAGAGAGAGTAATGTTGATGGCTTGTTTACAGGGTGACAAGACCCTCTGCACAGGTATCTATAATAACTTTGATCTGATCTGGTTTGATTCCTAATACCGGAGATGCGCAGGGATAGGGGTTACGACTCGATGTTTACTGCTAGGCAGCACTGCAGGTGATAAAGTCATCATTATTTTAACGATACGTCTCAAGAAGCTTCTGGTAAATATGTCCGAAAAAAAGACGTCAGAAGAGTTCAGCTGAGGCACCGTCAAATTAGTGTGTGAACTCTGAATGTTTTCATAGCTCAACAGGTCACATGAAATATTCAAAGTGTTAGCGAATGTATTTCAATCATCTAACTTGGGGCGCCCAAATGGCAATCAAGTAAACCATTGTCTGAGAATAGTGGGGCAATGATCAATCCCATTGTGTTTTACTGGATGGAAACATCTGAGCCCTGGCATGCAATCAGTAATGAATTCCTTGACTGATGAACGATGGCATGACTTTTAATGGCTCTCTGCTTATGAAATATCACTCATGGGCCACTGAATACACGCTGAAAAGACCTTCAGCGTGTTTTCACATCAAATATGAATCGACTCGCCAGGAAAAGAGACAGAACACAGCCTCTCAAAATTCTGTGAAATGACCATGAAATGCACGTTATGTGTTGTGGACACGAAGATTACGTTCCCCGTCAAAAAGGATTACGTGACGAATAGCACGAATTGGACATGCTATTTTCATGTTCATCACGTGAAAAGGTTAGCTAATGGTTAAGTTTAGCTAAGTAAAACAACTGTGGTCAAGGGTTAGGTGTTAGAAAATATGACCCAATCCCCTGGCTACTTCGGCCACCAACAACCAAAGAGCTTATTGATCAGGGGTATGTGGGTAAATGCACGGGCCGACCACAGTTGGTTAATTGTATCTCTGTTCTGCTGACTTTATAACAGTTAGTTGTATCTAGCAATACAATTACAGTCCTATTTTGTTTTTTTTATCTATATATTTATTTATTTATTTATTATTATTCATTACAGTCATTTGTAATGTTTTTGCTTCAAATTTGGAGCTAAATTTCAGAACGCATCATCAGTAGTGTACCACAGACTCATTGGGCGTTTCGGCCTTCGAACACTATACTCCCTCCTCTGAGGTAAGTAAAACAACTGTGGTTAAGGGTTAGGGTTTTGTTTAAAATTAGGTTAGGTTAAGGCACCTAAAACGTTGGTTAACATTGGGCAACTAAGACAATTTGGTAAAGGTTGAGGTAAGGTTTTGGCCATGGTTAAATAAGACAAACTTTTGCTGAAAATGAAAACTTCAACTACGACTGTTTCTAGTCGTTTCTCCTCCATGTAATTCTCTTGTAGCGGGGAAAAGTATTTCTCTCACTTATCTGCATTTTAAGACATCATGCTCATTTCGCAAAAAAAAAAAGAGAGAGACCAGGCTGAGACAAAACAATCAGGACGGCATTAGAGGCATTACATGCTGCAATGAAGCGAGAACACTGAATCAAATCTATCATGTCCTTACAAAAGAGAAAGCACAGAACAGGCTGCTCTCACGACCGCTGTGATTCAACAGAGGTGCATTCGGTAAAATGAACCAGACATTCAGACAATTTTGGGAAAAGAAACTTCAGCTAAAGGTCAAGGTTTGTAATTCAGAGTCTCGCCATACCTTCACAGTAGGCGTTATCGTCTCGCAGCGGGCGGAAGCCATCCTTACAGACACAGTAGTCTCCTGCCTCCAGGTTCACACAGTTAGAGTGCTCCACGCAGCCATGGCCCTCTGAGCAGAAGTCATAACCTGCAGGGGGGGGGATGGAGAGGAAAAGGTTGAGACCCAGAGGAGAGAGGGAGTGATGGAGGGATAGGAGGGCAATGTGGAGGTCATGTTATTGTAGCGCACCTTTTTCTCAGAGTATCCTGTGACCGCTTTCTCAGACACGTTCGGTACACAAAATAACCTTTGCTATTCTCACTGTTACTTCTGTTAAGGATCATGCATCTTTCTTTCATTTGTTTTCTTCACCCATTCATTACAATTCAGGGCCACAGGGGGCTGGGACCTATGCAAGCATGCATTGGGAGTTTCCCAGGACCTGTGGCCAGTCAATTACAGGGCTAACACAGGTAGACAGACAAACACTCACATTCACACCTATGCGCAATTTAGAGTCACCAATCCACCTGATTTGCAGAAGGTTTGGAGTTCCTGTGGGAGAACATGTATATTACACATAGAAAGGGCCGGGGCCACAGAGCCGGGACCTTGTTTCTGTGAAGTGACAGTGCTAACCACTGGGCCACCATGAATGAATGAATGAGTTACCATAGACATAGACTCACAAAGCTCCCTTTGGCAGGAGCTGGTTCCCTCTGCCATCATGGCTTTCAACAAACAGCCTCAATAACATCTTTTACTATAATTGTTCTCATATATCTCTAGTGCCAATATGTCTATATGTCTGTGTGCTGACAATGTTAATGTCTTTTTCTTTAGTGTTTCCATGTACAGGCTGTGAAAAGAATCTCCTCTTGTATTTATGTATGTATCTGTCTGTCTGTCTGCCTGTCTGTCTGTCTGTCTGTCTATTCTATATTTCTAGGTAATCAAGATTATTAAAAACATTTGTTGAGGAAAAACTCATGAGTCGAAGCAAGCAGATCATCAGAGTACAGAACTCTGAAACTAAGGCACTTAGTTCATAATGAAGATTATATGAGTAACATAAGGATGTTTAAATCTTCTCATTGGTCTTTAATCACCCCCAACAACAGCCAATAATATTTGAACACATTGTTTTTATTGATTTTCTATAATAAGGAACTCTTCTTCTACAACTTCAAGGTTGTAGGCTCATCACGGTATCTTATTTATGCACCAGATAAGGGACCAAAAATATTTTTTGATTTTGCAATGTTGTTGTTGTCTCCCATTAGAATAAGATCTCAGATAACCTGTCTGGGTAATTAACAGCTAAACGTTGTTGTTAGGATGAGATAATACATTCTCCATACCTCTGCACACTTTGCAGCATCTGTCAGTCAAGGTGATCCGCTCCGACTCTGGACAATTGAGTTCAGGACAAGGCTCATTGAAGACCACTTGATGCATAGTCCTGTCCTGAAACAATCAGAGACACAATCCCCATGAGCTGCCTCCTGGGTCTGCTCTGCTCCCCTTCATTTGATAAGGCCTGGATGTAATTATGAAGGTAATTATCCATCTATTGTGTTCCCTCTCTCACTCTCCGTCCTCGCTCTCTGTTCATTACAACCCAATTACTCTGACATAATAATTGGTCAATAGCAGTTTTGTGTGGACCTGGTACCACACATGGAAGAATAAACCTTTCTTATTCTCTTCTCCTGTAATCTGACAGATTCAGACTATGATTCATGATGTTTCTTCATTATACAAACAGAGAATCCTCTGGAATCAATCTTCTGGATTATCCCTGTGTGTTTAGTCAGAGTGTAAAACCTGATTACGGAGTTCCTTTTCCCAGCATGTCTTTGGCAAGTCTCTCTAATGATCTCATCCCTGTCGCTCTGACTGATGCTAATTCAGAGTCATTAACACCCAACACAGTTAGATGGAGACAATGGGCCTACTCAGCCCACGTGTAGTGCATGGATGTTTTACAGTGGAAAGTTAAGACAGGTTTTACGACATTTTAAAATGCAAGCGAGGGTCACCTATCAGAGGTGTCATGACCTCTGCTGGTACACATGTGCTCGCTGCCATCCATAACAATGTACAGGTAAAACTTTTGCTTATGTAGTATAAGCACAAGTTTAATAAATTATAAAGATATGATAAAGAGGATAGAGAAGTCTCCCAAAAGTTTCCAAACAACTTATCAAACATGCCCTACAACCCCACCCCACCTTTTTGCCACCCGCCACCCATAACCGCCACCCCCCTGCAGCCAGCAGGCAGACAGGAGATCAGAAGCGTGACAAGCAGCTGTCAGGGGGAGCCTGCAGGAGTCTGCAGTGGTAGGCTGACTGACAGTGCTCCCCGTCCCCGTTCCTTTGATCTGCCTGGGACTGCCAGTCAGTTAACTGGGACTACAGATGGGCCAGGTGTGGGCGAGCCAGCCAGACAGCTGTCCAATACTGCAGTGTCTATTGGGGTTTTGCAGGATTCACTGGTTTATATGATAGACCTGGGTGATTAGAAACTTCAATTCACTTTTCTGTGATTGATTAGGCTGAATAGCCCCCAAAAGTGAGAAACACACCCATCTGGTGCTCCAGACACAAAAGCAAATGCTCTGAATAATTGAAGGGATTTGAAATATGATTTTGAACCATTGTGTGATCTGATGGTGGGTAGTGAACAATGCCTGTGGCATCTCATGATTGACAGGTCTGCTATTCTGGCTCCCAAATGTTAACTCAATTAGGAACATTTGGCCCATTTTTTTAATGCATGTAAAAGAAGCTGACAAGCCTGTTCAATAAATTCAGCTGAAGTGGACAACCTAACACACTGGCTCGTTTAGGCTTGATTTAGCCTCCTGGGATGGGCCAGCATAGCTATGGAGTGAGTATTTAGTGAGCTGTCATACACCACAGGATGGAAAATAGTAAAGTTGCTTGGTCACATGAATTATTATTGTGTCTTTTTTCTAGAAGGGAGTTTGATCAAATTGTTTTGATGAAGTGTGTTTATTTTTCTGTGTGTGTGTGTGCGTGTGTGTGTGCATGCTGACATGACTTACCCTGCATTCAAACAGCAGACATCTGCCAGAGGAGTCGCGCACAGCCTTCTGATCCCCCTCCACCAGCTCTCTACCGCCAAACAGGCAGACAGCTAGTAGTAGACACAGAAAAATCATCAGCATACACACACACACACACACACACACACACACACACACATATACATATGCATACATAGTGAGCCCATGAGACCACATCTAATTGGTATTGAACCATGTCAACCCTTTCTTTGAAATGAAAAATGCATGGCCATCAAGCTAAAAATAAGGCTGTTATTCTTAGTTCCTGAAAAGTTGACATTTTGGAGATACATTACACTATACTACACGACAAATAGGAAAGTACGGGTGGATACAGGTAAACAACATGACAAATAGACAGATGTGCATAGAGATAATGTGTGGTGAATGATGGTTGTTGGGAAGCAGCTGTGTGGGGTGAGCTAGGCTATACAAATATTTTTATGGATGTGCTTTATATCACTGATGATAATTGTGGCGGCAGTAGTGGTATAAACAAGAGGACAGTCAGTCATGCGTTGCTGTGTTTGGGGGGGAGGGGTGGGTGTGAGTGTGTGTCTATGAGTGCATCAACCTATTTGTGTTTTGTGCACGTGAGCGCATGACTGTGCCTATTTGTATGTGTGCAATTTAAGAGATTTAAGGAGTGTCGGGTATATTTCGTTGAATTGTTCGGATTGTTTTTTTGTAGGGCTGAGTTTTGCTCCAGTGTTATCTGTTCTATTAAACGATTTAACCATTGTGAAATGGTAAGCTGTTTTCTGTTTTTCCGATTTAGTATCCAATCTTTTTCCAATTTAGGCAACAGGTTGAACTGGGATCATTGTGAATAGGTAATTGATTTTTGGTAATATAATCTTTACAGTAGCAATTCAGCCAATGATGGATAGTGGTAACATCATCCAACCGTCCATTTTCTACTGTTTTTAATAATGGAGTAAAATTGAGATGGAATAACTCACAGCCTGGGGGATATTTTCTATACCTAGATATAGTTGATTTATTCCAATTTATTGAATAGTCAGAAATGTTAGAGTAGGAATTGATGATTTTGATAACTTCATTGACTGATTTATTCAGATGTTGTGGAAATAATAGTATATCATCAGCATAGAGACTGATTTTGCGTGTTATGTTGTTAGTAGTGATACTGGTTATGCTGTTATTTTGACGTATTGCAGCGGCTAATGGTTCAATGAATAAGGCAAATAGTGAGAGTGGGCGTCCTTGTCTGGTCCCTCTATCTCCTTTTACATCTGCATATCATGAGAACATTGTAACATCCGTCATCATTTTTATTTACACATAATGGTTTTTTTTTTAAGTCAGAAGATAAATTGCATTGCGATTACAATGCATCAGTGATGAAATAACTAACATGCACAGAGATTAAGCATGCATCACTGCAATGCTATGGAACCTATTCGTATCATGGCATTTCCATTTGATGTGCAGTTTGGTCAGACAGATTCAGACAGATATGAGGAAGCAAAGTGATTGACATTCTGGGTCAGGCCCTATCACAAAGTGATGTATCATAAAAGGGATGGACATCTGAAAGAGCCATTTGACGTTCTACTTGACAGACCATCAAAAACAGACTCAGAACCCCTCCCCACAAGGCCTTGTGCAGCGAGATAAGGCTTTAATTTGGAGAGGGAGTCGTGTCTTTGTAGTGGGAAACTAGCGGCACTCATCTCTCCAAAGCCGGAGCATGCGTAATTAGCTTTTGTTTGTCTACCTCATTGAGATAAGTGAACACAGTGGCACTGAGTTAAAGGGGATTACCTGCTACTTGTTTATATTGATGTAACACAACAAAAGATTAGGAGTCATACTTTAAACCCCTCTGTTGCAGCCGTGACCCTTGGGTCAGTGGAAATGATGCTGACACAAGCTGATTGGTGTCCAAAGCTAATGGTTTCTTGTTGATAAAGAGTTAAACCTAGTCTAGTATTTGGAAGGTAGCATGAAGACCAACAGCAGCGGTGTGTGGGAGTGTGTAGTGAGCAGTGCAAGTTCTACAGTTTCATTCAGTTACATTTACACAAGATGTAGAGCAAGTCTGCTAAAAATACTTATATACTGTATATGTATGCTTGTACAACTGATAAGCTCCCATGGTGTGTAACTAGTTTGAACCACAGGAGAGAGCATGTGCTATTTGTATTGAATGGAGCTAAAAAAAAATCCTTTACCTGCATGCTAGATTTTGTTCCATAGGTTCACAAAAACTAGTCTGATCTCATTGTTTATAAACCAAATACATCATATATTTTGGGGGGTCATTTGGGTCAATATAACAAGAATGATGGGTTAAGCTAGTATACATTTCTATTGGGAGGGGAATAGAGAGAATATGAGATGTACAGTCGTGCGATGAGGAGGATATATAGACCGTCTATGTAGATACGTGATGAAACAGAATTATTTATTGAGCAAGAACATATCGATGTTCAAAAGTAAAACAAAAAACATAGAGACATTTAACTCAATGTTTCATATTCTCTACAAGAAGATGCTATCACCAGAGAGTGTGGTATTTGCATCATTCCAAGCTTTTAAAAAGATTTATTTTCCTCTTATTTCTCTTCCTCATTTTTGGGAAACATGCACCTTAGGTTCTGGCCTGCACTCATAGCACAACCTCACCCTGTCTTCCATAAATAGGAACTAGTTTACATCACATGCTGCAATCCCAGATTTACTGGCTCCTGTCTGTGTGACTGGTGGCCATCTGTGTTTTTGAAGCTGACTGGTGAATAGCTGATTGGTCCATGTATATGCAAAAGGATGCACCCATCTCAGGAGGCATGTTAGGAGGTAGCTTAGCAACGCAGCAGAGCCCTGGTCAGTTGTCAGGCAGCCCTTGTGGAGGCGTGATGTGTGCTCTAAATCTGGTGGTGGTGAATGCTGTTTTGGTGTTCGGTGTCTTTTTTGTGTGTGTGCGCCGCGTGCATGTGTACTTTGTGTGCAATTGTGTATATGACTGTATGAGTGTAGGAGGGTGAGGAGTGAGGAGGTTAAGGGTACTCCACTCACGCTGGCACTCCTTGCAGCAGGCACCCTTTATGTAGGCAGGCACTGTGCCCGATGGACACTGAGGGGGAGGGCAGGAGATGGCCTCACATTGCACTGTGCCGTTCTGGTGGAGAGACAGAAACACAGCACGTCATTCAAAATCACATGCAGAGCCACACATAACCCCCCCTTGTTATAGATCTAGCCATAAACTAGATCTACACAGTAACCTTAAGAACCTGGATAATTACGTTGGATATTTTTAAATGCTATCTCATGCTTTCTCTGGCTGTGCTGATAATTAACATTGCTTCCGTGGATGAAAGCTCTGTGACAGTAACATCTATGAAATGGATCCACATAATTGATAACATCTTAATGCATGACCTTTGGATTTGAAAGGTCAGAGCTAATTGCCACACATAAGGTAAGGAACATATCCCATCTAATTCCTTAATAGCAGCCCAGAATCGACAACTCGCGGTTCCCGGCGAACGGAGAGATTTCATTGGATGAGTGGGCAGCGCAAATCCCTGATGATAATTATCATCTGTCAAGAGCAATTATGTGCGATGTAGTGAGAGATATGTGATTTCCTACTGTTTCAAGTTGGGTAGTGGTGCGCAAAGGCATCTCATTGGCTAGTTGGAGGCGTTCAGTAGCCGAAGAGTGACAGGGGGTGAAATCTGCTTGCTGATGTGGTACAAGCCCAGATCTCCAATCACTTCTAATTTTCTTATTCACACTTAGTGCATAGCAAAGCAGACCCCTGAGAGAATCTAGCATTACTAAGTACTGTTGTTGACGTGTCTAATCCTGGGTACTGTAGACGTTTTTAGTACAGTATCTTTTCTTGGGTAACTGGGGCAACCCTTCTCTAATCCAAAAGAGTAATGAGAATGTAAACTGTCAACAATGGGGCTCCTGCACTGTGCCCCGCCCCGACATCACCCATCACACACTTGATGAACAGGGGAGCAAAACAAAAGGCAAGGCCCACAATATAACAATGGGAGCGCTCACCGCGAGTGTAAATGCAGACGCACACATACACACACACACACTCATGCTCACACACACACAAAGGCACACATACAGACACTTGTATACACAGACACACACAGTGTTACAGACACACGATTAAAAATGCATGCTCTTGCTCTCTCTCTCTCTCTCTCTCTCTCTAGGACACACACACACACATGCATGCATACCCACATGTGCACACACACACTTATTACACATACATTAATTTATTTAGAAACAGACAGACACACACACACACAAACAAACACAGAGCCTTACAAACACACATTTCTCAATTCAATTAAAACTGCATTTCCTCCCTTGCTTTCTGTCTCTCTCTCTAACACATGCACACCCCCACACACACACACAGACACTCGAGCACAAACACACACATGCACACTTATTATTTATTTATTGATTTCACTGCTTGTGTGTTGGTTGGTTTGCGCGTACACACACTCACATACTCACACACACACACGCACAACCTTTCACACACAATGTTAAGGACACACCCTTGCTCTCTCTTTCTCTCTCTATCACGCAGCCACGCACCCACCTGTGCACCAACACACACACACACACACAAACACTCGCACAAACAAGCGCACGTGTGAAGCCCCACCGTGCATGAGCAGTTCCTGCAGCCATCTGTCCAGCCCTCGTCCTCCCTGTAGACGACCCCCTTGGCGCTGCAGGTTCTCTCACAATAGCAGCCATCCAGCCCATTCATCTTCTCCTCCGCCCTGGACAGCTGCTCACGACGTCCCCCAGGTATACAAAGGGCAAAGAGAGAAGAACAGAGTGAGCCTTATCCGTCTATATTCGTATGTAGCAAACATTATTCCAATAACAATTAATATTGATGGTTAACATGTTAACCATCGATACCTTCTAGACACACAACCACTGCATCAGAACAGAAAAGACTTGAACAATAGCCGGCATCCTGTTGCAGTGAATGTGAATGATAGAAGCAAATGTAATCCCAGGTTAATAGTGGATATTTTACGCTATAGCTCAAATTGCAATGGTGATAATACAATTAAAACACAGATTATTGTTTTCTTTCTGATACGCCTCGTCTTCGATTATAAGACTGAGACTGAGATTAAATCTCATAGTTACTAACACACTCTGCAGCACATGACATTACCTTGCTGGATGTTTTGGCGAGGATATCCTGCAGTTCCATGATCTTCTGCACAAGTCCATGGAAATCATTGCAGGTTGGGCATGCTGGAATATAATAGACAGTATATTTTAAAACACAGTATATGATGGGATGCAATGACATGATGACCATTTACAGTAATTACCAATAAAATAATAGACACATTTCCAACATGTTATACATCAAATCCTATCATATATATCTAACTATCATATAGTATGCACTAATTTGTATATT
Source organism: Hoplostethus atlanticus (assembly GCA_034670405.1). Classification (NCBI taxonomy): domain Eukaryota; kingdom Metazoa; phylum Chordata; class Actinopteri; order Trachichthyiformes; family Trachichthyidae; genus Hoplostethus; species Hoplostethus atlanticus. The sequence goes on along the minus strand of JAXDDX010000001.1, from coordinate 2,521,424 downwards.
TTTTGCACTTTTTGTATATTTTTTGTATATTTTTTTGTATATTTTTTTGTATTTTTTTGTATATTTTCTGTAATTTTGTTGTGCTGTGTGCCTCTCTCTTGCTGTGCATAACTGCAATTTCCCCTCTGGGACAATAAAGATCTAATCGAATCATATAACTATCATATAAAAGTTACAAATAGTGTACTTAGTACTTTAAAGTAATAATCATCAGCATTTTCATGTAGAAAAATGTCTGTTTTGCTTCTCTCTGTGGCCCATTAATATAACACGATACTGAATGAACCTATACCCAGTTGATGAAAGCTTTTACATTTGCTTTTTCTGAACACCCAGAGTTGAGTAGGTCCTTCCTGGGATAAATTCTCTGGAGCACAGGAAGTGGTGCATTTTACGTTTCCAACAGCAGCAACAGTGGTTTGTTCGGAATAAGAACTGGATAGTTAGTATGAGCAGCGATAGCCACCGTGGCTGAACAGACAAAGAAAAGACCAGTACTGACAGAAACAGAAGATTCAAGGAAAAAGACATTTCAGTACTGGCTACACTGTTTGATTGCCAAGTGATCTATGGGAAGTGCAGTGCAAAAACACCACAGCAATGATCACTTAGCACCAAAATGTCACCAAAATTAAAAAAAATGGGGATCCTGCAGATCACCACTTTAAAGTGAGGCTGACATTTTGACTTTGATTATCAAAAGATTTATCTTAAACACACTTAAATCAAAAGGTTTGCACCGTCTACACTCAGAGCCCATATGTTTGTTCAGTTGAGTTCAGTTGAGACGAACACTGATGTCAATATTTATTATGGATTACTTTTTAAATTACTGGCTATTGATTTGCCCTTCACTGTTGACAGGTGAATTCAGAAGAGGCCGCACAATGTTGAATTATATCATAGGCAAACATTGCACACCTGCCAAGGACAGATGGGGGTTCCCTGTTATTGACTGATTGATTGATTGATTGATTATTAAATCTCAATGAAATTATGTACATTAAAGAATAATATTACCCACTGCAGGGAAAATATGGTCCCCCAATTGCTAAACTGTTTTACAGGTGTTTTACTCTGTATGTAGGTACCTTAAGAATTCAAATAAATAAAAAAACAAAGCAGTACAATCAAGTGTCTAGCAAAAGAAAGACAATAGATGATCTGGAGGGATAAATTACACACAAGGTAGAGTCAAAGAAGAGTTCAGAGACACTATGTGAGAGTGAAATGCCTCTTTAAGGTGAGGGGTAAGAGACTGCACTCACTTCTGTTAAGATCTGGACACTGTGAGATGTAACCCTGCGGCATCACCAGGATCTCCACGTCCTGCATCACTCCCTGCAGACAAGAACACACACACACACACACACACACACACACACACACACACACAATTGCCTGTTATATCATTTTACATAAGGTAAAGTACCCTAGGGTGGAATTTAATGAAGGAGAAAAAAAGCGGTTGAGGATGCTAAGAGGATGGGATGCGGTCTCTGTGTATGTACATTTTTCACACGAGTGAACATGAAACAAAAGCAAATGCAGAACATGCAAACATAAAACAAACATACTGGCTCATGAGAACCTTGGTAAACGCGGGACGCTTAAAAAAATAAGGCGAGAGAATAAGGCAATTTAGTCCTGACATGATGTGTTTCCCAGGATGTCGCTCCGACAAACCATCTCATAACGGGACACCAACAGGATGCTAAGTGAACCAATCACATGAAAGTCTTGGACATGGAAGCAAATTTTATTTTTCCTCCAATCTCCTCTGATAAGCAGGAGATACAGATTCAATTTGATTCAAAGGTCCCATTTGATAGCCTTTCGTCCTGTGGCCGAAACACACACACACACACACACATACGCACACAGACACAAACACGCAGACACTCGGTCACCATGGTAACCTGGCCCATTTCATTCCTTGAGGGCATTTATTTCCCTTACAGAAGTAGAGCGGTGCAACTTAGGAGAAATTGTTTTTTAAATTGTCTTGCCACTTCAATTTACCGGCCATAAATTTAAAATCCAAGGAAAATGATTTACTGATTTTTCATAGCAACACTGCTGAAATGGAAGAAGATAGGAGTTGTGTCTATTAAACCTGTTATGAAACCAGAGGCGCTATACATATATTTGTACCCATCAAACATATTTCCCATCAGGCATCTATACTTCATCTATACTGTGACTACTAATACTGCAGTGATTGTATCGGGGGCATTCGAATTCCTCTGCATCAGTGATACTACTGTATAGTGCAGTAAGCATGCAGTAACAAGTGAGACTTCAATGGTGGTCTCATTTGTAATGGCAATGTGTTTTTGTGGAAAATAGCATACCTGGTGGCAGGGTTAGGGTAAATTTACTTTTGATTCCATCAATTCAGCAAGAAAACTGATGCTGTCGGGTGAAAACCTTGTGTCTCCAAAATGTCAACTTTTCAGGAACTAAGAGAAACAGACTTTTTTTTAGATTGTTTCTTGATGACAATGCATTTTTTACATTATCTGATGGGTTTTGAAAAGGTTTCACAAGCCCAAGAGATAGAGAATTTTCTCAAACCGTAGTGGACTATGTAATCCTTCAATTGAAGTGAAAACATGAAAAATACAAGGTTTTAAGACAACAACAGTGAAATATTGACAATCTGCCGACAGGAGAAGATTACATTCTGCCAATTAAGAAATAATGGAGAACGATATTTCTCTCCTTTGTTTGTTGTTGCAGTCGGAATGGCTTGAAAGTAAAGTGACCCCAACCTTACAAGTTGTGATATATAATATATAATAATGTAAAAGAGCTGCAAATGACACTGATGTAATTTGAAAATCATATCTTGTAGATTAGGTACATTATATATCTTACAAAGTATGTAGGCTGCAATGTGTGTTAAGTGGAGCTACAGATATATTAATTCTGCTAAGTCTTTGCTATCGCTGCTACAGATGTAATTTCCTCATCTTCAACTGACTGTGTGTGTGCGTGTGTGTGTGTGTGTGTGTGTGTGTGTGTGTGAATGCATGTGTACTAATGAAGCAGTGTGCTTTAAAAGGAGATGTGCCTGTCCTAGGCAGTAATCAGGGCTTCAGAGAGAGGCAAGGAGAGACACCGCTACGTGACGAGATTAGTGGGTGACCTCCGAGTCTTCTTTCATCTGCCAATTAACACTGAGGAAATTCAACAGCCAGGACACATGCACAAAGCATATAAAAAGACAGACACACACACACACACATCTCACTATAGATGTCACCATCAAGCACAAAGCTTGCCATCACCGGACTGATTAAAACAGCTGATAAACCAACATTATTATTTCCCGAGTGGGGCACTCTGGAGAGCAGGCCAGTCTGGGAGAGGCGATATATGTCTCCATGTCAGATAAACAATAGGCTATAGACTAAGCTTAATGAGCACAGTCCAGGGGCTATTCAAAGATTTCTCCCCAAATCAGCAGTGTGAGGGTTGCTGGGATAATTACACTGGGCTTAGCAGCAGACTGAGGGGAGGGAACAAACAATGACAAAAAAATGTCAATTCCTAGGGTGGGCAGAGCAACCCTGAAATTACAATGGCAAGTCTTGAGAAGTGCATGCAATTAAATCCACCACCCATTATAAATAAGACAAGTTGTGAGCCAAACAAGGAGGGTGGAGATACAAACCAAGATTGAGTGTGGCGCGAAAACAGGGCGCAACAGCCGAGATGCATTATTCGCTGTCGGCATTCTGAATCATTCATCACTTGGCGATATTACAAATTATGACGTGCATCAAAGTTAATTTGCTGCAGGGAAAGTTGTTAAAACAATGCCAACCTTGAAGAAGCCATGAGCGCTATTCCTCTGTCCTAGCCAGAAGGAAGCATCCTCAGGTATGTCCATGTACGGGACCTCCACCACCCTCTCATAGATTCTGCAAAACAAATACATGAACCGGTCAACAGCTAGGATCACAGACTAGAACAGTGGAGTAACACAACTAGTAATACTACATGTTTTACAATCACATTTTAGGCATTTAGCTGACAGTCTTATCCAGAGTGACGTACAATGGGTGGTTTACTGTTAAAAGTGTGATGCTTTGGGGAAGCAGTTGCTGAATTTCCAGACCACTTCCAAACTTTGCACTGAGTTTTAGCTTTTAAATGCTTTTAAAAGCTGGAAATAATTTCACACTCTTTCATACTTTACATATGCCTTGGAGTGTGTGTGTGTGTGTGTGTGTGTGTGTGTGTGTGTGTGTGTACATGTATGGGTCTGAAACATATTGATAAATTATCAATACTGAAGAAACTATTACAGTAGTATTACTGTAATTTTGTATTTTGAGACAAAAAATCATTTGTTTCAATTTCTTATTTTTTAACACTGCAGCAAATCAGACCTGTATTTTGAATTATGACAAAAGTTGAAGAAAGCTTGGTGGTTGAAAATTCAACCACCAGTCAAAATTTTCAACAACTATTGGAATAGTGCCTCGACCAATGTCGTACAGTGGTGGGATACAGAATGTCTGGTTATACTGCTTGTTAAACCCCAGCAGCCAGTCAGACTCCAGCATTGTCCCAATAAACAGTTCACAGTTCATCTTCACATCTCCCAGTACTCGCCAGTAGCCTACCTGTTGCAGTCGACGTGCAGTATAACATGAGAGGCGCTGACGGCCACAGAGACCTTGTGCCACTGGTCATCAGCCAGGCTGTAGGGGAACACCTCAGTGTGGGCCTGCTGGCCTTTGGTATGATAGTGAAGACGCACCTCACTGCGCTGGCCACTGCTCTCCAGCTCCAGGAACCTGCAGAAGAATGACAACTGCAAATTTGTATTCCATGGAGTGTAGAGTACATCTTGTCGCGTCAAAGTCTCATAACTCGATCTGAAGTCTTATTTCAGTCCACACAAAAAAATCCATGCATCACCAGTTTATAATTGATGTGTCTAAACTCGGGGCTCCTCTCATCCCAGTGGTAAAAGATAAACGCATCACTCAATTCAAAGCAATACACTCACATCTCACTTGATTTGCAACACCATTCAGAATTCAATCACATCAATAGCCTAATAGTACTATATGGCTGTTAAGTGCAACATCAGCAGGACACAACAATGGTCCACGTGTGCGAGGGGCTCATCACGTCGAGACATTGGTATTCCAGGAGAGTCCTCTTCTCCACGCCGCTGAGATTCACCCAGAATACTGACACTAATGGGAAGAGCTGCCGATACGCAGTCATCAGCCCTGCCTTTAAAGACAAACTTATTTAAACTAGAGTCGTTCGCTTGAAATATTATTCAAAAGAAAAATAGACACTCACATAAGTGTAGCAGTGGAATTGATTTATCTACAAACCACAGTGAATAGATTTAGTTTCACTCAGCCATGCATGCACATTCATTCTGGCTCCAGCTTCAACACTTCTGTCTGACACTAAAGAAATCCTTGCCTCATTTCCAAATGAAACGGTGCAGCACGATTTTATAGAATATGAACGGCTGGGAAAGCTAATCAGCGTTTTGGAAAGTTATTAACATCCCTGTGAGGTTTCGTCTCAGGGCTGACTGTAACGTTGCACACAGTTCACTCAACACATTATGTGACATTCAGATTGCTGTTCTGATCTTCCAACAGCTCAGCTACCACAAATTAATGAAAGCATTAGCATGCTAACTGCAGCTACTGCATCATCTCTTTTGTATCCACGATTACAGACTCAATGTTTGGATCGTTGATGGACTGTAAATAATATGTTGGCATACAGTTTACTCTACTGGGGGCTAATACATCTGAACGTTCAGCAGATATACAATATCCTGGCCTCAATCAACACAGATCCTGCTAATATCACAAAATAGAAACAATTTTACTTTAATAATGTGTTTAATCATTATATGTTGTAGTTTCAGTGCTGACATCACATTGTGTGACATTGTATGGGTTCTAGCTCTGGCACTGATGTCCCATACTGCAAAAACACACATCTCACATAAACTTCATGTTTAGAGATCTTTGTTTAAATCACAAGAAAATGTATTTGCACATGTACATGACATTCATTCGAAATATGTTTTGGACATTAAAGTTATATATCTGCAAGTATTTATATATTTATAGATATAGATAGATAGATAGATAGATAGATAGATAGAGAGAGAGAGAGAGAGATAGATAGATAGATAGATAGATAGATAGATAGATAGATAGATAGATAGATAGATAGAGCGAGAGAGAGAGAGAGAGAGAGAGAGATAGATAGAGAGAGAGCGAGATAGAGAGATAGAGAGAGATAGATAGATAGATAGATAGATAGATAGATAGATAGATAGATAGATAGATAGAGAGATAGAGAGAGAGATAGATAGATAGAGAGATAGATAGATAGATAGATAGATAGATAGATAGATAGATAGATAGATAGAGAGAGAGAGAGAGAGAGAGAGAGAGAGAGAGATAGATAGATAGATAGATAGATAGATCATACCTCTGTTCAGAGTGGTGGATGGAGAGGATGACCCCAGAGTTGAGATGTTCCTGTTTGAGAGTCACCAGGACAGTAAACTCACTCTTGCCTCTCAACTTCTGGACCATCCGCTCTGACACCTGCAGGGGGGCCTTCACTTCCCTGGAGGAGCCTAGGATGACAGGAATATCAGGTATTTATTACACCATTAAGACCAATTTTACCTTCAGGATCAATACAATTACCTGTCATGACATTAACATTATTCATTTCAAATGAAACAAAAATCCATTAACAACAGTCATTTCAAATTCATGTTTTATTAATCCGTTAGGACGTTTGCAAGATTGCAAGAACGATGACAATATAGCTATTTGGTATTGTGGTAATATTGATCTCACAATTGTAGTTCTAGTTTTCAGTCAGAATGTTATTCCACTGAAATTGTCAATCAATAAGTCATGACTGGTGATTTTCTTTTCTTTTTTCATTTCATCTGTTATACAGCGAGACAAATCTACTACAAACCATAACATGGAATCGGACAGATTCGTTCATCCTCAAGCTGATCGATAATTCTCTTGATATGAGCATTGACAGCATGTGACAGAATGAGTGAAAGTCGATTTTAAAGCGATCCAAGGTTTATTTATGTAAACACAGTAAAGTAGACCTCGGTTACAGTGGGTTGAGAGAGTTTCACAATGTTTATTTTCCATTTGTGAAGTCAGATTCATAGAGTATGTCTGAGAGAAATTCCCATTCCTATCAAAATCCAATCACAATCATGTTCTTTCCTGCTGTCCTGTCTGCTCTACCTCCATTCTCTTCCTGCTCTCAGAGACGTCAGTATCAGTTATATGAACACCACATCGTCTTACTTTGTTATTGGTCTTACCATTCTTTCAAACGGCTACTCTGAATGGCTCAAACATTAACACACATTTACAATAATGTGAAATATTTCCATTATTGTAAATGTGTGTTATAAATATTTTATTTTGAAATATTTCACATTTTCAACCACTGTATCTAGGTCATAACTCCTTCGGGCCGGGCTAGAGGCAGATAAATCAGCTGTTGTGTCAGTGGCCCAAAATAATCTGATAGATTTCTGGATACACCGATAAGACTGTGGTGACTACCTATATTGATATATAACTACTTTAACTGAATGATGTTATACCTGAAGTGAAAAATGTGTGTATTGTGTTTTACGGGGTTAGATTTAGATTTAGGTTTCCCCCCTTAACTCTTGATTGAGAAGCTGTGAATCAGAAACTTCAAAAACGTGTGACCAAGCCCGTCAGAAATCCCTGTGTGTGTAACGCTGAAATTCAAAACCAGCCCGGCCTCTGAACTGTGGGCAAGTTGTAAATTAATGTTTGACCCATTCAGAGTGACTCTTGAAGGAATGGTAATAATACACTAAGACTACTGGTACTGGAATTATTGATACTGACATCTTAGAGAGTAGTAAAAGAACCGAGGTAGCGCCGGCAGGGAAGAACTGCTGTACAGTAGAAAATAACATGATTTTGATGGGATTTTGACAGACACATAAATATTTGGTGTATTCACTTGGTGTATTAACTATTGATAAATTCGATTTCATGAAAAAAAATAAACCTTCTAAAACCCAGTGTTACTGGGGTGTATCTCACAGTTATTGATATATAAAATGTTATTCTTCTTCTTCTTTATTTATTTAATGCTATCGTTATTATGTTATTCTTCATAGCTGAAGTGAAAAATGTGTGTATTGACATGTTTTACAGGGTTAGAAACAGAATTAGATTTCCCCTTAACTCGCATATAAGAAGCTGCAAATCAAAAAACAACCTGATAAAAACAACAGCTGCTGAAGACGCAATTATTTTCCTCAACTTTGCAACTTGATTTAACCTGTTTTGATATGGTGAATTAACATTAAGACTTGATGATGATCAGGATAATTGCCAAATTAAGGCATTAGGAAGCAAGTCGGTCACACTCAGTGGTTTGAAGACATAGCTAGGAGCCTACCTCCAATTATCCATTTACTAAAATGATCAGATCACAGCTTGCTGTTACCAAATGTACAACATACAACAGCATGTGTCAGCCATCCCAAAAACCTTATCAATCTCTCACAGCTTCGCTTAGGGCACCTTTTCATTTTGGCTTGGTCTAGGAACAGAGATATGAGGCCGGGGATTTGGGGAGAAGAAGTGAAAGGGTAAGGGTGCTGCTGTGGAGAGGAGGGCATTTTCTGTGTAGCTGATCTCTCACCAGTGTACCCCCTTCCTCCTCCCCAACTCTACACAGACGTCTATGCTACTTTAATGGAAGCATCAATAAATTATGACGTTTCTCAGAAGCGATCACATCAAAGGGTTCACTTCCAGCTATGGGATGCATGCAAGATGCCTTGGCACACTTAAGCGCTCCAGGAAGCTAGCGTGGGGGCTTCTCCTCAGTGTATTAACATTACTTCCAGCTGGTGGGAGTAGCCAATTAACACAATGCAATCTGAAACAGCAAACAAGGCCATGATGAAGCCTGGCGTACCAGGAGTGCACACTGTGCTCAGTGGTTATATTGGAGGACGCAATGAAAACATGTTGATATGGACAGCGTGTTTTCACCTCTCTTCAAACAGGAAGGACTTAGCGTGCTAGCATTAGTATCTTTCAACCCCATGGGGCACATGTTTTGAGTCATTTCTGTCAACATGTATGTTGTCTGGATTTTTGTTGTCATAGGCTGAGGTGGGACATATGGTCCAGTGACTGCAACAAGAGTGCTCTGCCCAGCAATAACCTGCTGCCATCAACAGAAAACCTCTCAATAATTAAATCCAACTGACTGCTTTTCATAATAATTCAGAACATGAGATATTTTTTGGTTCCTTGAGTCATTTTCATATTTACAAAAATGATTCACTTTGTCATTTCTTAGTGCAAAGATGAGCTCAAGCCAAATCAGACTCATTGTGCAGATGGCAATATGTGCTGGTCAGTGACTGGCTCCGGATAAGGGACCACACTGACATCTCAATCATAAGCACAATGGGGAAGAAGGGAGGGAGCAGATGTAAGGGTGGGGTCCATACTGAGTGCAGAAGGACGGTGGGGTAGGGGGATGGTCAGGACCAATAGTCTCTAAGAGCCCCACCACTGGGCTGCTCCACAGCATGCCAGCCAGAAGCCTTTGATCTGGGAGCGGGTGACTCTCCTCCTCAAGGTGGAAAGGATGGGATGGGATTTGGGGAGGATTGGGGGGCACCTTCTCATTTGGACAGAGTGATGATCTTAGCTGTTTGTGGAGATCATCATCAAAAGCACGATGACCTCAACAGTAGGTTCCCTGCTCAGGCAGTCAAACAAGGATTATGATGATTATACCAATAATATCTCTGCATTGGTAAAAACACATAAAAGAGGAGTGGATGAGTCTGAGCTGTGATGAGAGGGCCAGCTTCCCTGTCTGCCAAATCAATGTGCCCCTGCTGAGGGAGCCATTGGTCGATTATCTATTGGCAGGCGGCTGCATGGGGCAGCCACCTGCTCCTAACGACCACTCTGATGTTGAGATACTGACACAAAATAGCTTGAAAATGATCATCCAACACATAAAATTCCAATCGCTACAGTTTTCAATGAAATAACATGGCTCTTGTCATTTATCTCAGTTGTTTACGGGCTGTGCAGACCAGATAATTGTGAGAAAACAGTGTTTTTGAGGCATAGAGAGTTGTATGAACTGACTGGAGATCTCCAGAAGCCTCGGGCTCACCAGCATCCCTGGGAAGCATAGCTTTGGGCTAATCTTATCTCCTGGATACATTGCGCTTTAACGGTTTCACTCCAGCCACTATTTACATCCCTCTGCTTCACTTCTAATCTTAAACTGTCTAATGTGGTCTTATTTTGTCTGACCCCTAGTCCCCACACAGCTATAACCCCCCCCCAGCACTGCATTCTCATGGAAGTATATTGGCAGCACTGCACCAATCACCGGCTCACACGTTTAGCATTTAGAACAGGTGCCCTGCAGCACAGCTTGAGAGCCCAGATATACCCAGCTATCCCACAATCCTTTTCTCACACACGGGTCTCACTTCTACCAAAATTCACAGAACGTGGGCTTTTGTACTGGAGGTGGACGAGAGGTTTCCTTTCGAAAAACAAACATCTCCGAAGGACTTGCTGACAGCAGGAAGTCGATGCTTCTGTTCATTACATGCGTTTGCCTTCAATTTAATGATTTCCCACAGGAGCATGTGACTTAAAGCAGTATTACTAATATCAGATAAGATCATAGCCACTTTTGTATGTGAATAATGAGGACTTTCGTTGTTTGGTCTCTGGTGCATTGCCAGAACAAAATAACACCGCCCACGCCTCCGCAACAACTCCTCTCCATTGACTTATGCAAAGAAGACATCTCTCAAACAGTAAAGAGCGAGCAAGCCGCGAGATGCACTAAACACACAGGACCAAGGGAGGTCAGAACACACACAACAACCCCATAAACAGAGCAAGGAGCACAAGTAATATAATAAACATAGCACTTGTTCTTATTGCGTAACGCTTCCTGTTTGAAAATCGACAGAGCATATTTCCAAACAACACATTTTATCCGCAGGTCTGAGCGTTGAGAGGGATGTGCGTGGGAGGGTAAGGCAAGAGAATATCTCTCCAGAGGGATTAGAGTAATGATAAACTCTCCACCAGCAGCAAACTCCAAACCCTTCATTACTGCCACAGCGCGCGCACACAGGTGTGGACATACACGCGTACAGAAACACACACCCACACACACACACACACACACAATGGCTGGCCTCCTAACACACGTTGACTCATACAGATGCAAAGACAAAGACAGCCCCAGAGAGATGCAGACACATGGGCTAGCACAAAGACGAACACACACACTCACACACACACTCACACACACACACACACACACACATCCTTATCCCTTTAGCCCGTTGCTACAGGTACTGCGAAGACCATCTCCCTCCACGGTGTGTCTGCTCTCCTGGAACAAATACTACACCAAGCCAAGGGCACCTCCAGGACTGCTTTGGCCAGCAATTTCTCCCCAACTCTCAGATCCTCAGTGACCGCCTGCCTGACATTCACACACACTCAGAGCTGGTGTCAACCTCCAAGCCACCCGACTGTATACTGGCCTGAGGAGGGAGAGGGGGCGGGGGTATCTATCCACTCTTCTGGGTGGAATACGGGATCGTGCTCGCCTACAGGGACTTCTGGGTAATGTCAATCAGTGTTTTGATTGGCTGGGCAACGTTTTGGGCAACAACAATACATCTTGCAACTGCAGTGAGACACATGGCAAAATATACAATTTATCTGTGTGACCAGTGCAAGAGTTTTGAGACATCTCCTTGCTGTACTTGTATTAAACCAATTGTTAGTTGGTGGACGCTCTTGAAGCACCTTAAAGCAGAGAGGGCATCGATTTTCAGCATAAGTGCCCCAGGATTCAATAAAACAACAAACCCTGGGGGTGTTAGTACAATCTATCCATTGAGCTACACAGGATCTCCTTGGTCAATGGATTTATTTATTTATTTATTTATTTTTTAAGATTAATTTTTGGGCATTTTTGTCTTTATTGGACAGTTCAGTAGAGAGAGAGGAGGGATCACATGCGACGAAGGTCCCAGGCTGGAAAGCCACCAGGACGCCCCCCTCCTGTCAATGTCAATATTAATAATGATACTTTATTGTATGGAAATCCCCCCCTCCCCCTCCCCCCATCCAGGGAGGTTAGTGTGCAGGGTCAGAACACCCCAGGACTTAGGGGGGAAGGGATTCTTACTCAAGGACGTTTCAGCAGGGTGGATGCTGGCCAAGATGGAGGATGGAACCTGGGTCCTCCAGGTGAAGGACAGTCTAGGCTGGACACTAGGCAACCCTGCTCACACACACATCTAACTCCTCACACACACATCTAACACACACACACACACACACACACACACACACACGCTCCTTCTCTCTCTCATACACAGAGACACACACACACACACACAGAGAGAGAGCACTGCTGTATAATAAATGAGCCTCTTCCATTCAGTTACACTCCAGTGTCACTGCAGTCAGGGACACAATCATCACCAGATACACAGAAACACCTCACTGGCAGCCTCAGCAATGACAGAGTAGATTCAAACACGCACACACACACACACACACACACACACAGGGGAGTCTTGCACTGCAGCTAAGATGATGCTTCTAGCAATTGTGTTGTTTGTACTTTGAATGCGTTTGGTCCAAATGCTTGAGAGGGTTGTGTGTGTGTGTGTGTGTGTGTGTGTGTGTGTGTGTGTGTGTGTGTGTGGGTGTGGTCCTTGTACCTGTATATATAGACGTACAGAGAGAGCGTTATATATATATATGTTTAGATATCACACGCACAATTTGGACACAGTGTGGGGAAAGACTAATGATATGACGGTATCCTGGCGTGGCAGAGTGCCACCTGGCTTAATAAGGTGAGAGAGGCGTAGCCCGGGGCTTTTCTCTTGCTCTATTATGCCCCTCCCTGAGGTCCACCTCTCCTAATGCCATGCAATGTAGTGCTGACAGCAACCTTCAAAGGCGTCAGCGGGGGGGGGGGAGCGCTAAACAGCAAATCCCCCCACTCACTGCTCTCCTCTTTCGCTTTCTCGGACAAAAAGATAACTCTGACAGACAGATATGTAAAGATACAGTAGGTGCGCGCACGTTTTATTTACATGCACATGCACACAAACACACATACACACGGACATTTATATACTGTGAATTGCTCCCGCCCCCCCCCCACCTACTCCATCCCCTTCTCGTTCTCTTTCAGCGTTCTTGCAATCTACCCCTCCTTCTCTCCACCCAGCACCCAGAGATAACCGTCTTCCCTTCGGGCGGGCGGGCAGGCAGGCAGGCAGGCAGGCAGGCAGGCAGGCAGGCAGGCAGGCAGGCAGGCAGGGAGGCAGGCAGGCAGGCAGGCAGGCAGGCAGGCAGGCAGGCAGGCAGGCAGGCAGGCAGGCAGGCAGGCGGAGGAAGGGACAGCCTTGGATGTGTTCAGCCTGCTGTCTAATGAGCATTGGAATGTCACCATGGGCCTGTCGACTGGTCCCAGCCAAGCAGCCGTACATGTGGGATCAGCATCGCCTATCAAACAGCTGGCAGACAGCTCTTTCTCGCTATCTCTCTCTCTTTCTTTGTCTCTCTCTCTATCTCTCTCTCTCTCTCTCTCTCTCTCTCTGTCTTTCTCGCTACCTCGCTTTCTCTATTTCCGATCACAAACACACCAGGAGCCCCGGTGTGCTTTGCCTCTACGCCTCTCCCTGCCTCCCCCTCACCCAACATCATCGACTCAACGTAGACGTCCCGGATGAATGATGTAGGCGAGCTCTGCCATAAATAACATGGCGCCTTCTCTGCCGGGGTAATTGAATGTACTTAAAGCCTGCTCAAAGGTAATGCAGAGAAACAAGGGGGTCGTATTGACGGAGAGGTGCCCGCCGCGAAACCAGGGAGTCGTCGTGTTTTCCATTTTGTGAGATCAGTCGGTAAAAAAAAGCCGGGGAGCTTCTTTCTATAGCTCTCTTTCTCCTTCTCTCCCTCCCTCCCCTCCCTCTCTCTCTCTCTCTCTCTCCTTCTCGCTACCTGCCTGGGTGGAAAAACTTCTGAGTGTCGTCTGTACAGAAGACATCAAATGCCCTGCCTTCACAGAGAGCTGCTGGAGTTGCTGCTCCATGCAGAAGTGCTGCTGTCTCAGCTGCTGGGTGGGAGATTAGAAGATATCAGCAAGCAGAAGGAGAGGGGGAATGTAGACAAATGACTTTGTGGTGTTTCTGTGTCCCAAAACAACATTGTCGCTTTCGTATAAGATCTGATCTGTAATGAGATGTGAAATTCTCCGTGTGATGTTGCCATGTCTTTGGTTTTGCCACTGATCTGCATGCTAAAAGCAACTTGTGCTGCTACTTTCGGCTGGGTGATAGCCATCTCCAACCCTGTCACGGCTGTTAGTGGTCTGGTCGGGATTGTCATCAATGGGCTAACAGGTGACATCAACACACCAGTGCATAAAACCCCTGCATGACAGCAGCTTTGACAACTCCATTTTCTTCAGTGCCAGTAACTCAATGCTCGTGCTGAACATATTTACACAGACATTTCAGTATTGGTCCCCCCGCTCCGCCCGTCACATCTCGGGTGTAGAAAGTGTTCAGGCAGCTCTCAGACCTCAGACTCAGAAAGGTCACCGATGGGCAAGTCTGGCAGGGGCCCCATTCACCATCCGGGATCGCATCATGCATCTCCGTGAACGCAGGGTTTTTGTTCCTGACTAATCTGATTATGCTCAGTCTCGCTGTGATTCTTTGCATGTGCGTCCCATTTCTCCCCCTCTGCTCTCCCGTGCCCCCCACCCCCTCCCCTCTTTTTCATGGGGACCTAGACATTGCCTATTGTTTGGGCAGGTGGCAGTCTAGGGGCCTCCAAGCACGGCCCCATTATAGCACAAAACTGGACAGTATGAATAGTATAGGCTTACATTATTATCAGAGAATATGACATCATCCAATAAAGCGCTATAGACACACAATAAGATGGGCTGATCACTGGTCATACATTTGTTCATTTCATGATCAAAAAAGAGAGAAAAATACATCAATGTGAGTTTGATCACCATTTCTAACTAATGCTATCTGCTCAGACCCTTTTCAACTCCCGCATCTACGCACAAAATACACGGAGCGTCTTACTGTACCTTGGAAGTGGAAAGCTCTAGAGTCGCTGTGGAAGCCCTGGACCTGAGTAACTCCATCAAAGCCATCTCCAAGCGTCAGTTCATCAAACACGCTGATGCGCAGGGCAGGGTCGACCCCGAAACCTAAAACTAATTTGACCAAAACAAAAACATTATTGTTAGTGTAATGTGATTAGCGGGTTAGGACACCTGTAATGCCATCAGCATCCCCAGCCCACTGGTGTCGGGAGAGCAGATGGGAGGCGATTACACAAGCTGCTTCATCAAGTAATTATTTTTGAGAAACCTGGAGGGCAGTTGCCAAAATATTGAAAACATCGCATCAAAACCTCGGGTCTCTATTTTTATTTATGTCTCTTCATCATCTTATCGCTTATATACCGCAACACATTCTCTCTATAATGAATGACAACATTGTGTCCTACCTGAGGCGGCGCAAAATAAACCGAGGACCAGAAATAGCTGTAATAATCCCATGGTGAATAAAAAAAATTAGTCCATGTTGTGTCCACTTCCAAGAGACAATATTCTTCAATCACATGCGAATGACGGACCGGCCCCGCTCAGAAAGCTATTACCAATCCCAAATATGGAAAGAAGGCATCATCACAACTTGGATGCCCGATGATACAACAAAACACATCCGGGGGTGGGAAAAAAAATACAAATTATTCCATTTAATGCACGATCTGTTCCATCAACAGCATCCGCGGCACAGGTGGGTATCGGAGGATGTAACAAAGCAAGCTGCTGCTGCTTCACCAGCTCCAGCGACGCTCCTCTACAGCAGTGTGAATGAGAGCTGTGACCACTGGAGGAGGAGTGGTGAAGGGGAGGGGATAGGAGGATACCCTGCCGAGGAGCGAGAGAGGGAGGACCGATTTAGCCCCCTTGTGGCCTCGGTTGAGAGAACACTCGGTAAATCCAAAATGCTCTTAAATGTTTTGCAACAAGGCGTGTTGGAGTCCAGCTGACAGATAAATGTCTACAGTACGCCCAATGAAAATGAACTGTTGTAATCCTATGATATATTTTAGAAGGATACTACAGATATCCAGTGATGTAGTTTAAAATGGTATTATTGTGTAAGAATACCATTAGAAAATTATAATGATACCATGGGATATACAATGAAGTATAAGATCACTATAAATTCACTGTTGAGTACCAACATAATCCCACTAAATCCCTACAGGAATACTACATCATGGTGGCTTTTAATTTGATGAGCATAGAGGGATGCCTTTGCAATGGTGGAGAAAATATCATCATTTCTACCATGCATGTATTTACCAACTCTTTCAATGCATACCTATAAAAAGAACTTACTAGGAATATTATAGGAGGTATAGGGATATTATTGGATATAGAGATCCTATAGGGGGTAAAAAGAAACATGAAGTAAAACTACCTACAATTGCAATTTAGTCATTTAGCTGATGCTCTTATCCAGAGAGACTGTCTTTCTCAAGGACACATGACTGTTGATGGACTGGCTGTTACAGGGATTAAACCTATCAGACAGTTAATGGACAGACTTTCTGTAGGGAACCCTGCACGTAATTAATCCCTATAAGAATACTGTATGAATTTATAGTGATTTTTCATTAGGGAAGCATAGAGTGCCTTTAAAATGATAGAGAAAATAATATGATTTCTCAAACAGAGTCGATGCGTAATATCGAGTTTACCATAGTAACCATAAATATTCAGATTGTTCCATGAGAGGAGCTCTGACCTCTTGTAAGCATAATGTCCCAGGCTGCTGTGGTTTAATTCCTTTTATTAGTTAAGTCATCCGATAAAGTTGAGGTTTGGCTCCTCGGCAGGTGGTATGAAAATGAATCGGAATAGAGTGCTCGGCTGGCTGTGTGACTCAACCTTGTTAATTTGTTTTTATAGAGCACAGATGCTTTGTGCTCTGCATATTTGTTTACTCCTCTTGCATCCTCCTCGTCCATTGGACCAATTAACATTTTGAAACATAGCTGTTTTATCAGTGCCCATGCCAGTGAAGGTTTTTTTCCCCCCCTAAAAGCAAGATAAACAGTTACATTTTCCCAGAATCCTAATAAATTCCATGCCAGTTGGACATAAATCGAAGCCTTTTCATAGAGGCCTGTTCAGAGGCAATCCCAACACCGCAAACAAACTCTGGCCAATCCCTGGATCCTAGGGAAAGTCTTTTGTTGGCTGTGTTGGTCTGTCAAACTGGGCTGACAAGTGGAGGATGGCTGTTATCAAAGAGCCAACAGATACCATTCTGGGGACAGTTCCAGATCCTCTCTGGCACTCAACCCCTTCCTATGGACCCAAGAGTGACATCGGCATATTTGTCATATCAATCTGCCTCTGCGTCATTATAATTCTATTATTGCCAATAACACGTTGGGTTTTAGTAATTCCACAGCATGATAATGCATATGGACCATGCAAAATGAATGTGTTTTGATAAATATGCCTCCATCCACCTCCAATCCAGAATGCTTGTTCGTAGGTTTATGGCGTGCAGCTAGTGGCAAGCTATTGTCAATAAAACAAAGGCAGGCAATGCCTTTCCAACTGAGCCAGAGTATCACATCTGCTGTGTGAGAGGGCCTCCAACTCGCTATTCATTATTAATAACATTACATTTCTTCTGGGTCCAGACACAGGAAATGTAATTACGTTGTATAGCCCACAAGTTGTCATTTCCTAAAGTGCCATCAGGAAAATAAAATCATTTAAGCATGTGCTCAGCCAAGAACGAAAAAGTAATAAACACACACATGCACACGGGCAGTCCCAGACACATGCAACACAACGCTGACACGCACACAGACTACATACACACAGACAAAGCCTCTCAGGGCAAGGACAGTTGTGCTTCTGTGAAGGAAGCAGATGGGTGATGCATTACAATGCTCGCGGGGGCTCATTCACTTTGGCCATAATCTTACCGTATAAGCATACTAATGCTATAGACAAAATGGAATCAGCTGTAGTCGCTGTGTCGGGGCTGCCAGGATTTGAATGGCCATCAGTGAAAATGGCCTTATTGTTCCCATAGGGCTCCCTTGGGATTAATTTGTTGCACGACTCCATGTCTTATTGACCTTGCCTCTCTTTCAAAATTGGCATTGGTGAGGCGTGTTGGAAATGCTTTCCTCTTATGATTCATTACGTCTGTCTGCTCAAAGATATGTGTTTAGTATTCATTCACATAACTTTAACGTCTTATGATTTATTTAGATATAAAGAAAATATGACATCACTGAAGACTTGGAGCCTCATGATTCAATGGTAAACATGGGTTGTGCCATCACATGGTCGGATATAATCAGGTATTAAATGACATTTTTAGGGATTGTATGCCCCTATCCTCATCAAGCAGTTTAAAATAACTGCACTAGCATAAAACACTTCAATTTCTAGACTGTCAAAATTACAAGCAACCAATAACAAGGAGTGCAGATGCAACAAATATTCCTGTTCCCCTAGAATATTTATGTAATTTAGAGTGTTTGGTGAAGGAATCAGATCCAGTCAGAAAAAATACAGATTGTGCCAGACCTACGGTACAAAACAGCAGTGACAGCAGAGAGGCACTCAACACTGAAGTTTGTTCATGATGCTCCTGTGGATGAGACACAGATGGATTTCATTCTCTCAGTGCCATCTTGTGCACGGGGAAGTGAATTACAGGGATTGGATCACAGTGGAGCAATACTGAGGATCAACAGGCAGTGTCACCCTTGGTCCATCGCAGGGCTAATTTCCTGACGACTAGAGATGCAGACAATGCTGTGTTGCTACAGGGGGTGGACAAAATAACAGAAACACCTAACAATATATGAACATCAACGACCTAATAAGGAGTAGATCCACGCGTCTGGGGATATGGGAACATCAAGAGGCAACAGTGTTTACACCATAAGGTGCACCTGGCATTGTAAAATGGCCTCATATTCCTTGGTCATTATATGACCATGCAGCGCAATCATCAGACTCAGTGACAAGATGGCTGCCCATACCCGCTACCATGTTTAACAGGGGGCGACAGACATTGTGGGTTGAGTGCACCCTTTGGCTTTCTCCAAACATAAAGCCATTCCAGAGGAAGAAAAAAGCATGAAAGATGACTCATCACACCATATTACTTTTTTCATTGCTCAGGGGTCCAGGGGTCCTTCTGCTCTTTACACCATGTTATATGTCTTGGTGCATTGGTCTTGGATACGAGCAGTTTCCAAAAGGCAGTGCACCCATAACTACCAGCTTTGTGAAGCTCATGATGTACAGTCTTTATTGAGAGTGTGTCACGGAGGTGTAGAATCAATTCTGTGGTCATTTTTTAGGCTGTAGTTTTGTGGTGGCAGCTAGCCTGTTGTGTTTGTCTATCCCTGTCAGTGAGCGACTACTGTTTCTCTCTGCCAGTTTGTCTGTGTTTTGCATGTATTTTCATTATTTTTTACAGTGTTCCCCTTTTAAAGTTAAATTACTTTGCAGTTTGGACTGATGTCGTTGACCGATGCACCTGCAACCACTGACTATTTGGCCTCTTGAACGTTTGCATCATGTTGCTTTGAAAAACTCTCATGATCACTGGTGACTCAAAGGGCTATATTTTGACTTTTTTTCCTCATCGGAACATGGTTACGTGTTGATCTCTCACTCTCCTGTGGACTTTTATAGACTGTCCATGCCGAGCAGTCGCTCCACACAGCCACTCCCATTCTCCTAGTCCCATTGTGAATGTGTGCAGTGAGCTGGCTCATTGGGCTCTCATGGTGAATGAGCCCTGGCCATTCATTCAGCATACAGAAGCTCATTAGAACTCTATAGAGACACAATTGTGAGCCCCACATTAGAAACTTCCTCCACTGGGGCACAGACACCACACACAAAGTGCCAGTTTGCTGCTAAGCTAAGCGCATTGTCTTCCTGATTCATAGAGTCTGGCCCTCCATTCACGATATTAAGTTCGAGTGGTGGAATATCAATTGCGTGTGCAATGGTCCGGTATCTTTTTAAGAGCTTTGGTGAGGGTAAAAGAGAGAGAAAAGGGGTCTCAGCTGGTCTGCAGAGTGCTTGTTTTCAACAGGGCCATTGTGAGGACTCTGAAAGAAGGGACCCCTGTTTTTTTCCCTCCATTTCTAAAAAAGAGAGAGGGACATCAAATAAATTCACATGAACTTGCTTTCAGGGAGTTTCCAAGACTTGCCGTATGAGAATAGGCTAATTATACCTCCCTCTCCTGGAGAGCTCTATTGGAATCTCGTTAATTACCAAGTGGTGAATCTTAATGACGATACGCTCTCAGCAATGGTTTTAAAATGTGCAGAAAGTCTTGAGATCAAGAGCCAGCTCTACCCCGGATATCAATGAACACACCTAATGTAAAGGAAAATCTGAAGTTCTGAGGCGTGTCCTTGGTTTTGAGATGTAAAAATGTTCTGCTTGCCACAGATAGATAGCTGCTCAAATGCTAATGCAAGGGAAAAGTGAATGTGTGAACAAAACAAACAAAACTCCCCAGTGTTAATACCTAGAAATGATCCAAACCATGTGCTCTGTGAACATCAGGATCTTTCCAGAGTATCAACAACATAGTGAATAGTGAATAATGGCTCCATAGAGCAGTCGATCGCTTCCTTCTGCTTTCTCTCTCTGTGTCATAAACAAATGACTCTGCCTCCACCAGACAAAAAGCCTTGGGGCACTGTCAACCACTCGTCCATGTGAAGCATGTAAACACACATTCACTGCACAAAGGTAGATAGCACACACAGACTCGCTAACACTCATCATGCAACGCAGCGCCATGCCTTCTCCACCAGTCTGAGGAATAAAACCTCAAATTTGATTACAAGCAACCTTTGGCTCCCTGGCCCTCACACAATAGGCCAAGCTGTCTGGGCCAATTTCCATGCTCAGCATGAGGCATCTACCCCCCCCCCACCCAGAGCTCCCTGCTCCCCCATGACCAGTGTGGACATGCCTGTTTACTGTGCTTCAACTCCGGGTCTTTCCCCCCTTCCGTTGGTCTTTCTATTATAATGTTGAAGATCATTAGCTGGAACAGTCATTGTGGTGAAAGGTTACACGAGCCTCTCATTGGCCTTGTTTATACCAAAACATTCCTACGTGTGTGTGTGTGTGTGTGTGTGTGTGTGTGTGTGTGTGTTTGTGTGCACATTTTTAGCACAGTTGAAACTCAAATATGCAGCATAATTTATAGAAGAGCATTAGTAGCTGCTTGTGAGCCAAGAGGTAGTTAAGTGGTTGAGTCACCTCTGGAGCCACACATGTGCCCATGCTGCCATGCTAGGATTGAATCCTGTCTGAATAAACCCATTCTTCTTTTTTTAAATATTACGACTACTAATAATAATAATTTCTTGTCTGATTGAAAAATATACAGTAATATCATCGGGTCTGTATGCTGGTCTGGTCTGTAGTTTTGACCGGCTGCCTATGGGTATTGTTGTTGACATTGTGATTTTGTAAGTACAGTCAAACTGTCATGCTGTATTAAAGTCTATTTTCTACAGACACAATGTGACAAAACATAGTCACACATGTACCATCTCACATGTGCATTCAGTCACCTGTCAAAGTTGTCAAGTCAGTGAGGGACTAAAGCACAGTTGCATTTGTAGAAGGGTATAGTGATTTTTTTAAATGGATAATGTAACAATTGCAGGCTGTAATTATTAT
This sequence comes from Hoplostethus atlanticus, assembly GCA_034670405.1. Lineage (NCBI taxonomy): Eukaryota > Metazoa > Chordata > Actinopteri > Trachichthyiformes > Trachichthyidae > Hoplostethus > Hoplostethus atlanticus. The sequence goes on along the minus strand of JAXDDX010000001.1, from coordinate 2,499,473 downwards.
TATTATTATTATTATTATTATTGTCATTGTTGTTATTATTATTATTATTATTATTGTTGTGAAAGAAGTTGCAATTTCAAAATCTTGAAAAAGTCACAGTGTTCATATCAAATAAATAAAGTCCAAATTAAGATTTGGAACATGCTAAGGTTTTAGGACACACTGGAAGAATGGAAGAAGTTTTGTTTTTAAACAAAGATCAAAACTTTTGATCTTTGAGAAAAATTAAAATTTTTCTGATGAGAAAAATACATTTGATTATCATTTCATTTTGCCAAAACCATGTTCATTTACTTTCTATCTTTAATCATTCTTGAATCATTTTTGCTATCAAAACAACTCTCATGAACCAGCGTGTCTCAAATGAAACAAGAAATAAGAAGTATGTGAATGAGTTTCTAAGCATTTGATAGCCTCAGGTTTTCTATGGGGCACAATGGAGCTCTGAGGGAGGCTGGAAAAAAGAGAAAACTATTTACTACTGGAGAAGACTGGTGCATGTTAAACTTTGGCCAGCAGTTCATTGTCTATGGTGTCTATCATTTAATAGGCTAGTTGACATAATGAATGAGCTGGACCCACCTTCTGCCACTCCAGAAAAGACCCCGGCCTTATCTGAATTGAGAAGCACATTAGAGCCTCTCAGCCAATCACGACACAGCCCTGCAGCAAAGTGCAGGCCCTAAAGAGGAAGAGGAGAGCACTTTTGTTTTCTACAGACTTTAATGAAGTTGGCCTGGTCACTCAAGGAGGGATTAAAGGAGAATTTAGTGTCACTGAGCTGTGACTGCTGGAGAGGGAGTTGAAGTGTTTGGGTCACCGTGTGAACAGGATGGTCTCAGTTCAGAGCTGCATGAGGAAGAGGAATATGGCTGGGTCTCCTCCTGCTTTACCGGGCTTCGGGAGCTCGGGGAAGAGTTTTCTTATTGACAATCTGTTGCAGTCACGGACGTCTTCCGCCCTCGCAGAAGGGAGGGCAGGTGGACATCTGAGGCGAGCACCGTGTGGACCCCCGAGGAGAACCTGGGGCCCTCAGCATGCGGCCTACCAAAGCCAGCCCCCGGGCCCGCACTCTCACCAGGCAAAAGACTTAGGTGGACCACTTCTGCCACACTCAGGTAAAACATTTAAGAAATACATGGACTTTTTACACGTACATCTAATATCAAGATCATGTCGGAGGTTTTAGACCCATAAAAGTACACCTACATGATGACAGAAATGTTTGTTGGCTAGCGTATACTGTTTGGTATACCTTAACAATTCTTTACATGCAAACACTGTACAACATTATAGTGCAATATACTGAAATCAGCTCATCTTTAATCACTCAGTGTACTCTCTATATAGATGTGCTCATCAGTTTCAACCTATAATTGCTAGTTATCAGCTTCAGAACCTATAATCATGTCTGTGTTTACGTCCTTTATGAGTTGATAGAAACCAAGCAGTCACTAAACTGATCATAATAAAATGTATTAAGAAACATTGTTACCAGCATGCATTGTATTTGAGTTTATTCTCCAGAAACCTTTCATTCTTCTAGTTAAGGGAGACTTGTTTTGAATCTATTTCTGATTTAAAAAAAATTTAAATAATGATGTCCGTGATAAAAATTAGTATCCAATCAATCCCCCCGATATTATACAAAGTTGAGAAGTTTGATAAGGTGGAGCAGCAATTGTTTGTTACACATGGCAAGTAATATCCACCTCCGGTTTGATTTAGTGCTGAATCAGCTGCTCACCACATGGTAGAGTGACACATGGATACTTTTGACTAAAATGCTTCTCACTAGTGGAACAATAAATAACACAGAATGCAGTTTATCAATTAGTGCATTTAACTAATGAGCATTTGCTGATTGAACTTCTTGTCTTAAGTCCACTCAGAGTTTTACTGCATTTGAACAACTAATGAACTTTGACCAAACTATTCAGTACTATTTCAGTCAAGTTATGTTTTTAAGTTGATGTGCCCTCATATTTTTAGCAGTGAAAAAATTGTTTGGGAAAAATACTGTATTATTTATTAACTTTTATGAACCTTTCTTGAGTGGAAAACTATTTGTATGTCATTATACATAACACATAAATAGCATAATGATTATTTAACATGATAATAGATTGAACCCATTCTCATCTGTAACACCTAGTAGATGTTAGAGTTGGGTTAAATCCTTGATGCCAATAACAACCAATATTGTTTCATAATTATTTTAATGTATATATTGGAATCTCTCTTAAATTTTAGCTTTGCATTTGCAAACTGTCCAAGTACAATTAATGGCAGCTTTCAAATATTAAATGAACAAAGGACAGAAAAACTAGAAGATGTCTATTATATAGCATAAATAATGAATTATATATTTAAATGGAACTTTGACTTCATAAGGTTTTATAGTGTTCAATAATTGGTTAATAAATCTCAATGTGTCAATATAAAAAAAAACATTTTACTGCAATCTACAAAGTGCTGAAAGCTTTTCAGTCTTGGGAAGTGATAACTGCATTTTCCATGATATTTAAAATTTTAAATGTGATTTACATACAATATTAATGAAAATACTTCTGACTACAGACTCTACAAACACATGAGTCTTGAAACATAGCACTCATTTGTGACATTGAATCTTCCAATCTAATGAAGCAAATTATTATCAAAGCAAATTAGTAAATTGTTGATGTCTCTTAGATCAGCAGTTAAAATGAAAACATGGCAAAAATATGTTTACTTAAGATATTTAAAACTAAATATGATTCCAACTGTCTTAAGCTAAACTAAAAAAACTAAAAATGACTGAGAGAAGGTAGCTCAGACGTTCGTGGTGATCCAGGTGAATCTTACCTACCACACCTGGCTACCACATGACCACATCTGTCTTCTTCTCTCTGCCTCTCTGCAGGTGTGTTGAACAGTGTTTTCCTGCAGAGCCCTCACTATCTGCTGGCGTGCTGCGGTGGGTCCAGCCCCCCTCCCGTCTTCTCCAGTGAGTGTTTTATGCCTCATCAGCAATGTCTCAGCTCCTCTCTAAGCATTAGCAGCAGGGTCTCCCATGCTCTCCACAGCTAATTACCGATGCTTTGCCAAAGAGCTAATTCTCCGCTCAACTCTGCACAGCACTATTCATGACCATTCACGGCTGTTTAGGATGGGGAAGAGGGGTGGGCTGCGGCGCTTTTATGGAACCCCTGGGGCCCCCTTTTTTGTACTTGCAGATACACACTTTCACTGGCACAAATATGCAGAGCTAATAAACATCTTGTCTTCTGTCAGATTAAGATTATAATTACCAGGGGTGGATTCTTGGTGCTGAGCAAGGAAAATTGTTTCAAAGCTCCATCAGCATATTACAAAGTTAGGCTGTGTGAGTCACAACAGCTTTTAGTTTGAATTTCAGCTTTTAGTTTGAATTTCTGAAAACATTCAATAAAGTCATAATAAGACATAAAATATAATTGTAGTGCATATATTTTGGGACTCTTGTAGTAGTCTGCAAACTATCAGATGTTTCTATCAGGAGGTAGTTAGTTGCCTCATCCTATAATGCCTGTCAAGTCGGGTAGAAAATAGCACGGTTCAGAAAGCCCTCATCCCCTTGGTCCCTTGAGCCCTCTTAGTGGGCTGACACTTTCCCACAGTGCCCAGCAACACAACAATGCCAAGCCTGGCCGTGACCAATCGCCACTTTCACTCCACCATCCACACGCGACCCCACTGCAATTTTTCACCGCAGCAATGAACTCGGTTGAGCACAAAAAAAAACCTACCCATTTCTCTGCAGAAGTGGGCTGGGCCAGGAACAACCCCCTGGCCATTGTGTGGCTAAAGAGCCTGGTTCACCGACCCCCCTCCTTTCTCCTGTCCTTCAACTCTCATTCCTGCCCATTGGAGACCTCTTGACTGGGACATAAAGCATTCAATGAAAGTGACTTTTATAGACTTATTCGAGCTCATCTTCACATACAGCCTGGCTTCATACCTGCAAATGAAAAGATTTAGTGTTGAGCGCTGAGCCATCGTAGTGGTATTTCCATTGAACGGCTCCATTGTTGGGGTTCCATAGGGTTCTATAGTTGGCCCACTAGGGCAGACACACACGTTGCCCGGGAGTGACCTGGTAATCGGCCGTTTAAGTGGAAGCCATTGAGTCCCAATAGAGGAGTGAGGAGCATGTCCAAACCTGTTACGCGCTTCCTAGAGGTGGTCTATGTGCAGATTTGTCGTACAGATTAAAAAGGCAATGTTGAATAGATTGGATAAATTGTTCCATTTGACTTTTGTTGTGCATGCACCTGTGAGTGAGGCGGCGTGGGATTGTCCCTCACAGTTCACCAAATCCCTTTTTCCTCAGTGGAAACGGCTTTCTATTCTCTCTTTAGTCACCCCCAGTTTGTTAAATTGGACAGATAGGAAAAAAACATGAGTGGAAAGAGAGTGATGAAGTGAGTGTGACAAAAACAGTCATCATCAAGGAATCAAAAGGTAGGAGATTCGGTATGGTTGGTTTTGATTGTGGATACAAGCAGTTTGTGCTTTCAAGTGAAAAATGGCTTAACCCCAAGTGAACCATTTGAAGAATACTCATGCCTTACAATATCGTAACCTTTTTCTTCATCTCAATTGAGCAGGAATACACCACTGACAATGAAAAACAATGACCTGTAAAACACTCTTGACTCACTCAAGATGTTGACATGTAAACTGTTGAGTACAAACATTGACAGAAATATTTCTTTCCCCACTTTTTCACTCAGAGGGAGCAAATATTCCAATGTGGTCTGCCGATACGAGTCCTAAATCCCGCAGAGGGATCCTTAGGAGGGCTGTGTTCTCCGAGGAACAGCGGAAGGAGCTGGAGAGAACATTTCGGAGACAGAAGTACATCAGCAAGATCGACAGGAACAAACTGGCAGCTGATCTCAGTCTCAAGGAGTCACAGGTAATTCAATGTGCATTCATGAGCACACTACTTTTACCCTCAAATAATCTCTGATACTACAACTAGCTAAGCAGGGTAAGGCATTTGTCTTTGTCCTGTGTATGTATGTGGCGCATCGCTGTTAGTCACATTTGATTTAGTAGCCTGAAAGTTAGTGAAGTGGGTTTGTGATCAGAAGGCTGCAAATTTTGATCCCCAGACCAGCTGGGAAAATTGGAAAGTAAATGTGTAAGAGCTACCACCCTTGACGAAGGTGTATAACTCCAAATTGCTGGTTTACCTGCTCGTTAGGAGACTGTGGTTATACTGGGCAGCTCCCAAGGCAAGGCTGTTGTAGGCCTTTTCCTCAAGTGTTGTGTTGACAATAGCAGTAAAATGTGCCACATAGCCCAAGTTATTTTTGTGTGATGGAAATTGAGGCATAACTTTCCTCATGGCTTGTCTAATACTTCAAATTGTATCATTGAAAAATGCAGCAAATTCACTACATTTAGCGGTAGAAAGAAGCTTGGGGGAATTGATGCTGGGGGTTTACCAGTCGGTCGACCGTAGAAAAAAAGTAAACGTGCATAGTTTGTATTTTTACTAATGATCTTGAAAAAATAAGATTGTCTAGCATTTTTCAATTCTATGCTGTAATTTTGAAGACTCTCTTTATAGATATCATAACGAACCTGGAGTTTTGTTTTTCGCAATTCACGCTCAGCCTTTCTGCATTCTTCTATTAATGTGAAGCAGGCAGGAAGATCATGAATGCTCAGTAAAACCCATAGCTGGATAAATATTGGTTAAAACAAATGAATGGACTGACAAACACCAGCAGACTGAATCCTAACGCCTCTCCACTACGCTGCTACTAGGTAAAGATCTGGTTCCAGAACCGCAGAATGAAGTGGAGGAACTGCAAAGAGAAGGAGGTTCACAACGCTCGCTCCCCAATGGACGAACTCATGGCCCAGGGTCTCTCACAGGAAGTGGAAGTACCATCGCCGAATCTCACCGATGCAGCGTCAGATAGATCACCGCCACAGAAGAGTGGCAGAGACACAGGAAGAGTTATGATGAGTGGAAAGTCATGTAAGGTACACGTGACTTTCTCACATCCACAAAGTCCTCACTAATTCCCCAATCTGTAAAGGAGCTAAAAAAAACTGTGAGGGCATCGACGATGTGTGGATGGCATACACTATCTGCAAAGACTAACATCCATAATATTGATATATTTCATTATTTTTATTGCATCGTACATGTAATTAGGTTCAACAGCTCAGTCAATCATCTCAATTCACTTGTTTCAGTAAGCAATTTCATGGTCATTACACTGACAAGTCTGTCCAGGAACGATTCCAGCTCTTCTCTTATAATTGGAATCAGCTCAAAGACAAATTTATCACGTCATTTATTGCGTCATTTATATCATATCAGGTCTTTTTTTTTTTCATCTTCATCTTCATATTTGGTGAACGTTACACTAAAGCCATGCCCATGATCCAAATGCTTTTTTTTGGAAGTCATTCAGTAAATTTTGTAAATATCTTTTTCAGAAAACATAGATACCTGGATCAATTGTAAATAAAATATTTCGATAAGTCGTGGTTTCCACATTGTTTATTCTTTACTTTAATCCCTTCAGAGAAAAAAACATTTATACCTGTTCATCAAGTATGAAACTACCACCCATCATTTTTAGAAATGTAATGAATGAGATTGTGGTCTCCATTAAACAATCACCCATACAACATTTTAATGAAGTTTTATTTTATATTTATTTTTTGACCTTTACATCGCCGCTGTCCACTCGTGTTGTCGTACTTATTTCAGGAACTTTGTTTCAGCATGACCACCGTGTATTGTTGAGCTCATCCATGGGTTTTGAAAGGGTTTCATAAGACCAAAGGTAGCAGAATTTTCTCAACCCATAGAGGAGCATGTTATCCTTCAGTTGATGTTAAAACGTTTTTGTTCAGGGCAACAGCGATATGCTCAATGCTCAAAATCATTTAATTTCCTATAACAATGATAAAACAAGCGGCATGTGCAATCTTCTACATACAATGGACCGTGAAATCCATTATAAAGGACAAAACAACAAACAAACAAAATTTAAAGGATAGGCTAGTTAGCCACGATGCTAAGATGCTTACTAACAGTCCAGTTCAGGGAGAGTGGTGCATTTGAGGATACGGAGGTAATTCTTGACCTTGTTGGAGTCTCTGCGGAAGCAGTAAAGCAGGTCATGGTGGTCCATGGAGTTGAGCTCACCTCTTTTGTAGGAGGAGGAGGCAGAAGAGGGGGCTAGACTGTCTGGGGAGGAGATGTAACCCAGAGTGTTACCGATCACTCCCAGTAGCTCCATCTGAGGTGGAAAATAACAATGAAAGGTTTGTAGTCAATTCCTTAGTTCAAGAGAAAGCAACAGAATGAACGCACACACACCACAGAAACAAAGATCAACATCAATACACGCCGTTATTGTGAAGATTTGCTGTAATTCTATTTTTACTGCTTTTAAGCTTCCGTTATGCAAACACTAAAAATATGAGGAAACAATTTGTACCAGATTATGTAGTAAATACAGTAATAGATGTGGTGTATTGTGAATGACATATTCAATAACTTAAAATAGCCTGTTGAATAATGTTGTCTTAAATGAAAGGAGCTATGTAGCCAGGATTATTGATTATTCTTACACCACCACAAAAACCCTCCACAAGCCAAGCAGCCAGCACTGAATTGGACCCTTACTTTCTCAGCCACCTTTGCCACTCCACTCTTCAGCTCCTGCACCATATCGCTCATCTCCAGAGCCTTGTTGGAGCTGTAGTGGTTGAAGTCTTGGTTCTGATCCTGGGCTATGCTCCGGTGGAGCTGTGACAGGGGGTCTCCCCAGGCCCCCCAACAGCCTGAGGATCACCTCTGTCAGCTCTTCTCTCTGGGTAGGCATGTGGAGGAATAGGTTGAGCCATGTAAAGTAGATCTTAACTCCACTTACCATGTGAAAATGTTCTTATATCATCTATTACAAGATGTGAAATTTGAACATGCAGCCAAACACCTACATGCATAGCCATGACAACACACAACATGAACGCTCACTCCTAGTCTTTGTGCATTCTCTTTGTCGTCTGGTGTTAGTATGCTATAGGTGTGGCACTTCTGTTTTCCCACAAGGTTCTTGCTGGGGAAAAAATATTGTTCCTGTATATGAGACACACATCAAATCAGAGGATGAGTGAGATTAGAGCTTGCAAAATAGATGGCTAATTCAAAGAGGGGTGACCGATCTGGGAGAAAAAGGACTCACAAACTCAGAGTGCAGATCGCTGGAGATGCCATGCATTCTGGAAGACTGTTGGATGACCCTGTCAAAGAGATCCACAAGGGAGGGAACATGGCACTCAGCCCGTCCGTGGGCGCAGATCGGGGCAGCGCCAATCCTGATGGGAAGATCCAGGTAGACCAGGGCAAGGACAGTGAACCAAACTGTGGAAGAAGTCTCTTCTAGTCACCAAAAACCATATCATGCCATATAAATGAAAATTTCAGATTTTACTTTTCATCTTACCTTTTTTCATGTTTGCTCCAGTGCTGTGGAATCTCAGTTGCCCAGTAGAGGTCTTTTGCCACCAAAGCGACTCTTAGGAAGACTAAACCGTACTATGATGGCGTTGCCAACGAATTGGGGAGTAGAGAGGAGGAAATTGTGCTTTTGTCTTTGTACGTCATATGCTTTACTTATGTACTCACCCCAGAGCACGAATTAACCCAGGCGGAAAGGGTACTAGCCTGAGCAATTTGTCCATTCAAGGCAATGCACATTAGCGTGTAGAACGTAGTGCGAAGCAATACATTTTCATCACAAAGCATGATGCATTTATTTGAAAGTACAGTCAAACACATTGTCTCTGTTGGCAGCAAGATGGAAAATTCATTGAGTATGGTCTGTTTAGTTTGGTAGTGAAACCAAGGCCATTCAAAGTGACTGATTTAGCTTCTCGTTAGCTCTATATACCACAGGCTGTCTACTGTAAAGACGACCATGACACACTTCCTTCCAGATCCAGGGCCACTCTCCATATTACCCACAATTACCAAAGCTTGCAGGAAAAACTGGTAAGTTTTCCCATGACCACATTGCATTTGTGACATTTTAAAATTTATTTTCAATGTTTCTTAAACTTTGATATGATATGAAATGCAAGCTCTGCGCTTACATTATAAACTTGAGGTGTAGCATTACTGCAGTAAACCAATAGTCGGCTTGTCTTGTAGAAAAGAATGATTGTGCAAGCCATAGGCTCTGCAGTGGTCATCAAAATTTGTTCAGTTTAGCTTTATAATACTAATATAATACTGCCATATAAAACTCTAAGGGCTGTGTAGGAATCATTTCAGAGCAAATATTTTATTTCCATCATTTTTCCACATCCAAATCAAACAGAGGACACTCATAAATACAGCAATATCCACATTGAAAATAACATCTAAAAACAATTAAAATTTGTTATTACTATGTACAGTTTTGAGTGCATTCTATTACTGTGTGCTATTAGAGCAGAGACGAGACACAGCAAGTGAGCTGCAGAGGGCAGCAGAGGGTATCGATGTCTGAGTCCAGCTCTATTCCTATACCCATCCGCCCCTGACAAATAATCAGTAATACCCAAAGCCATGATACTCTCTGATATCTCACATCTCTCACTTGATTTTGACTCAAGTTCTTGTGTGTTTCTGCACTTCACACACAGAATTTGAGCTACAGTTTTACATTTTGCCAGTCAATTCAACATCTATGGTGCTTCCACTTGCGGGTGGCCACTGCGATGTTTATGTCCTTCTTGTAGCAGGGGAAGAGGCGGGTGAGAGCCAGGCTGCCGTCTTGCTGCACGGCACCCGTCAGCAGGTAGCGCTGCGCCCGTCCGGGGCGCAACAGGACGTGGGCACAGCGCAGGTTGATGAGGAGCCACTGCTGGAGCAGGTGCTGGGTGTCGTAGGGGAGCAGAGGTCCCTGGCGGATGAACTCCACCCGACCTTCAACCTCAAATTCTGGCTCTCCCGTGGGCAGGCGGTGACGATAAAGCTTGGCAGTCACAGCTGGGGAGAAGAGAAAAAGAGGAGTGAATCAACCACACTTGGAAAATAAAAATCCCCATAATTCTGCAAACACACTCCCAAGCACCCAAACGCAATATACACTCCATGAGCGCCAGCGCATTTAGAAACCTGCAGCTTACCAAAGTCATGCTGGCACAGGGCATCCAGAACTGTTTTCATGGCAGGAGACTCTTCCACAGAAGGGCAGTTCTGACAGGCAGGTTTGGGTAAGTCTGTAATAGAGATTAAACATGATATTACTGTAGGAAAAATATAACTGAGAAACCATCTAAAATGAACACATGGTAGTCCATTTTTCTGATCTGTGGCACATACATACCTTTGGCAAAGTGACTGAATTTTGGGTGGGGGGACAGGCACATGTCTTCCTGGGCAGGGAAGCGGCCACAGTCCAGGGCCTCAGGCCAGGCGTGACCCTGGCAGGCGAGCACAGGGGCACAGCTGTCCCTCACTGCCACACACAGACTGTGGCATGGCTGGATGAACCTAAAGTAGAAAACAGGGCAACAGTAAGACACAGAATGAGGGTGGACAAAGTGTACTGCATGATTTAACTCAGAAAGAGGTAGACAACATTTCTGAAATTTGTAGAGGAAAAAGAAACAAGGAACAGAACAAGGAATGCAATAGAAATCTCCTTACGTGTCGAGGCAGACAGGGGCGATGAGGGAGCAGAGGAAGGCCTGGGCCTGGGGGTGGCAGCCCGTTTGCAGAAGGGGTCTCCAGTCCTCGGAGCGCGGCACCACCTCGCCCTCCAGGCTACTGTGGCCCAGGAAGTTGGGCAGTCGCATCTCGGAGTAGCCTACATCTTGGCACACCTTCATCTGGTTGGGGATGGGCACACAGCGGGTGGACTGGCCCAGGTCGAAGGCCATTAGTGGAGATGTCATGGCCAGGAGAGTCGCGGTGAAGAAGACAGCCATGCTGAGGAGGTTGTTCGAAATCCTGAGTTTCCGGGAGGTAAGCGGATGCAGCTCCACTGAGGCTGCTGCTGTCAAGAGGGAAGATACTTCTCTGCTGGCTGCCGTTGCTCCTTATATACCAGGAGACCAGCCCATCAGTCTGTTATCAACTACCTATCAAAGACGCCTGAGACGATGTGTTTGGAGACAACGGCTTGTTTTGTGATGACTGCAGACAGAGAGGGGGCAATAAGTAGATGGAGGGGGTGTGTGTGTGTGGAGGAGGGGGGGGGGTCAATGGGCAATCACAGCCTCAGCGTTCACTGACTTACTGTATGCCTTCATAGTATTACATCAGCTTCCAACGCAGTAAATGAAAAATATAATACAGGTACTTTTTTGTATGTATTTTGAAAGTTCACCGCCAGTATTGGAGAAAGCACATGTCTGGGGTGTGTGTAGACAGACAGGCAGTCTCCTCCGTGTGGCCAGTCTCTTTCATGTGTCCCTGCTTGCTAATTGGAGGGTTTCCTCAGCAGAGCCTCTAGCTCTCATTAGCAAAGCAGTGTGTCTTCTGGCTCACCTGGCTTTGATCTGCCAACAACACAAACTCAGATCCACATGCTAAATACTATTACCCCAGCTCTGTGGCTTGTCTGTCTGATGCAGCGTCATCACCCATATGGCACAGACATCAAAACTTTAACATTTATATACATTTCCATTAGACGGGATCTGATGAGGAACTGTCCCTGCTATCAAAAATACAATATCATGTGACAAAACTAAATAAATATATGGTATTATCTGTACTAATCAGCCAGTTGTAGGACGCCAACATCCCATAGTAGAGACCAGACCGATGGTACAGACACAAGTTGTAATCACTCTTTGTCTCATTCCCTCTGTCTCTCATATACTTTGGCCTCTCACTGCAACAATGGCACTACATTACAGTATAATCAGTGTACTTGTTTGGATGATGTCTGTCTCCAGGTTGAGATCTCTATCTGGTGTTTGTGCCTGTGGGCCTTCTCTGATGAATCAGAGGTCCCTATCCCAGCCAGCCTGAGTTGGCGGCTGGCTGTGGCTTCAGACGTGCCAAGCTGAAGCCCAGCCTGACTGGCCCCTCTCCCTTTCTCTGCCTCTATCCCAGCCCTGTCTCCAATAAGGACTTCACTCTCGCAGCCAGCCAGTCAGGGCCCCTCCATCGGCCCCAGTCAAGCAAGCTTTTACAGCCTGATCTGATGAGTGGAGGCTGGGTCCGGCCAGGGTAGACGAGTATAGCCAGTGAGAGGGGACTAACTGGGCAATTAGAGTCACAGACCAATTTGGGAGAACAATAGGGCCACACGTTTAACAAGCTGCCCCTGCCGGCAGCCCAGCGGGGGGCCGTTGTTGAGCCTAATGGCTGCCCTGTAGACACTGTGTTTGTCTTGGTAATGTGTTGCTTGCCCCTGACTCAGCTAATGAGGGGGTGGGGGGTGCTGTGTAGGAGCTGGATGGCTGGGCACCTGTCTGTCAAATAGACCTCAGACAGACAAGATAGCTGAGACAGTTTGGTCTTGGATTCCAGGTTTCCCTGTGGCTTGTAAAAAGGCTGCGCACACAGAACAGAGCAGTCTGGATCCCAAGTGAACAGCAACACTTGGAAATGTATTTTCCTGTGATGTCCAATGTATATTTCTATGCTTTTTGGCGGAAAGGGGAGGAAAGCTGAAATGAAAAAACGTTTGAGATTGAAAATCAAAAATGTTTACGATATATTTACATTGTGATAATGGCTCACTTGCAGGTTTGCGTGTCTCATTGTAAGTCATTTCAGTACTCTTTGGGCTTTCTTCAATCGTGATTTGTTTAATCCTCCACATACCCATTCACGGTCATGTGGTTCAGTCCATTGCCTCTGGAGCAACACGTGCCCCTGTGGCCTAGGACTGAATCCCACCAGAACGTTCTCCTGTCTGGCTCTTTATTAACCATCTGGGGGAAAACACTGATGGTGAGCTGACTATTCCTCAGAAATCAAAAACCCATCAACACCAGCGTTGATCCTTTAAAAAGGGCAACATAACTAAGTCATTGTACAATGAACAAAGCATTACATTACAGTCATTTAGCAGATGCTTTTACCCAAAGCGACTTATAATAAGTGCATTTAACGTTGCTGGCAAGAGAACTACTAGTCACCAGAAATCGTAAGTGCATCTCCTCCATCTAAGAGCAAAGCACTACTGATCATTCACTATGCCTACTCTCTCACTGTACGTTTGCCACTGTTCCTTTGTATTATGTGAGATCCTGTTGTCTTTGTGCCATGTGTGTCAACAGTCTATCTCACTAAATGGTCAACTACGTCTCTCTTTGCACCCACGTCATGTAGACATAACCCTGATTAAGTGAAATTAGATCCAGTGCTACCAGGATCTACTTGACAGAACTTGCACTGGAGCCTGTGTTTGAAGACAGTATGGAAGAGTGGGACAGCCAAGCAAACACCTGAGACCTACATCAAAGGCAGAGGTGCATTTGGGTAGGAGGGGTGGGGGGGGATCGGGTGTCTGAGCTGGGCTGCCTTGTAGCCCGGTACACTCAGATAAAAGCTGTCTCCTCCCGGCGCATTAGAGACTCATTGACTAAAGGGACTGAGCCCCCCCACCCCATTTGCCTCTATTCTCTTCCCCCTATCCCTCCCTCCCCCGTCCATCCTGCTGGGCTCCACCAGGGCTGACAGACTCTGTGCAGACTGTCAGTAGCACTCAATTGTCACATCCAGTCTCCGGGCCTTGTGGGCAGACGCTGCCACGCCGACGAGTGCAGACAACTCAACCTGGCTCTCGCAGACATCTGTAGATCCACTCACCGCGTTGAACCAGAACACTAAAAAAGTTATACTGTTACTGTGTTAAAGCCAATTAGTCCCTCGCTCACCAACCGGCTGAATATGAATCATACAAAATGGATTGCAGCTTGCCTGGATACTGAAACACCGGGAGCTGGCCAAAGTGACTATTGCTTTGAATCATTGCATTAGCATTACTGTACACCGCTAGCAAATAGACATCGCGTGACTGTTATTATATAATACACAGTAATTAGCCCAGATCTGGGACAGCGTCATTGAAAATCATCTGCATAGTCAAGCACATCAGCTTAATAAAGACAATCAAATAATTGTGTAGCGTGCATGAGCATAGTCTTTATTTCTGCAACCTAGTAGAACTGCATTTGGCTCGCACAGAAATAAGTTCTCTTTACAAACCAAGTCAGTCAACACTGACTAAAAAGACAGTTACAGCTCACCGTGGAAACAGTCAACAGAAAGCCAAGTCCAAGAAATGTAAAGAAAGAAAAGGATTTTTTTCAGTAGAACACAACGAGACTGGCAAGTCGTGAGGGAGTGGAGGTAGATCATCATTAGTAAGACCGTCGACTTATGGGCTTCTCTTGGTCATCTGCAACTCTGTGGGAGTAGAATTGAGCCTGGGTCATTAAAAGATCAAAACCAAGTCAAGCAGTCGTTTCAAATCATTCTTAGGAGTTAGTTTTAACCTGCTGGGAGAACTGGATGGGTGGGGTACTGCAACAGAACAATCCAGAGTTGTTAGTGTCAAATAAGTTGTCAATCACATACTGAACTGCTATCTATCTATCTATCTATCTATCTATCTATCTATCTATCTATCTATCTATCTATCTATCGTCTAAACTCACTTCATTCCCAGATGTGGCAGACCCAGCTATCTGGTACGCCAAGCAAGGGAAAATGTTTTGTTGTTTTGAATACCATTTGTCCCAGGTCATTTAATAATAAAACAAGCAAACTGTTTTGGAAACGTCATATTTTCCATGAAATCACACCAACTTCATGCACACAGATTCAATTTACTGGAAGAAAAGTGTTCACATAAAGTCAGTGTCTGATTTACTGAGATTCTAAGATGCTTTCAATGCAATTAACTTGAGAGTAAACGGTGCTAAACTGGCAGCACCCTCTGGTTTTCACACAACATTGGCAGTAGCAATAGCACTGAGGAATTACAGCAAGCTTAGAACATAATGGCCTATCATGAATGTAAGTAATCTCTACAATGAATAAAGAGTGGAAGATAGGCAATCAGTCTAAAGCCTACCAGTGAGAGGCTCTCAGAGAGGGAGGGGGGTCGCAGCCCATGAATGCCCCGTTGTCAAAACAGTACTGCAGTAGAGCCCTGAAGCATAGGTCCTGGAAAAAAACACCACACTCAAAATACATACTGCTCTGGCTGCATGATGCACTAGAACAAACACTTAGACATTTTCTGAAATTGAGGAACAAGGGTTTTGTCACCTTAATGAGAATGTGGGGGTTTCCAACGATTATGAGCAGGGCTTTTGGCCGGGTGATGGCCACATTGAACCGTTTGGGGTTGGCCAGAAAGCCAAGCACACTCTGCAAATCATCACTCTCTACCGATTCGTTAGAGCGGACCTGCATTTTGAGAGGACAAGATAATCCTTTAAGACGAAAGTTAGATAGGGGGGTACACAGTGGGGAAGTTATGTTTGATGCTTGTTCTCAACACATCCAAAACGTTCTGCTTAAAGCACCAAAACCTCTCTGCCGGGACACCAGGACAAGTTTGAGGTCCTTATCTATTCTGAAAATGCAGTTGGCTGCTAATTTTTTTTTTAAAATGGCTGGTGAACTTTGGGATGTGCCAGCCAATGTTGTAGGTGAGTTCGGTTTCCTAGCCTGCTTGATTGATCATATCAATGTGGCATATGACATAAACTTCAAATTCGTCATACCAAAACCCCGTGTTTCAATGCTGCTATAGAAAGTGAGAAAACCTAAGAAATGGGTGATCATACCCTCAGGCTTACTTGAAGGAATCAGATACAGTTCAGTGCCTTAAAAACTACATGAAATAACTTGCTAAACCTGTAACCTGTCTGTTTTTGGTGTGGTGCAAATTGTGCTCTCTATCAGGTTAAAACTATCAGCAGTTTGTGTGTTCATATATAAAGTCCACCAGCAGGAGCCAGATATATGATGACAGAGTTTAGTTGTCTCACAAGCTACTTATCACATCCTTTGTTAGTGCCAAAAGGCTTCAGTCACCACCCTTTGTACACAGACAGACACACACACTATTAAGTACGACATTCACTAAAAAGGTGAGTGTAGCCTTTCTGTGCATGGCCATGGTTCGCTAGCCCAATGAACTCTCTACAATTCTCTTCAGCTGGAACCATACTGTATGCCATACTGCTTGAACGTCTTCCACTGTTCTACATTTTAACTGTGTGAGGTCCTGTTGCACTTTGTGATGTCTTCTAGAAATACTGCAAGCTGTCAAACACTCTGCATAAATAACAAAGAAACTCATGTACACTCTAGTACTTGTATTAAAGACATGAAGAGTTCTATGCCAAGTTTATTCAACCTGTATAAGCTCAAGTACTTTGTCAAGCAATGACTTAAGTTACCTACAATCATTTAAAAGTACCGTTATTTGTTTTCATTTCATAATATCGGTCACTGCCCCCCCCCCACCTCCCTCCTCTATCATTACAGCACCATCAGCACTAAGAGGCAAATTCAGGTCAGTCAGGCAAGGATGATCTGTGCGCTATGAAACTTTGTCATGGTTTACAGCACGTGAGTAGTATCAAATAAAATGGAGTATTATTGTGAAAATGTAAGCTTAGGTATGAATCTTCACACCTTAGCTGCAAATTATTAAAAAAAAGAAACAACTATAAGTCATCACCACACATGTGCTGGACGGCTACAGAATCTGTACTTGTAGAGTAGGTGTCACATTTCCCCCCCCCCCCCCCCCAAATGGTGGACATCTCATTTTGGCACAAAGCTCATTCTGATGTTGTGAACTCGTATTACCCACCATACCCTGATTTCACTTACCGTGGACAGGATGATGACCAGGAACTCTTGTCCCTGGAACTCCTCCACAGAGCCCACCTTGATGTCGGACAGGCCCACCTTGCCCAGCAGGACACGGATCTTCTCTGACTGGGGACAGCAAAGAGATTGAGCCATTACACTATTTGACTAGTTTTACCAACTGTTTAGAAACCGTTTAAGCTATCTTGGAGCGTAATATGTGAAATAGTCACATTGAATTTGCTTTAACCCCGCACTCTGGATTTCAGCCATCCGCCATAGCTTTAATAACAAAAACCACCATATAGTTTTTCCACATCACAGGAAGGTGTGCAGTCTTACTTGTTTCCTGTAGGGGGCGATGATGCCTATGTTAGAGGCATCAACGGGGTTGTAGAGCTTCTTCGCCAGCTGGCAGCAGTAGAGCATAACCTGCACAGCCTCCCCTGGGTTGAACCACGATGGGTTGTTACCCTCCCTCATTTCTGTGCCCTGGAAAGGGAGGGGGGGGGGGATTAATGGGGGAGTTGAAGACCCAAGTGATCTCTAGAGGCCAAATGGACAATAGACATAGAGACATCTCAACAATCTTCATATCAATTTGTCACATTATTAATCCACCACAATAGATTTACAACTAGAATGTAATGTCAACAACCCAAAGACTTAAATTAACAGGCTTCTACCATCCAACTGTGGGAATATGGGACACGACCATCAATTCCAGTATGGTAGAATGGTTGTAGAGGTAGGAATGGAGCAACTAATGCCTATTTCTAACCAATAATGAGTAAAAGGTGGAAATAATGGAACCCAGCAGAAGTGAGACAGAAAAAAGATTATGAGATTAAAAAATAAAGTAAAAAACAACAAGAACCCTCACCCAGCCCTAAGAAAGACGGGGGGGGAAGTATATACCAGCATCCCTCCATAGTTTAAAGTCTTAAGAAGCCTCACCCTGACCCCATGGAAGAGGAGCGGGAAGCCCTTTTTGGGCAGGCGTTTCCAGTGGCAGAGGGAGTCCACTACGACCTTCGGGGCTCTAACACACAGCTCCCCCTTGTAGAAAAGCCTGGAGGGCAGCCTGAGCAAGGCCTCATGGGAACGGTAGTTGTAGATCAGCTTGGTCACCTGTAGTAGTAGGACATCACGTTGAGAATCAATCTAGTAAAACTGATTACTCTGATATAGAATAGTTAATCATGTTATACCAGTACAAATTAAAGAAAAGGAAAAAGCACAGGCAGGGTGAGCTGAATTTCTAGTAACTTCTGACTCATGTCATAATTTCTTATTTCAACATCAACAAGTGTGCCAGAACTTTCTAGATGCTCAGGTGGAGGGATGGGATGGGCTGTTCTTCCAATAGATGGAGCTAAAGCTTTCAGAGTTTCTCACAACGGCAGATCGTGGAACAAGAGAAAAGCCTATTGAAAATAAAGTTTATAGTATAGTTAGTTTATCATCTTCAGTGAAGCAAATGCAGGGTGCCAGGGAGGGGGAGAGACACTAACACCGACAATACCACTGGTGTGAACTAGAGGCTACCAATCCTCTCGACCACGGTCTCATTTACTTAATTTGACAATGATATATTGATGTTACATGTAGCACATTTATCTATGCCATTGCTGTAAAAAACAAAAAAGTATTTTTATACCAACCAGCCTAGGGTTGTATCCCGTCTCCTCTCTGGAGTACAGGGGGTGGGCCATCAGCCGCTCCAGCAAGGACACCCCCAGGCCAAAGGCGGAGGCCAGCTTGGACTTCACCACTGGGCCCAGCTGACAGGGGTCTCCAGCCAACACTATCTAAGTGGGGTGGAGAAACAATTGGTCATAAATCATTCAGGAAGAGCACGATGCATCATCAGGTCCTTCTGTGGAGGAATACCTTTATGGTGTATTGTGGGGAAGGTGAGTACATATTGGTAGCACTGTGGAAATGTGGACTTTTTTTTTGCTATCCTTGTGAGAACCATTTTGAGTTTTAGACAGATCAGAGTGAGAACATTTATATGAAGTGAGGTCACTTCTTCAAGGGGCTATTATAGGGTCAGGGCCTGGGTTAGGTTTACATTAGGCATGTAGTGGTGAGGGTTAAGGGTTGAATGTTGTCTGACCTGTCCGTCCCTCTCTGATACCAGGCTCATGGGGATCAGGGACTCAGGCTCTGTGGCCTGACCAGCTTCGTCCAGGAACACGTGGCTGAAATGGCCCACTCTGAGAAGAAACACAAACTCATGGTTACATAGCCGAGTCTGAAGGAGGGGGAAGGAAAGCTGCCGTTTAAACTGTTGACCCGCATCCCCGCTATGACCCCGGGCCTTACTGCAGTCCCATATTATGGAACATGCCAGCGCTGGAACAGGTGCTGACCACAATCCTGTGGAAGGAGGCATGGCGGATGTCCTCTCCTGCCTTCGAGTACTGCCTCAGCATTTCTGGGATGGACTGTGGAACACAACGACACAAGATCAGGTCTCACTTAGAAAATAAGTATCATCTTAAAATCATGACAACGGCATAACAATTGCCCTGTACAGCTCATTGGATAGAGAACGCCAGGGTACGGGGTTCAATTCCAGCTGGGGCCACCCATGCAAAAATTGTATGCACTCATGGTACTACATGGTACACTCATGGTACTACAAAGCAGTCTGGATAAAAGTGTCCACAACATAAGTTAGGTTTCTGTAACCAAAAGGCACAGTGCAGTGAATAACATTTCACTGATGCTCTGCAGTACCTCTTCCTGCCTACAGGAGGCGTTGACGCGGGCCAAACTGGCAGCGTGCAGGAAGCCGCTGTCATGCAGACGGATGCAGATGAGGTCAGCAGCACTGTTGGACGGAGTGCACACCAGTACACGGCTACTGGGCAGAAAATGGTACACCTTGGAAGGGGGAAAAGACTATAGTCACTCAAGCAGTAGAGAGGGTTGCACATCGATATGAGGAACTACTGACGGCATGGGATGTTTGTGTACTTCCAATCCATGGCTTGACATTGAGACCAAATCAGCTAGTGTGTGTGTGTGTGTGTGTGTGTGTGTGTGTGTGTGTGTGTACCTGTAGTATGGCCTCTATAAGGGTGATTGTCTTGCCAGTGCCTGGGGGTCCAAACAGCACATAGGGGATGGGCCGGCACTCTCCTGCCAGGATCCTCTTCACTGCCTCCTTCTGGGAGGGGTTGAGGTGGGGGTTGAAGAACTGCCCTTCACTGGGAATGGGTTTAGACGACAGGCTACCATCTGGAAGCAAACAAACCAACAACAGCATATGCCACTGACACGCCAAATGTTATCTGGTACAAGGGAATGTGTGTACCAAACCAAAAATCAAATACCTTTAGTCTGTGTGGCCTTTGACTTCATGTCAACGGAAATGGTTGACACTTTCTCCTCATTTTCCACAGTTGACACCTGGTGTTCAAATAGGATTACACTCAATCAAGAACTATGCTTAATGAAGTCCATGTTTTTTTTTTTTTACCTTTTTGTATTTCACCTCATTGTTTTTGTTGTTGGTTTTGTCTTTGGCTGGCTCCTCTGTCCACTTCCCTGTCCACTGGGGAGCCTGAAGAGTCACTTTAGTGGGGAACAGAACTGGACAGCAGGGTGGAAACTGTGAGTGAGGGGCTGGTGGACCACTTTTGAAATTAACTATCATAGAATAAGAAAGTTACTGTGGCATTTTGCTGTGTAAATAAGACACAGAAGTATAATTCACTCCATTAAGAGTAAACCAAAATTGGAGACACTTGTTACAGCTGTAAATATACAATTAGCCACCCAGTGCGATCACAACAACAAATGATATTGCCGCTACCTCCATCTTTTGCAAACAAGGACATAAAAGAGATTTGAATGATTTCATGGTTAGTAGAGTGTAATGCCCCCTGTGTCCTCCGTGATTGTCTCCAAAATGTGTTCAGACACATTCCTGTGTGTTTAGCAATCCAAATGAAACCTTCACTTACTTTCCCCAAATTGCTTCGTCTGGTTGAGTGCATGGTGACACCGCCTCATGGTCAACCTGGTTGTACAAAATATTTTCATTACTAGCAAAGGTCACTGTTATTGGGCCAACTATGGTTCATTCTGATAAGGTGTGCTGTACATGAAATCACAGGATGATAAGAGACGTTTCCCTTTCTCACCTGTTGTAAGTGAATTCGACATCAAGAGGCTCTCCCAGGTAGCTGTGCTGAAACTCTGAGTTGACTCTCAAACTCACGTCCTCCTCATTGATCTGTGGGTCAAAAACACAGCACTGGATGAAATCAAGATTGAAAGAACAGCATTGTTGGCTAGTAGTTGAGAGATACTTCAGAATATCACAAATCTCCGTACCTCCGTGACGTAGCCAATGTACTCCATCACCACGTCGCGACTCAGCAGCTTCTTCAGTCCAACTCTGTCACCTGTAGAGCAGGCTAGACTTAAGTCTCTTATCGCATTGGCACAAGAAGCACTTGAGCGGCCATGATCACTAAACACAGTTACTCTAACGAGGCCATTCATTCATATAATTAATGTATTAATTAGCAAATATTTGTCAACATACTTAGTGAATTCACATATAAGACCAATTTCACATTTTAAAATAAAAACAACTGTACAACTATCAGAATAGTCTTCATGACTGGTGGACTAGTTTCTCTTTTAAAACCTCAAACTGAATTTAAGCCTACAGCATGATACCAGTAGGTTTTATCACTTCTAGACATACCGGGTACTATGGACCTGCCAACAGAAATAATAATAATAATAATAATAATAGCTGATCTGAGCTGGAAATAAATAAAGTTGTATGGTACTTTTATACCACAAACATACAAGTAATTTGAAAGTAAATTAAATCATAATATCATAATACATTACTGTGTTTTTTCATAACTGTAATGAAATCCAACCCTGCCTATGTCCTCCTCACCTATACTGAGATAGGGTCTGCCCTCGGCCAAGCCCAGGACTTCTAAGTGCAGGTAGATGGCTCCTTTCCTGAGGAGGGCTGCATGGATGGTGAACTCTTTCAGCTCCTTCTCTGCATGCAGCTCCTCCAGCCACAGCAGGGCTGAGAAACGTGAACGTATGTTGGATGATGACAGGACCTGAGCATAAAAGGGATACAGAGTTTGAGCTTGCCCACCCCAACCCCCCTTCACAGGGAAGCGTAGGGTGAGCTGTCGAAGAGCGCCCCTAGAGCTGGTCCTATGGCTTGCTCAAGGACACTTCAGCAGTGTGGATGTTTTCAGACACAGGGGCTTGAACCCCGGTCCTCCGGTTTAGGGGCAGTCTTCCAACTTTCTACATCACCCTGCTGCTGAAATTCAGACAGCTAGATGCTAGAGCTCTACTAAAAGACTTTTCTGTTGATTAGTATACATTATTACAGTATATATTTATAAAATAAATATAACACATTTGGTGGAATCATTTAGCCAAAGTCCATGCATTTTGTACGGGTCACCTCTTCCCATTGACCTAAATGTAACCATCTTTCCTTCTCCTCCTCCTCAGCAGCAGCCTCACCTCTCCTAGGCAGGGCTGAGACACCAGCACATCACTCTGAGCCTCCACACAGTCTCTCAGAGCCTGAGGTATTGGGTAGTTACCCAGGAAATTGGGCAGGCGCCGCTTAGTGAGCCTGGGGGAGAAAAGTGAATCTTACACGCAACAAGAGGTAAGACAAATAATTAATTTACAATAAATAACAGCTTTTGTTTCAGAGCCAGAGAAACAGTATCGCTCATGGGAGTAGATCAAACTAGGATGACATTAAAGAAGCTTTGTTCACTGCAGGCTATTTATAGCAACAAGGACTGGATTAATAGTTAAAGTCATATTTGTGATTATGACCGGCCTGTCGGTTGTCGTGATACCTGGGAGTGTAATTTGGAGCTGAGACAGTGATCACATGTTTCGGCAGTATAGGGGCCGGCCGGCCATCACTGGGACTGTAGGGCGCACAGGGCTGCAGCAGGCTCTCCTCTTTACTGCCCACTGTGACCTCCAGGCGCCTCCCGATGGTGAAAGAGGAGAAGTGCAGCAACAGCATCTCAGCACAGCTCCCAAGAGTCCTGAATCAAGTGGAAAGTCCCACACATGGGTTTTGACTGTCCAGACAACATACTAGCAAAACCCTCACAGCGATATTTGATGCCTCAGTAAATAGTATTTGGTTATATGGTAAGGCAGCAGGTCTGGATAGTATCGATGTAGCCTGCCCTGGTATTACTTTGTATCGGATCAAGACCAAAATTTGTGGTATCGCCCATGCCTACTGGATACAGGAGCCTGATGCCTTAAGGGTTGTACAGACCCAATTGGTTTCCATTTTATATGCATCTTTTAATCTATTACTCATACTGGTAGATTAAAAATAAAAAAAAAAAAAAAACACTTACTTTGCTTGGCAGCCCAGAACAACAGACAGCCTCTCCCCTGGTGCAATGTCCTGCTCTCTTTCCTCTGTCCTTACAGCAGGGAAATGAGTAGAGTCCTGTCCAGCCTCACTGTTTTCTATGTCTGCCTCTTTTGTATCATTGACTTGCTCTTCTGGAGGCCCAACAGCCCCGGACGTCGAGCAGACTGCTTGCAAGGTGTGCTTTTTCTGTCTCAGTGGGGTAGGCTCTTTGAAAGTAATCAGGGTGAACTGTTCTTCTGAGTCCCAGCCAGAAAACTCACAACATTTGAGCCTGTGGGTCTCTGAACCTTTGTTCCTGTTTGAAGAGAGGGCGATTGCATATTGTGATTCTGAGGGAAAAGGTAATTTGTTCTATAACAGGTACTCCATCTTGTTTCCTCAGACATGTAATGCACCAGATGTGCTTATAGTTTTGGTCCAGTTCTAGTGGACCTACAATGATAACAGTTCTTGTGAAAGTTGCAGTGCTAAAAACATTTTTATTTGTTGACTTAGTAATTATAAACATTACGATTACAGTGTATATTTATTTAATTATATTAGTACTTTAATTTTACTTTTACTCTAGGGGTGGTGGCAATTTTCTTGACTCATGGGTCACTCACTGTATCCAGAACACCAGCCTTCGGCTGTCCCCTATCAACAGAGGCCCAAACTGGCCATAATCTGTGACCTCCAGTCCCCCTTTGTCCTTTAGGAGGCCCTGGAGCTCAGCCTCCGGGAGAGGTGTAGCAGCAGCATTCACACTGCCAAGAGAATAAAACCACAAAGCAATTTCTATAAGTTAATGATCTGAGTCATATCACCTATATCAAGATTTCATATGAAACAGACTAATGCACCCCTGACCAAAAACAATTTAGTTCAAAGGCTATTACCCCTGCAGGCAAGGTGCCATGCACAAGGCCCTCCAAGAGTAGAGGGACTGGCTGCTCTCCACCATTACCAGTTTGACCAGGTCGCCTGGCGAAGGCCGGTAGTGGGGAGGAAGCAGCAGAGAGTCCAAGCTGAAGAACACATTGTCCTCCACCACCCCAGTTTTACCATGCACACTGGACACACGCACCTGGAGACAGGGGAAGAGTGTAGAGGAGAGAGGAATGAGAGACATCCTCAGATTTAGATATAAGCAAGGTGTTGCTGAGTGTGATAAAAGAGGTCTTTATAAATTCATTGCTGAGTGAACTCTGCACAATAAGTACAATAAAAAAGTACAAATAACTCTTATGGATGCAGTGCATCATAGGTAAGCAACAAAAAAAGTAGACCTACCTTTAATAAGTGTATGGCCCAAAGTTTCAAATGAGGATATTACCTGGTCTAAGCGGCAATAGCGTAAAGGGGCGACAGAATGAGCCTGGCTGGTCCACTGGGTGGGATTGATGAAATATTTGGCTTGGACCCAGTCTCCTCTAATTGGCTCATAACCTAATACACAGGAAAGGAGAGGAAGTACAAAACCTGTGCCAACATGCAGGGAAGTTAACACCACTTGCCAGCCAACTGCCGGTAAATTTTGGCTGTGGCTTTAAGTTTGTCTACTCGACTTTCCCAAACATCATTTGGGATGTCCTATTGTAAAATGTAGTTAGCTGGTAAAACAGTGAAAGTGAATTCTGGGACTTACGAGCCACTGTGACCTGTAGACCAAAAAAAGTATGTTTTCTTGCACTGTATGCAAAGCAACGTGAGCTCAAATGGTTTGCAGCTGTAATGCGTGAAGCAAGTCGAGTAAAAGTACCTTCCCAAAGACTGTGGCATGGGAAAAAAGTAGTCTGGTTGATATAGCCGCCGTCTCCATCAAATGACGTGACTGTGCCAATGAGAGGGCGCAACTGCATACGGTCAGCTTCTAGGGAGGTTCTTCCTCCATCCTCCCAAGCATCTGCACTCTTCTCTACCTAAAAGAGAGATGAAACAGTGCATGTGTGGCATTTACCTTACCTGAATTTGCTTTTTTTTCTTAATTAAGTCACTATGGATAGAGGGAAGCAAGTTGACGCTCTACTGAAATAGCTGCTGCTTGGTGGACCAGAATGTATGCTGCTGAATTTGCCAGTGGACATGTAATAATTGTGAAAAGTCATATTCCGTAAGCTGTTTACATTTGCCAATAAGCAAGCTAACATTAAACAGCCACAATTCACAACTGAGCTTGGTGTGAAGTTCTCTTTCATACAAATAGAGAAAGAAAAAAATGTGTGAATGGCATCAACAGAGACAGTGTCAGGGCAGATGACTCAGTTATTGTATTATCTGTATGTCCTGTTTTTACCCCACGTGACCAATGTAATTTCATTGAAGGGAATATGACTCTAACCTTGCATCTTGTTTGCAAGTGCATGCAATGAGAACAAAAGTACAGGTTTCTCACCCTTAGTGCTTTCCAACCCCCTTGAGCACCAACTCGCACAGCTATACAGTTCACTGTGTCCCTTTCTCTCAGTGGTACCCCGCCCAACACCTCGCTACTGGAGAAGTAGACAGCATCGTCTATCATGCCATAGTCCAGACACAGCTGGGTTACTACACTGCCCCGCAGGTGGCGAATCTCCTCCATGTCTGGCAGGCAAAGGAAGAAATGTGGAACAGGTACAAAATCAGTTGCAATATGTGTATAGGCCTGAAGTTTCTCTATAGGAAAGTTGCATTTACCTGTAGCACAGGAGACCATGCCTTCTTCCTCTACCTCTACCGTCCTCCATAATGGAGTAAACAGCTTGGACAGCATACCCCGAACAGTAGTTAGCATGTCTGTAAACTTTGGTTGCTCAATTATCCACTGGAATGGAGGGACAAAGGCGTGAGACTTTAACACTGCGAGCAGTTGCCAGCTATTTAGATGTATGTATACGCACACTATAAAAACAATTAACTGTTATGCTAACAATGCTAACTGTTAAAATAGCAAAATAAAATGTACGTTATCTTAACTTTCTTATTTAGCCAACCGGCTAGCTAACGTCTGATGTGATGACAGGTGGTGTGCGCATCCTAATTCGCTGCTACGTTACCTAACGTAAAGAAACGCGGCGTTTAAATGCAAACATTTGCAAATATAATTTCAACATTGTTTAAGATGATGTTTTCAAATACAGCTTGTAAATTACCTTTCTTCAAAAAAAACCTGCGTTACTGCAAATTCACGTGTGCGCGTACGTGCGCGGGCCTAGCTCAAAGCAGTCAACAGCGAAACGAGGGGCGGTGCCATAGGTGCCGTTATTTTGTTGCCCAAATAAGGGATTCCAGACCCCGCCCCCTTTTAGCCTAACAAAGATGAATAGGGCCGTAAAAAGATTGTCTCTAGCTACGTCCAACGATAATATTGACTATTTTGCTTTAGATGATTTCACTTTTATGCATTTCTTTGTTTGTTGAGGTGGATTCTGGTGGGTTTTGAAGTAGCAATGGAAAACAAGCTAGCAATACCTAGCTTAGCATGGCCTTGATGTCACGGTATCTGTGCGTGCATGACACAAGTGCCCCGGCCTTCACTACGTGACATAAGTGAGCCCTTCATTGCTGTCCTAGTTGTGTAGTCAGTGTACTATGGCAGTATCATTTATTGACATTACACTCTTGAGCAGCATTAAAGGGGTGAAAGTCATTGTATCACGGCGCTTTGGTGGTATATTGGTTACTGGTTTACATTGTGTGCCAACGGGTCAGATTTCACAGGAAAGCTACTGGATAGCTTTTTGGCACAAAGGGAGATTGCTTTATGGCAAAAACATGAAGGCACTCACACACTGGCACTCACCTGTCTTCATTGACCCTGCTGTGACCTATGACTCAGCGTCCTCTGCTGCCATGAACACATTTAGATCTAGCACTTTAAGTCTTAAAATAGCCCAACTCATTTTCCTGTTTTAGCTTTATTTATACCTTTTTACCTATATTTAATATTTAATTTGCAAATTTGGTGTTTGCCCTAGAATATGGCACAGGGCATAATAACATCTTATCCTGTGTACTGATGAATGCTAACTGGTATTAAAAAGGTCTTACGAAGTCTTAATTTTAACTTTTAACCTTGCAGACACCCTGGCATGCAGAGAACCTTTTTAAAGCTACCCAAGCCAGGCTTTACTCAAGTTAGTTAATGCAAAGTTAACTTAGATGGCTATGGCCTTCCTTTTTAACTAATGTTACAATTGTGTAATTTATTGTCCCTAGGTAAATTACATTTTTTAATAAGTTCAGTATGGTTGACAGCAATTTCAGTCTGTCTATATCATCAAATAGTGTGACCTAGCCTTAATCAGCATGATGTATTGGTTCTGGTATCTGATTGACCTCTGCACAATTTAATTTGTTCATTCACGATATATAATATCAGAAGAATAGCAGTGTTTTTTATGCTCTATACATATTTCGTTTTTAGTTGCTGGATGCAATATGGAATAGATTTGGGCCTATAGCTAACCAGCTTGTGTTTTAGATACATGTGAGTATTGAAGCAACATCTGCTTACTCAACTCTCTTCTCCTTCGCCTCTCTCTCCTCTTGCATGTGGCCCTCTTTTTGGCAGTTAATGCATCTTTCCATGTCAAGAAGAGGCAGGCGGAACATTCACAATCTTTTGTTGAACCTTCATAGCCAGGGAAGGCTTGCTATGCTCTTTTTTTTCAGCAACACCCTGCCACACACTCATACAGTTACACGGCTACACACATTCACATCTGGGAGCTTCCCAGTACAAACACAGTGTCTACTGTAGCCATCGGTCTGCTAATCTGATCTAATGAGATAATATGAAACGTTCCTCTTTCATCACCCCTTCTATGTCAACAACGCAAAACTCGGCCCTTACTCTTACTATGTCACTCTTTATTATTTCAGTGTTGGATCAAGTCTTGGATAAACCTTTCAAATGTGACAGTGTTTGCATCCTGCAGCTCTGCCTTTCTTGTGTCAGTATGAGTAGCGTATTCCATTTGGATGCCCTCTGCGTGCCCAACAGGGTTGTTGAACTTGGAGTTGCTGTTGTAAATGAATTACACCATGGGCCCAAGGGATTTCAAATATCTGTATGAAGAATTTCAGAGATGACAACCAAAGAGTTTAGAGATTTATTTCAGGCAATGCCGCCAAAGGTGCACTATACCATCACAGATGATGAAGTGTTCATATTTTGTGTCTGGCACTTTCTCTATGGGTGTTACATAAGCTATTTTATAACGTACATCTTTTTATAACTTGTTTTGGGGACATTGACATTTGGCACTGTATTAAGTTTCATAGCTTGCTATAATTGAACACACTGACATGCAAGCATACAAGCATATAGACTCCTGTCATTCTCCGTCAGGCTCCAGTATTACAACACTGGTCCACAATGACATCTGTCAATGTCGTTTAAACCATATGTTCGGTTTCTGTACAGCAGTGACGTTCTATTGATTTACAACCACTTCCAAAGTGCTCATCCAGTCAGTATAGAATTATGTACCCTCAGGAGACTGTGGCAAATGGAAATAGATCTCTGTTTTATATATGAGCCATTCAATTTCTTTCCACGGGTAATGCCCAGAATCACAATTTTATGAACAAGTTTAGAGGCCGTGCGTGAGAACAGCTGATCCATAAATCATAAATCAGGTTGATCCTGTTACGTCTTTGAAGAGCCTTGTAATGTTTGCATATCAATCGCCTCCTTTAATAGGAGACTATAACCTTTTGGTTGTGTAAATACTTTGTCATTGTTGACTTTACTATCCACAAGGGGGCAGCGGTGTCACTATTTCTACACAGCATAACTACAGTATTTCCAATACAGTGCAAATAAGGCCAAGTTAGGATGAGATCAGATACTCATCTCAGAGACTGTGTTGCTATAACTGGATACTCTACTGACCTTGTTTAATGAAAACAAATGCCACGAATGTTCAAAATGTATGCCAGCTATCGTGGGGATCATAAGGAAAAACAGCCCCCCTCCTAAATCAGATACTGTTTGACATGGGCCTAAACTTCCCCTCTGTAATTAGCGGGTAAAGTACACAGGCCAAACAAGCAGTGGTACAGTCAAGACAGTCTGATTTTAGGACCGAAGCTGGGCCATGGCGGGTCATCTCCTCAGGGTGCCTGGAAGCAGTTAAAGAAGAGGTAACTGACTGAGGCTTCCTGCCCGTACTGCAAAGAATATACATCTCACATACACGCTTACAGATATTTTTCATATACAAAATTGGACCAAAAAAAGTATTTGCACATGTAAAAATAATACGTTTTGAGTAACCAAAATATGTCAACAGTGCATAGGAAGACAATATATTTCTAGTGTCCAAAATATAGACTGAATGCATCTACATGTACACATTTCTGGCTAGTTTTTTTTGTATATTTTGAAACGTAAATATACAGATTCTGATTTATCCCTTAGGTAAAATAATTATAGTAATAATTTTTAGATAATATTAAAATATCACAACACAACTATACTATTCCCATAAGTTATTATAGTCATACCATATGAGATAAAACACTCAGTACAATAGGACCACTGTAAACTCATTGACTACCACAGACACACAATAAGTCCCTATAGGAATATAGACAGAAGAGTGATGGGGGGGGGGGGGTTCATGACCTTTAGGGTTGTTTTAGTATTTGTTTGCTGTAGTATTGTTTTTTAAAACTGCTTTTAATGTGAATGCTGCTTTCGCTAAAAAAAAATTCTCTCCTAGGAATAAAGAAAGATTTAACTTGATTTGACTTGATTGGGAATAAAGGGTCCTTCCACCCAAAACAGTGAAAATCAGAGAGGGGTAACTCGAGAGGCTTGCTCACAATGGCCGGTAGTGTACAGCGTAGCCCTCAGCAAAAATGGGATTAATTAGATAATCCCTTCTGAGATTCCTCTGCATTCCTTCTCATCATGTGAACCAGATGCAAATATGAATTCATTTGGGATGATGAATGTACATGAAACACCGAGGTTACCCCTGGGAAGTCTGGGAACATTGGAATAGCACAGCACAGCCAATATGTCTGTTATCCATCATAACAGAATGAATCACATTATACTGTATAACATTACTTAACATTGCATGTTTTTCTTTCATATTTGCAAAGCTTCTTACATTGAATTTTCATTTTTTCCTCATCGGCGATATCATACGTTGAGCAATCTCTTCTGGCTCCAGACACGATTCAGCAACACGGCTATAGGGAATCTGGAAATGATTCATTCCGGCTCAGACTGGTATTCATAACAATGCTTTTCTTATTTTAAGAGTGACTGCACATTTTCCCTCAGTGAATACTATTGCGTATTGTGAGTCATATTCTATTGTTTGGAGAGGGATTGCCCTTGTGAGTGAGCTTGTCAGTGTTGTTTTTAAAGCGGTCCCATATACTCAGCAGCCCCTAATAACAGAGGCGTGAGAGGGAGCCAAGAAATAACTATAATATTCCTATATGGACTTTTAGTCTTTGGAACTCAGCAGTGTGTTAATAGTGAGAGCTTGTCGTACTTGATGGTATTTTGTACCACCTCTGGTATCATTCTCAAGAGTGTAGCTAGGAATTATGGGCACTTTCCTCTCGTCCCCACACCACCATTATTCCATCTATGACGAACATCTATGTCTATCCAGTCACAACTCAAACACGCCTCCACACATTCATTTACCGATCAATTATCGGCCACATCCCTAATTGAAATGATGGGTTTGATCGCACTAATCAGCTACTCAAACTTTCATCAGTAGTCCCCTGTTCAAAATCTGTCCTTGTACCTTGACAAATTGTTTTCCTGATTGTTCCTGTTTGTCTCGGATAACAACAGCTGCCGAATCCTATTTTTTTTTAGAAAGACTAGTGAGTAATGTGAAATCAATCAGATAAATATACACTTGAGGACCACAAAGGGCATTTTAGTCCAGACACTTAGGTCAGTACCCCTATTCCCCCCCCACTAATGCACCCATAGGTCACTATAATATGATGTTATTCCTACATGGGCTCATAGTTTTGCTGTGACATTTCCGTAGTACCTTCTCATATTTATTGTAGAATCAATACAGGTCTTTTTCACAAGGGGGTTGTGAGGCTAAAGCAGTCCTATAGTAACTAGTATAATAGTAGAGAGATGAGAGAGGGAGGAGAGCACAAAGAGAGAGAGAGAGAGAGAGAGACAGGGAAGGAGGAGGTCTGTGTAACTCCGCCTCCGGACTCGGATCAGCTCACATTCCTTATTCACAGCCCCTCACGTTGGAGGATAGAGAGAAAGGGGAGAGACACAAGAAGGGCACACGAAGAAGACGAAGACGAAGACGAAGAAAGGGGAGCAGCAAAACGACCATGGCAATATCCAAAACGTCTCAGCTTGAGATAGTGACCGATCAGAGCGCACCTCTACTACCGTCGACCGGGGCATGGGGCCAGTCGCACAATAGACAGAGTCCAGATGAATGAGGAGATACCTGGGGCCGTGGACAAAATGAGGGTCATCTTCATCCAAAACGCCGGTTTCGTCGCTGCTTTCTCGCCTTTTAGCTGTGAGTCAGTGATGTTGGCAGCATTTAGGACGACAGATAATGTGAACGACCCCGAATCAACCGCAGACTACGCCAGACCATGCCAGTCCACTAACGAGTGAGAAGAACAGTCCGATACATTTTTATTTCTTAGGCTTATATATATATATATATATTCTTTTTTTTTGTTTTAATCGGGCGGACAGATCGCACATATCGTCTATATTTTCTATAAATCGAAAGTGGATTCAGCTTCCGACATGCAGCCTCTTGTCGAAATCTGAATACATGTTAGTCTACATTATAACCCTAGAGAGAATAGATATCCAGTGATATGGGACTATGTATCAGGCTGTGGTAGACCGATAATGTCCTTTCGATAAACGTGTTGCGTTTATTCTGGTAGAAGACGAATTACACAGCGATAATAACATGAATAGGTAGGGGGAGGGATCTCTGGTCACTTCAGCATGATCAAAGCCAAGTGATCAACCAAGACAATCTGGAAATGTTAGTTTCCACATTTAATAATATAACTAGTACGCGTTATTCCATGTAATTTATTTATTTATTAATCTATTATTAGGCCTATAAGTATTATATTAACAATTTGTTATAAGTAGTTAGTTTGAAATATTTAACAGTGGGAAGTTAGTTTGAATACTTCCCTAGTGAGATGGAAACCGCTTGTCTGTCGCCCCACCGGGGGTCATCCCTTCCCGAGGCCCATCAAGGCCAAACCTCAGCGGGTAAACCGATGGGGGGCGACCTCTCCCCTTCACCTCCACCCCTACCTGCCGGTGGTTCGCTGGCGGAGACCAGTGACGGAAAGAGAAACTCGGGCGTGAAGAAACACCACCACAAGCATAACCTGAAACACCGCTACGAACTGCTGGAGACGCTCGGGAGAGGAACCTATGGGAAAGTCAAGAAGGCCATCGAGCGGCACTCCGGCAGAGAGGTGAGCCACTTGAGAAACGCTCTAAGCGGTTGTAAACATCTGTCAAGGTCCTTGTAGGGGGCCAGACGGCTGTAACTCAAACATAGGCCTGCCATTGCAAACGCCCTTCCCTGACTAACTACAAACATCATTGGTCCAAAATAAGTGCCCTGTTGCGCTCAGAGGCGTGTGCGTCTCTTTCCCCCGCTGGGAATTCCCCCATGCTCAAAGGCCCCGCAGGGGCCACGGGAATCTCAGCTGCACACGCGTTGTCCACCGCCGGGCCTCGCGACCGGATGCTGGAGTGTAGATGTTTAAATCCGGCTACTGACTGACTGATGCGACTTCAGTGACCCCAATGATATGCATCGCTTCAGCCAGCCAACTGTCATCTAGCCATAATAGCGCCCACTCATATCTAAGGGGGCCAAACATCCAATTTATTGCTGTAAAGGTTGAAAGGCTCTTTTTTATGTTTTGGGGACTGTTTAAAGCTGCTCTGCGAAATACTGAAGTGCTGTTTGTACCAAGTCCTTGTGGGTTTGTTTGTGTTTTGGAGTGTGTGTGTGCGTGTGTGTGTGTGTGTGTGTCAGTCTATCGCTCTCTGTCTATGATGCTCCTTCATTAACAACTTGTTGGCTGACTTTTACCAGTGGAAACCCACCGTCTGCTGTTCTGTACCTGACCTATGATCTGTCCTTGCAGACCTGCTCACCTCTCCAAATATTTCCACGTGGGGCACAATTTGACCCCTGTGCTCATTCTGGCAGAACAGGACGAACTTTCCATGTGTTGAGAATGCCAGGGGGGAAACTCAGTATGGGTCAACAATGCTCCCCCCCCCCCCCCATCCTGCTTTCATAGCTTCTGGCAAATGCATGCTAGATGGGGGGCACCATAAACCCTATCGCACAGCTCCCTCTCTTGGCTTGTCCTGCTTGGTTCATTGCCTTGCTCCAATACATTTTCCAGTTGGTCACTGGCCGTGGCACCAGGTCTCAAGTGAAGCATTCCCACTTCACAAGAATAAATACTATTGCATAATATATACTCACAGGAATAGATAAAGTTTTATTGTCGTTTCAGTTTTCAGTTTCATTCTGACTCATTTTGACAGCAGTGAGTTTGGGATACGATTTTCTCAGGACAGTAAAATGAGTTCAGGCCATTTCAGATTTTAAGCCCCAATCCACAATTCCTGGCTTTGCTTGCTTATTGAAGACAATTTATTCACTCTTACTTCTGAAGGAGTAATAGTATTTGACAGCCAACCACAAGGATATATGTATTTTTAGGCTGTGTAAGTTTTGTTTCAATCTGTAACGTTTGT
This sequence comes from Hoplostethus atlanticus, assembly GCA_034670405.1. NCBI lineage: Eukaryota > Metazoa > Chordata > Actinopteri > Trachichthyiformes > Trachichthyidae > Hoplostethus > Hoplostethus atlanticus. The sequence goes on along the minus strand of JAXDDX010000001.1, from coordinate 2,465,441 downwards.
AAACAGTGCAGTAAAGCAGACCTGCGTTTCCAGTAATGACAGGTTGAGACTGTTCTGTTTTCAAGATTCACTAGGCTAATCCCTGCACTCCTCCTCTTATCTGTAGCAGCGTTATGACTGCTAGTCCTCGTTCCTGAGTCAAAGCAGGATGCCGGTAAAGCCTTGGCCTCTCTTGCATCGGTGGATCTCAGGTGGTTGGTTGTATATCTTGCGGAGGCCCTTGGAGGATCGGCGCCTCAGTACAACCGAGTACCGGCAGAAGTCAGAGTGCCGGCTACCCCCACGGGGGCAAGTATGTCTGGCACTGCGTTGTTAAGAGTTTACCTGACCTCTGACCCAGCGGTAGTCTCCGGTGTCCGTATGGCAGATATAGCAGCATTGTGAGACTGTTATGTAATCGTCTTGACTCCCGGTACCTTTCCCTGGCTCCGTCCACATGGCAAACGAGAAGAACAGAGAGAGCAGAGTGATTGAAACGATAAACCCAGTAAATTGTGTGTGTGTGTGTGTGTGTGTGTGTGTGTGTGTGTGTGGAATGGATTGAAGAACTTGAGGATGATTGATTAGATGTGGGCACGTTCAGTGTGTCAGCGAAAGTGAGACTGAGTGAGTGCCCGATTTAATCTGCACAGCCATATGTTGTGCTGTTTGGCAGTTTGGCCTAGAAATCCAACGTTATATCTCTGCATCATGCACATGCTCATGTGGTTGTACATGCTGTAAAAAGAGTGTGTGTGTGTGTGTGTGTGTGTGTGTGTGAGAGAGAGAGGGGGTGTCTGTTTATGTATTAGATGCTATGTTGATGACTTCAGTGAAAAGGTTGTGGTGACAGGAGGGCCCAGAATGGGCAGTGACACATGAAAGGCCATCCTCAGCAGGAAATGAGATTGGAGGGGAAAGTTAATATCCTGTATGGGGAGGAAGGGGGGGTCAGAGGGAACCCCAGCATAACAAGAGAGGGGCGGCGTCAGTTAAAGGGGTTATCGAATCACGTTAGTATGAGCGTAAAGCACTAGATTACATCACTCCTCAACAATGGATTCACTGGGGAGGGACTAGAGAGGGAAAACACTCACATTCCTCTGCTATGTGGTGCAGTTGAAGAAGTATCAGGATTTCTGGCCCCGTTTGAGAAGATAGTTCCCTGGAATAGTGAAGGGCCTCTTCCTCCCACCCTTTCTTGTTTTCTCTCTCCCTCCCTCTGACTCACACACACACACACACACACACACACACACTCATCACAACACAACACATGATCATGATCTTTAGAAAATGCATAGCTCGTGATGGATACCTCATCTATTTTAATGGCCTGAGAAAGCGCTGGACGATGTCAGGCTCTAGTGAAGCGAAACATGGACTTTCACTTCAAACAAGCTCTGTTGCAAAGCAGGTAGGGGGGGGTGGGGCGGGGCGGTCGGACCAGGCCGGGGCCCACACCTAGCGGAGGCCGGCGTGGGCAGAAGTGCAGCGCCTGTTTACTGTGAGTGACAGTAATAGGGATCCACTTAAGGACAAGCGTAGCTGCGTCGGCCAGCCGAGCCAGCTGGCGAGTGGCTGATCTGCAGTCCTGTTTAATGATCCACAGCGAGGTCAGGGCAGGGGAACATGAGGAGCTACACAAGTGATGCCTGGCTTTGTCTCAAGCCCGTTGTGGGAATGCTGGCTCATTCAGTGAGGGTGCATACAGTGTGTTATTAGGATCATGGCAGTTAAAGATTGATTGCTGGCCTTTTATAAGAAATAACCTTTTTTTTTTTTTTTTTTTTTGCACTTACTGCAGTCATACATGGAAATTTCACTTTAGCTTTAACATGGCATTTTTCAGGTTGAGTGCAAATTCCTCCTCCGCTAGAATGTGAATGGGTTGTGAAGTGAATGAAACAGGGGTGACAGTCGTAGTCGTAAGTGGGCGAGTCCCCAGAGTGGTCACGTTCATTCCTGGACAGACTTTGAGGAGAATTTGTCACTGTGCCCTAGATTAAACACAGGAAGCTGACTTGCACTCTGCTGCACACAAAGGCCATTACTCAGGGTTTTGGATCAGGGATAAAATGATGATGAATCTGATGAGGTAAAGGAAAACAACAGTGTTAAGGCACAAACAACTTTTACCAATTAGGAGCGCAGCATGTGGACACCCTGGACCCCCTCTTGTTTATTACAGAATCATTTCTTTAAATTCTATGTAATCAAGACGTGCTCTGGATGGGAGCTATTCCGGTTTGGGGTTATTTTTATTGATGTACACGGTAATTAGCTTGGCACCCGCTACTGCCTGTGGTTTCTGCTGCATGGAATAAAGCCGGGCTCCTCCGAGTACAACCGCTTAGCTCGGGGAGGACAAAAGTTTAAACTAACAGAATTCAGAGTGAATGGGCCCTATACAGGCCTGATCAAAGGAAGCCTAGGACTCAATCCAGAATGTTTAGGCTACAATTATAGGGACATGTGCTAGACTGTGTACTTTCTATTGGTTTATTTGGAGTAGGCCACTAACCTCTCATTTTAGGAGCACATCAGCTAAACGCTGGAGGTTTGAATGCATCCAGTTGCGGTCAGCTCTTAGCCTGGTGGCATTAGCATGACAGTGAGAAATCATCCAATCAAGTGTAATTGTTGACTGTTGAGCGCTCTGCAGCAGCCCCCATCAAGCTAGGCCGGGAGAGACTCCACTCCCACTCGTTCACCGACTCGTCTCTACACACCATCAGGTCCTGCCATTCAGACAGTTTACGATGTAGACACTTAGCGCCGACGCTCCTAATCAGAATGACTTACAGTGAGTGAGTGGTTCAGCGTGTTGCTCGAGGACGCTTTGACAGGAAAGGAAACAGGGCTGTTGTAGGGATCCAATTTGTGACATTTGAGTTATGGAGAGGTCACACACACACACACACACACACTCGACCAAATTGCAAAACAACTGTATTGCACCAGCTATTATTTCTTGCACTACCTTGTATATTTTTGTATATTTCTTCTATATTCTTGGGGATTTTTTATACAACCTTTATCCTTGTTTATTGTGAGGTGTGCCTATCTTTTGCTTTATACTGCTGCATAACTGCAATTTCCCCTCGGGGACAATAAAGAGCCATCTAATGTAACCTAATCTAATCTTTGAACTCCAGGCCGTCCTGCCTTCAGTAATTGTCTACTGCTCACCATTTCATTCACAGTACTACAGGTCATAAGGAGACAGCCCCTCCCAGACAGACGGCCCATATTGAAACCCTCATGTGAATCTGCCACTTGATCTCTCCATTAGAGCAGGGTTAGGGGCCCAGATCATAGGCCCAGCCCAAACACTGACTAACACCAGGCTAAATGTAGGCCCGGGCCCTGAAGAGGACAAAGAAAGCTTCCATTACGGCACCACGTGCCAGGTTGTTTTTCTCAAAGAGAGCACCTTCATTTTGCCCCCTTCATCACCCTAGAGGCTGAGTAAATTACACAGCGGGAGAACGGGATGACACCTCCCCTTCTTTGTCTCTCATGTCTGCACGGACCGGTGATGAGCGGTCAAAGGTTGCTGTATGGGCCCTGTAGGACCCAAGGGAGGTTGACAAAGCACAGAGATTGTATTATAGAGAAAGAGTGTAGCAATAGTCACTCAGTTGGCTCACATGTTACTATTGACACAGACGTTGATAAGATAGTGGATGTGACTTAAACTGCTGTCCACTAAGGTCATGTCTCGCTTTGCAGTTTTCTTTGGAAATCCCCTTCAGGTCCGCTTTTCATATCAAATCAGATTTGCTTTTTTACAAAACATGCCTGTCTCTGATGCTTTACAGAGCAAACAAAAGGACACAAGAAATTCAGTTTAAAAACAAGACAAACCAAGTTATAAAATCCAACGTTTGTGTTATAATAATAATAATAATAATAAGCTGATCAAAGTGTCCTCTGTGTCTCCAGGTGGCTATCAAGTCCATTCGGAAGGAGAAGATCAAGGATGAGCAGGACATGGTTCACATCCGCCGAGAGATCGAGATCATGTCATCACTCCGCCACCCACACATCATCTCTATATATGAAGGTGAGGGTCTGCCTCTTGTGCACACACACACACACACACACACACACACACTGAATGAAAACCTCCAGCCATGCGCACACCTGAGAAATTGCACACTCTCTGTTTCAGTTACACACACATACAGTTGGCCCCTCCCCCAGTCCTCCCAGCTTGTGGCCAGGTTGTAGGGTTGTCATGTTATGACATGCAGATGTCATAATAAGACCTGGACTGTGGCTCTGGGATGTTATTCATCTTCCCAGCTCTGTCTGGCTGCCTGGGCCAGTAAATGTCTGGATGGCCCTGACGGTGTGTGTGGATGGCTCTGAATGAGTGTGCGGGGGTGTGTGTGTGTGTGTGTGTGTGTGTGTGTGTGTGTTGAAAGAGGGGGAGGGGGGAGGTTTGGGGGGTTGCCTCTCCCACATCTAAGAGGTCTCATCTCTAGTCTTCCTGGTCCCTGGTCTCAGGCCCAGACATCTGCTGATACTTAAGAGACAACTGCAGCTGGGAACCAGACTGTGTGTGTGTGTGTGTGTGTGTGTGTGATTGATTGTGTGTGTGATTGTGTGTGTGTGTGTGTGTGTGTGTGTGTGTGTGTGTGTGTGTGTAAGCGGGGAGAAACTGGGTTGACCTCAGTCACCCAGGCCTGCACCCTGTCTGACTCCAGCCCAGTGCTGTGCGGAGGGGAGGAAAGGCCCTAAGCCCTCCCTGGAGCGACCTCCACATATATCTACCCCAGGAAGCAACTCTCTAAATATCAAAGCTGCAAGCATGGCTTAGACTGCACGGCATATTTACTCTCTGGGTGAACCTCCTTTCCTTTTGATATGAGCCCTATTGAATGACCTTAACCTCACTGGGAGAAAAAATGGATTCGCTACGGTTGCAAGTAATGGCGAGTGTAAAGGTTAAACAATTCCCATTGAATTTCTTTCAGCGTATTGCTCGCAATTCATCACCTGATATAATGCAGTCTAGGCCTATATGCAGGCAATTAAAGTCACAAGACACTGATGTGTGTGAGTGGGGTTTCGTGTGATTTGTGACCTGTGACTATTTTTGTGCCAATGTCAACACAGCAACGGTTTCTATGCCCTTTTCAGCGCGGCTGACGTGCCGCGGTGGCGGTCGGTTGTGTGCCACTGCCCAACCTGGCTCGCCCACCGCCCTTTGTTTGGTTTCAAAGTCCCCGGATCGTTATCGGCACCGTGTATACGCGGTGATAAACGGCGCTTTTTGTCATGGGAACGTGCCAGTAGTCAACTGGAGGGCTTGCGGTGTAGCCGAGTTTGTGCGTCGTCTGGGAGAATGATTAGAAGAACACCCGGCTTTGTAAACTCTGGTGAGGCCGTGTGGTGTTCCTATGCGTGCAGCTCTCCTCCACCACCAAACTCTCAGCAAGTCGCTTTTATTTAGTCCTTTGCTCTCCTCTCTGGTGTTTCTCCTTAAACCCGGCGTTTACTGTTGTGGCCTGGCCTCCGCCCAACCTTGCTTTGGAGATGTATAGGAGGCCCCCAGATATGTGTATCCGGCAACACCCTCTTCAACAGCCCCTGCTAACTGCCTTGTGTGAAGCAAAGCTGAACCAGATGTGTGTGTGAAGATTGATTTTTTTACCACTCCCTCTCTCCCCTCACGTCCCGACCCCATCGGCGTGCTGCGCGAGGCATTTAAAAGCGGATTTTGCTCATCGCTCCTCCAGCATAACTCATAGTCGTAACCCCCCGTTTTTAATGCGAATGCTCAACCCCCAAAGAATGCTGTAAATGCTCAAGTTCATCTATCCAGCTGACGTGGTGGATTGTAGCTGTGTGTGTGTGTGGAGACTTTTGGAGATGCCATTGTCCCTGTAGAGGCAAGCCTGGCATGACTTAGACAAGGACCCCACCCTTCACTTGAGATGAGAATGGGACATGAAACTAGAACAGACAAAAGACTATTTTCTCCTCTGAGTGGAGAGAGAAAATTGCATTTTTTACACTCTGAATTAAAGGAATAGTTCACCCCAACATGAAAATCCAATCAGTATCATGTACCCCCATGTCAGTTGAAACTCCAGGTTTGTAGGACCACCAAACACACAGCAAGCTAGCAGCTGTCGTCCCACAAACTCCAATAGAGTCACTGGATTTTCATTTTGGGGTGAACTATTCCTTTAAATGTGAAGAAGGCTTCAGGCATTAACCGTTAGCTCAACATAAAAAAATACATAAATCTGGTAGCAAGTGCTTGTTTGTTTTTGTCTTCCATCCTGCTGTATCACCCTTTGTGAGAGTGCTCTGCTGCTCGCCCCATATATAAGCTACAGCGGTCTGCAGTCAGCGCATGGCCGCAGGACAATAGGCGCTAATTAGTCCAATGGGAGGGCCCGACCTTTGAACAAAGCTCAGTGAGTGACAGGGTGGCGTAGCGGCGGCTGTGGCACCCAACGAGCTGGAACTAACCCAAGTTATGTAAGCCAGGTAATTACCTCGCCACCAGGGGTCAAAGGTAAACGAGAGCGCACGCTGGGAATCGGCCCTCCCAGTGCAAACCCACTACGGATCACTGCAAACGCCACCCCGGGTCACCACTCTGTCCACCAATCAGAAAGCCCCAATTCACTCCCCCCCCCCCCCCCCCTCCTCCTGGGTGCTTGGCTTCGGTCCCGTGTGTTACTGCCCAAGCAGCCAGACAGTCACAATTGAGGAGCATTACCATCACTCAACAACGGTGTGTGTTTTTGTAGAGGATTACGTCTCTGAAAGGACCCTGGGAGGGTGGAGTCGTGTGATGGACTATGAAGGTGCTCACTCATGGGTGCAAGAAGCAGAGGCCTTCACCCCTGGTGACCCCTGCTGTGTGGGAAAACCAACACACAATAAGGAGCAACATGGTTGACTGTGATGTTGTTGTCGTCCCTCTCTCTCTCTCTCTCTCTCTCTCTCTCTCTCTCTCTCTCTCTCTCTCTCTCTCTCTCTCTCTCTCTCTCTCTCTCTCTCTCTCTGCCTGACTAACTTTTCCATATAAATATTGACACACAGTGATACATTTGGTGAGCAGCGCTGGATAGTAACACCTTACAAATCAACTCTGATTATCCCCATGCCCCCCATTTTTACTCATAATTATTTGTCTCCGTCTTTTTTTTTTGATGCATGCCCCCCAGTCACATCCTCTATGAGCTAACAGATGAAGAAAGTAGTGAAGTTTACTTTCTCCAAGTGGATATATTCTCCCTTCTTTGACTTTATCAAGCAAAAGGACGACAAGAACGAAGGACATTCTCTGATGATTCACTCAGGGAATGTGTGAGAGGATGCAATTTTAGGGGTGTAAAGAAAAGTAACAAAACAAGTAGGGTAAGAAATCACTACTCCCAAGTAGTAATAAGTAAAATAGTACTATTACTTTTGAAATAATTGAGTAATATATTAGTTTTTTGTGTGTGTGAGAAGGGACAAGTTGCACTGTGTCCCCACACAAAACTATCATATAATTTAGTGGGATGTTGGGACGCTTAGTGTGGTGGCGAGGAATGTAGGAGTGGGTTGTGAAATGTGGTGACATGACGAGAAGTTCATGAGTTACTGTCAAGGGCATGACACCATCGTGGACCCTCTGTCTGTGAAACCCCCTCTTCCTCTTCCTCTCCTCCTTTCTCTACCCTCTTCGTTTCTCTTCGCTCTCTCTCCGGTCTCCAAGGGGTGGGCTTGGTTGAGTTAACAGCCCCTCCCTGCAGTGTTGTTATAGGCTGCAGCCAGACTCATGGTGGGGTTTGGGTGATGTAACCCAGGGAGAAGAGCAGAGATGTAATGTGCTTCTCCGGAATTTAAACTCCTGCTCCAAAAAAAACCAGGAGGGGAGGGCGAACTCAGTTTACTCTACATTTTACATAACAGTGTCCATTTGTGATTTTAAAATGATAGAAAGAAGCTGGAATGACTTTATAAACAGTCCTCCCATCGCTTTGGCCATTAATCTGGGTATTATTTTGGTGCAACTAGACAGTAGTGAACTGCAGCCAATTGTTCTGTCTTTTATCTTCCCCCCAGTGTTCGAGAACAAGGACAAGATCGTGATTGTGATGGAGTACGCCAGCAAGGGCGAGCTGTACGACTACATCAGCGAGCGCCGGCGCCTGAGCGAGCGGGAGACGCGACGCTTCTTCAGACAGATAGTCTCCGCTGTGCACCACTGTCACAAGGTGAGAGAACACACACACACACACACACACACACACACATTCATTTTCTCAGCCACGCCATATCTTGCTTTGCCTCTCTCTCACACACACACACACACCGCCACACACACACATCCATACTTTACAATTCCAGCCCAGGGCGTGCTTAATGTAACATTAGCCATGCATCTCTATAGTCAACCACATAGCCAGTCAGTCTGCAGTGCTGTACGGAGCGTGCTTTTCTTGGCGCACTGGTGTTAGGGAGTCATCTGTTTCTGAGTGGAGATGGAACACAGGCCAGTTGAATTCAGAATTACACTCCGATTACAGTGCACAAACTGCCCCTGCGCTAACTCTGTCCTCATCTGTTACCACGCTGATGGATATCTCCGGGTGCCCCCGTAGCTTACCCAGAGACCAAGCTCCAGCCACGCCCCTGTCAACCCCCGTCCACCCCCAAGCACCCAGGGCCTCCTCACTAGTCATCCTCCTTCCAGCTGGAGATAGGGATGATGTCATGGTCCTTAGATAGGAGAGTCCCAGACAGCCATGATGATGAGTCATCACCACCAAGCGCAACCTACCGCTGGGTGGGGTAGTGTGGTTGACAGACACAACAAGCAGCCACCCAACCCTACCTTGTCTCCACCAATCAGAGCCATGTGAACACGAGCTCCCCGTCAGGGACTGGCCAGTGAGAGATGCCATGCAGAGCTCAACCCGGCCACAGCTGTGGACGGGTGAAGTCACTCCCTCTCCTCCACATCTGAAACGCTTTCCATCCCCCTGTGTACCACATGTTAATTCCTGGGCTCTTCAAAACCAGGCACTAACAACATAGTTGTTTTTTAATCCCAAGATGTTGTGAGAACATCATTCATACTGGTCGGTAATTACAGGCTCATGTTTATGTGACACATGTGAGTCAATTTAAAAAGAGAATCACAGCAGATGTCAGCACGAAGACCCTAGAGGGGACAACACCAATTAAACAGTACCAGACCAACAGGCCGCCTTGATTTCCCCTGAGAGACGCAAGCCAGCTCTGTCTGAGTAAATCATCTCTCAATACAATGGACTGTTTATTGCTTGGATTCATCTGTCGAGAATAACATATCAATAGATATATCAATGATCATTTTATTGTTTCTTGCTGTCCCTTGCAGAATGGAGTGGTGCACAGGGATCTGAAACTGGAAAATGTGCTACTGGATGAAAACTGTAATATCAAGGTAAATGTGCCCCTTGTTACCCCCACAATACTGTACATGGGATTATAACAATTTACCTCAAGTGATCTTTGTATGAGGGATTAACAATCACGCCCCTGTTTCCACAGATTGCTGACTTTGGGCTGTCCAACCTCTACCATAAGGACAAGCTGCTGCAAACCTTCTGTGGCAGCCCGCTCTATGCTTCACCAGAGATCGTCAATGGGAGACCTTACCGTGGCCCAGAGGTGAGGCCCAGTGAACCCAATGAACCCAAACCTCAGCTGTTTCTCCAGGACCTTGGTTCCTTTTACACAGCCTTCATCATTAATGTCATCCCCAGCTATTGGTATCAGAATTCACCTTATACAGTTCATCATCATCCTCACAGTAGTAATTATCATCGCCGCGTAGCCCATATGCAGTGTGGTCAGTAGGCTTTAGTTGGTGGTTCTTTGATGGGATTACTATTAGTCTCCAGTCCTGGGGAGAGCTCTCACATCTCCACAGTGGGGGAGCCCAGATACTGTCTGCATCCCTCCCCTCCCTTATCCTCCCTTTCCTGCCGTGCCCAGGTCCTTTGATGTGGGGAACTGTGGGATAGTTTTTTTGCTCACTCTCTCTCTCTCTCCGTCTAAAAAGGGGTCGGAATGAGTTCCACAGCCACCGAGAGCTCACGGTCAAAGTCAGGCTGTAACTAAATTGTTTTGCTGAGAGGAAGAGTGAAAACGTCTCCACAAAGCAACTTATCCAACAAGTCCGAAGTCATTCCAAAGGGCGTTGCCTCTAAATTGCATCGGTTACATAAAACAAAGGAAAAGGGGAAAAAAGTTGCATTTTTAGATATCCAAGTCCAACCGTTCAATTTAGCGTAATTCACTATAATTTACTTGAGAGTGCTAAAAACAACAGCAGTCCCATTGCAATCAAAATTGCAGAACCCTGGTCGGGGTGAAACCGCAAAATTACAGCAAACACAGGACACAACAATGGTACGTGCCCCGTCTTGCCCTCGGGAGTGGACCGGTGGCACTGAGGCCCGAGGGGGTGAGCGGCTGAGACATTCCTGGTGTGGGTCCGGAGCCCCAAGAGGAAGTTCACTCGCTCCTTAGCTGGCCTTATCTGATTTCCTGTTCCCAGACATTGTCTCAAAGCTTCAGCTGCAGCCGTCAGGAGACACATTCCTCCAGACATCTCATCCTCCTCTCACCACACACACACACACACACACACACACACACACTGAGACAGACGTCTGCTAATGGGTGAGTGGCAGCGTGTCTCAAGCGAGTAGTCAGCGGCCAGGATATCACGACTCTGCCATCTCTGCTGGACTCATTACCCCCTCCACTCTCACCACCTCCCCGCTGCGCTGCACCTCCTCATGCCCCAGACACAAAGTCCTTATGTAACCGCTTTACTCGGAAAGCCACATTGCATTCGGTTGGTGGTCAGAAAGTGCTTGCTTCTGCCTGACAGAGCGGTGGAGAGAGTTGGGGGGGAGGAGAAGATTTATCTGCATGGAAACAAGCAAGTTTCCCGCCAGATTATTGGCATTTGTCAGTGTTTCTATGAAAGAGGGACTGAAGATGTCACACGCTCTACAACAGAGATACTGTGAACCATGTGACTGGGATGCTGATTAATGTCCAAGTAACCTACGTAACTCAAAGCTGTCTCATGGTGCTGAGCTTGTCCCACAATACTCGCTGAAATGCCATGAGTCACTAATCAATACCAGATCGAACACATCTTATCTTTTGTGTGCTGCAATAAATGTCTAATCAATAGACCACTGTGCGTCCTGTGTATTCATTTGACTGAATGAACTAGTTTGTTGACCAATATTGTTTTTTTTCCAACAGGTGGACAGCTGGGCTCTAGGGGTGCTGCTGTATACCCTGGTCTATGGGACCATGCCATTTGATGGGGGTGACCACAAGAACCTCATTCGCCAGATTAGCAACGGGGAGTACAGAGAGCCCACTCAGTCCTCAGGTACTGCAGGATCCTCTGCCCCGGTTCGCTTTCTCTCAGTGTTCTTTGAAAAGCAGCACTATATAATCCAATATTATATGACTCTTCTCCTTTCAGTACTCTATATAAGAATGTGGTTGATGCTATTAAAACATCCCATCTCTAGGTGTGTCACTGAAAGCTTTGTTGTTGTTCCCTGCCAGATGCCCGTGGTCTGATCCGCTGGATGCTGATGGTGAACCCTGAGCGCCGGGCCACAGTGGAGGACATCGCCAACCACTGGTGGGTAAACTGGGGCTGGAAGAACAGCGTATGCGACTGCGAGACCCAACGTGACCACGGAGGCTCGCCCATGCTGGCCCGCTTCATCGACTGGCAGAACCGCACTGAGCCACGTAGCTCTGGAGGCAAACCTGCAGCCTTGCCCCAGCTACTCAGGCAGAGGCCCAAAAAGTCCAAAAAGGAAAATAGCGAGGCAGGAGCGCCCCACTGTGAAGCGGAGGACAAGCCAGGTCTGAAGAGACCCAAGGGTATCCTGAAGACCAGGGTGACCGAGGAGCAGCGCTCTCCCAGTCTGGAAGAGGTGGAGCTCGGCCAGGCAGCACTTCTGCGGCCAGCTGAAGGCGGCGAGGCAGACTCCAGTCCAGACAGAGAACAAGAGGAGCCCATCCTGGCAGGGGGCTCGCCAGCGAAGATGGTGCCCTCTCTTCCTAAGAAAGGCATCCTGAAGAACAATCAACAGCGGGAATCAGGGTACTACTCCTCCCCGGAGCGCAGTGAGTCCTCCGAGCTGCTAGGGGGTGCCACTATGTCTCTGCTGGCTACCTCCCCACCCAAGAGAGTGATGGGGAGAAAGGGCATCCTGAAGCGTAACGGCAAGTACTCCACCTACAGTGGGCCTCCCTCGGCAGCGGCGGTGGCTGGAGTCCTGGGGGAGTCTCCTCCCTCAGCTGACTCGGGTCTGTCCCGCAGTCAGAGTCGGCCCTCCAGCATGGTAGGGGAGGACAGCTCAGTCCTGTCCCTGTCTCCCAGCTCCCTCGGCAGGGCTGAGTGGCCTCCCTCCGCCCCGCACCGACGCCCCAACATCAGGGCCTGTGTCTCGGCTGAAAACCTGCTGCAGCTCGCCAACTTCAAGGGCTTCCAGGCAGCGCCGCCGCACCAGGGATCCAAGTTCCACCGTGGCCCCAGAACGAAGGGCTCCCCGGGGGACAACAGCAGCTTCTCCTTGCTGGGGGACCTGGAGGACATGACTCAGGTGTACCAGCAAGCCCTGGACATCAGCAGCAACCTCACCTAGCAGATGGGTGGCAGATGGAGAGAGGAGGCAGGGAATCGTAACATGAGTGTGTGTGTATGTGTGGGTGTGTAAAGATGTATATGGGTGGCATTAACGACCAGTATGTTGCTGGGATACACATTTTGGGAGGTTGTGGTTTCCCAAATGAGGTATAAATCTTGATGGGAATGATGTACATGCACACACACACACACACACACACACACACTGATACAAACTTTTGTGCACTTCTCTGGCCAGAGGAAATTCAGTTTGCAGGGTTTTGAGAAAGTGTGCCACCCAGTCTGCCGTCTTGGCCCGCCCATAGACTTTGCTGTGTTCGAAATGTTTACATATTCAGCAAAAAAAAAAAGGCAAGTTAGAATCACAAATGCAGCGACCAGAAAATGGTTGGCTCTCCTAGCAAACCACCCATTTTGAGTTTGAGTTTACAAAAGCACCTTAAAACTCACACAGAGCACATGCTTTTTTTGATCCTTACTTCCTGAATTGAAAAAGAGAAACAAACCAGGGTCTTGCTCCAAAAAATAACTGACATTGTTGATTATTTATTAATATTTGTGTAGCTTTTAGTTTTTGAATGCCAAACTGGTGGGTGCTGGCTGTTACTGGAAGAGTCCAAAGCTCATTGTCTCCAACCCTTTGTGTGGAACTGACATATATAATTATGTTACTCAGTGATGAGAAACAAGATATATACTCGGCATATATAACTGTGGCTGCACATGTAGAAACACGCAGACAAGTATATCTTCATGAAAGCGTATGTCCTATATGATATGATACTAGGGAATATGTAGGAAGTGCCTTTTTTGATTCATAATAAAATTATGTATGTCATTTCCTTAAAGTGGAGAGAAAAGCCAGGCCGACCTGTCACCAGTTGTGCTGTTTTGATGTTGTTTGTGAATGTGGAGGGGACCCAGGGCCTTGAACACACAGCCGGCTAGCCTTTTCTGTCGGGGTTCAAAGGTCACTCAAGAGACGGTTGAGATCAAACAGGCTCATTGTCTGCAAATGCATGCCGCAAGTAGAGTCATACACACACGGATATGTCGGGGAAACTACAGGCAGTCTCGAAAAGATGACAAAGTCATCTTAGCTCCTTTTGTGTTTTTTGTCAGTTTTTGTAGCCCGTAGTTTGACTTGTCAGCAGTTTGGGTGGCTTGGTAGAATGCAGGCTTGTTGCCAGCTGGAGAGGTCTGGAGGGGCTCACCTAGTGGGACATTTAGTGAAGGTAGATGGCTCAGCCGCCCTCTCACAGTCCTGGAATGTGCCTGGCAAATAAACACAACCACGCTTCTCTCGACTTCAGTTGTTTCACAATTTCGAGACTACCATAGCATCAATTAAGTGGCATCGCCTGCCCAGTGATGGATATTATCAGTGATTAATGGTTAGAAAAACAAAACACAGACACACAAGGTGCTTTCCACTGTTGTGCTAGTTAATATTTTACCCATATCCCCTTTAAAAGAGCCAAGTAAGTGGGTTTGTTTTAGTGCGCTGATGACACAGCAAATTCCACAGACAATGGCTGGAGACGTGTTGGTGCTAGAGATCTCTATCAGCCCCAGCCCGACTCAGCACAGGTGGGATCTGCGGTCGGCGCTCAGCCCTCCAGCTGTGTATACTAGTCCATTATGTCAACCAAGCACAATTAGCCAGCTATTGTTTTCATTTGAGAGTAAGAAGAGAGGTAGAGCGTAGCGATTTGTAGCTAGAGGGGTAAAAAAAAAAGAGTGTGAAAGAGTGATGACTGGAGCGGTGCTGAGATTAAAGAGGGCTTTCCTGTAAAACACAGGAAAGATTGAGGAGTTGGATTGCTGAGGGAATAGTAATGTAGAATAGTGAAAGTAAAGAAAGTGAGTAGAAAGAAAGTAGATGGAAAGTTGTTGTTTTTTTTTAAACCAAAGATGTGGTAAAGCTTTGAGATGAATCAGGGGATTGGATAGGGACTAATGAGAGTCCTTTGAATGTTTCTGTGAGTGGGAATCCCCATCGGTGAATGAAATCATCCCTACATTGGCTTTAACTCACAGTTGTTTTATTTTTCTTTCTTTTTTTGGTGGCTATGAGTGTTTTTATTTGAGATGCTGGAGGCTTGTTGATACAGCTTGTCTTGAGGGTCAGTGTGTGTTCAGCGTGACCTGACACAGTGTGCTACAGTTTTCAACAGCAGCAAGGAGTGGGAGAAAGGTGACTGACATCATCCAAAATATCAAATGATGTGGATGGAAAACCACGCAGTAGACGACCCCGAGGAGTAGATCATGTGTAGAATGTTTTCAGAGGTCTGCTCGTGTGAAGAAAAGGTCCTGGGTATTGATTCTGATGAAAGACCGGTTTCGTATTATATTGCATTTTTTTTGCCTTTTGTATTGCATTTTATTGTCAACTGGATTTACAGTG
This sequence comes from Hoplostethus atlanticus, assembly GCA_034670405.1. NCBI lineage: Eukaryota > Metazoa > Chordata > Actinopteri > Trachichthyiformes > Trachichthyidae > Hoplostethus > Hoplostethus atlanticus. Next base: position 2,450,349 of record JAXDDX010000001.1, on the reverse strand, counting down.
ATAAAATTATACTATGTTAGTATTTTGTTTTATTACACTTCTGTTTTTGATTCTCCAAAATATAAGAAACTTTATATTGCTTTATGTTATGGCAGAAAATACTTCCTTCCTTGAAGTATTAGATTTCTCTCCAAAAGCAGAGAAATCTCATCTGAAATCAGTGTAGTCTCAGTTTTCCCCTGTTTTGGTGAATCTGTGGGGTCAGAGAAGCTGGTCTGAGATTAGCTATACCACTTCGCTATACCAAATATCACAAATGAAAATATAAATTCTTACAAAGGACAGATACAAATTGGAATAACGTTAAATGTAAACATATAGCCTCCTGTAAAAGTAACCTTTTGCAAAGGTTAACACACAAGGGATATGTACCATTACAATGACAGCAGACCCCAAAGAAGCCTCTACCACCTCTACCAGAGCAGGGGAGGTCCAAAACGCTGGAACAACATCAGGAGAAAAGGAAACAGAGCAATGGAAAGAATCTGATGATGAAACTTTTACTCTGCCAAACTGGAAATAACTGGTGCATATCCATTAGTTAGCAGAAAGTCTAATCATAGGAAAACTTGACTGGATATTGTAATGACAATAATAATAAATTACTATTATTATGTTATTTAAGTATTATTTTTGTTACGGCTCATTACTATTGTTGGCTAATGCCACAGTTTTGATTTTATTTTTTGTTCTGGTGTCTGTTGGTGATCCTGGACTGCCAAGGTGGATTAAGTTGAGTGCCTTCGCTATCTTTTATGAACCTCTTTTTTGATAATGAAAATTATTATCAATGTGTTTTTTATACTTGTATTTATTGGTGATTAAGCCATTTCATTTGATGTCAAATTACTCCACATTCATGCTTTGGCCTCCTTTGGACAGTGTGTGTGTGTGTGTGTGTTGGTGACATACTGTACACCGAGATATTGTTTGGGATTCAGCGTAGGAGTGGTGTCATCTCATTTTGAGGGCCGTGGTCAAGTGTGTGTTTTGAGAATAATGAAATGATCAGATTTCAACAACAAATCCTGTAAAATGTCTTAATTCATCCATGTGGGTGTATCTCGACTCACCATGCCTCTGTAGTACTGTATCAACTCAAATAAATGGATCATGAGAAAGTTACACGTGTGTTTTTACTGTGTTTACCTCACTTTCTTGTGGGTACCTACACATAAGTGGAAAAATATAAGACAAACGCTTTAATATTTCATCTTCAGTGAAGAGTTTGTTTTTTTGGACCCAACACACCTGCTGCTAATTAGCGGAAAAGTAGAGCATAACAACCTTCTGTCCTCTGGGGAAAAGCAATTTCTACTGTCATTAGAAAACTGACAGAGTCAAACAAACAGCAGTTAGACAACATGGAGCAGAGAACACGCAGTTCATGTCTGGCTCGGGGAAGAAACAAGAGTCTGTTTTTAGGACTTGGAGAGTCAATTGGTTGTCGAGGGAGAACATTGCTGCTGCTGGGTTAATTTGATCCACATTTTGCAGGGGGGAGTGGGTGGATGGCTGGCTGGATGGCTGCAGCTCTGCAGCCTTTCGGGGCTTTGGTACTGATGAGTGGGACAGCACCCCTGGCTCGTGCTGGCCAGACACAGGCAGCAGGCCTTGGAAAAGGAGAACATCAAATACTTCTACAGTACAGTGCATAGCAGGATGTTTAACTTACCTCAGCCACACACTGAATCTGTTATCCAAAGTCCAATTGGCTTTAGTTTGCTGGTCCACACTATAAAGTAACCACACAAAATTGCACATATTAATCCCATCTTTATCAATAACCACATCATAACCGTAAATCATATCAATCACAGTTCCAGTCCAGAGACGTTGTTTTGTTTGGGATGTTTTCGCAAGAGGAGTCAGATAAGCAGTGCTACAGGTCTCTTTTTGGTCTGATGGAAATACCAATTGGCCAAGTCAATGGCAGGGCAAGAACAAAGCTAGGAAGTAATACTACAAGCACTCAGAGGACAAAGACTAATAGAGCAATTATGTAACAATTTGGATGCCTACAGTTTAATTAATTGTCAGCTGTATGGAGAGGCCGCGCTAATATGGAGTAAAAGTGAGACGTTCTTTTGAGACTGCTGCACCCCTGACACTGATGTGACCTGAGTTTCAAAGGGATTTTTTCTAATGTCTTCAGAACAATTTCTGGTTCACTTTTTGACCCGCAAATAAAGTGCAGCTGCCAGACCCTCTGAACTACCCCCTTCTCCACCCTCCTCCCATCTCTAGAAGGCCAATAGCATCCAGCTGCAGCCCCGGAGACAAGCCCCCGGCGTGACAAGCCTGTGGCATGACATTCTACGATTTTATATCAAACCAAAAAAATGTATATAGATGTATGACTAGTCCCGTTGTTCATACTTCCTACTTCACGCCAGAGACGTGTGTCCGTCATGCCACAGGCGTGTCACGTCAGGGGCTTTTCTCCGGGGCTGCAGCTGGACCCTACTACTAGAAGGTGAGCCTGTTTGCCCCTGGAGGTTGGTGGGGGGGAAGCGACATCTACGATCCAAACCCCAAACTCCCCCTTACCCCATCCGGTCTTTTAGCGTGACCCCGACTCTGTGCCTTGCAGGTATGGAAGCCTGCATAACATAAGCTATTCTAGGACATAAGGATGTAAGCTATTCTCTCTACCTTTAGCTTGGAGCACCGACTTAAACGAGGCCTCTCCCTTCCCAGTCCCTCTGAGCTGCAACGGATAGAAGCCCTCACACGCAGAGGGATTTGGGACATGAAAGCTGAAGAATTTACACGCGCTTCAAATCAGTTTACAAGTCCCTTTGTCTCGAGAGAAAATGGCTTCATATGAAGAAAAAGTGGGGGGATATTCTGCAAATGGAGCAAAAAAGCGGCAGAGGATTTGGCGAGGTCAGTGCTGCCTTGGCGCGTCTGGCTGCTGTTGCAGGCAGGATGTTCCACAGTGAGGGTTTAGGGTGGCTGTTGTAAACTGAGCTGCCCGTTCATTGCAGGAAAAATAAACAGAGGGCCGGGCCCGAAGAAAGTCCTGAGTACAGTGGAGCGTGTGTTCCCTCGGTTAGCTGACACAGATTGTTTTAGAAATAGGAGTCTGAGAGGTCCTGCTTTCCGTGGCCTACACATGCACATACACAAACGGACGTGCACATCTACCCGTGCGTACACACACACATGTTTATAAGCTCTTTCATTCTTTCCCTCTCGCTGACACACACAGGTCCCTAACTCACATCTCTGCAGGACTCCTTTTCCTCTGTGCTGCTGTGATAACATTGTGAATGGATATGGAATGGAACAAACCTCCTCTCCTCCTCAGCTTCCACTCCTCTATCATCCCCCCGCTCCATCCCTCTCCTGTCCAGAGGACTATTTTTAGCGGCAGCACTGCTATTCTGGAATTCGTTGCTGACTGGCTGCTGCTGGGTGTCTGGGCGGCGATCTCTTCTGGAATGTCTGGCCGGGCTCTCAAACCACTCCAGAGTCCCGGCGCAGGGCGGACAGCCCGGGGCTCTGATTACAGCCCTAAGCCCGCTGTAGCTGTAGCTGTAGCTGTAGCTGTAGCTGTAGCTGTAGCTGTAGCTGTAGCTCACCCTCCTCTACCAGATATACAGAGCAGGAGCATGGGGAGAAAGAGCAGATCTGCCTCTGCCCTATAACACTAAGGCACTTTTATGTATGTAAGATTGACCTTTGTGTGTTTGTGTATATGTGTGTGTGTGTGTGTGTGTGTGTGTGTGTCCGCTTGTGTGTGTGGTCCATGAAAAGAAAATAAGCGGCACTAATGGGAAGTTTTTCCTGTCTTGGATCAGGCTTTTGGGTTTCAAAGCAAATTGTTTGCAGTGGAGGGAACGCCGTCCAAGCCCACCTGTTGCTGATGATTGCAGAGATCCGCTTGTGCAGGGCCTCGTTGAGAGACATGCGGCAGTACGCCACTCAGTGAAATCAATGGAAAAGACCCATTCAGTCCATAAGATTACCCAAGCAAAAAAGATGTCCATGCAAAGGCCTTCAGGTTGGCCTAGCGGTTAGTGAGGCCGACCCATCACCAGAGGGTCGTGGTTCGATCACCGGCACCACCAGGAGGATGTATTCCAGCTGTGAGTTGGTGATTGAAAAACTGACTGGTGTCACAGCAATGGTGCCCATCAACACTGCTGAAGTGCCCTTGAGCAAGGCACTTAAACCCCAACAACTGCTCCAGGCGCGCCGTTCAATGTCCTCTGACCTGAAAATGCATGTGTGTGGGGTGATATGATATGTATATGTCTAGTCAGGGGTGTGCAGAAAAAGAATTTCCCTGCTTATGTGATGAATAAAGTTCATTCATGAAGAAGGATATCATCGGCATGCCTGGAGTGATTGGAGATATGCAGTACTTTTTTACATTTCTTTATCACATAATCATTCACAAATGACAGGCCTATTCAGTACAATACCGCTGCTTGTCATTACAGTAAATAATTGCTCTGTAGTTGTTTTCCCTCAGGCCAAAATCCAAAGCCACAGGCTGCATTTTACATACATTTCCATCATATTTAACGGGATACACCCAGCCCTTCCAAACGGCAATGAGAGTTCAACCGGTGAAGGGAGGAGTTCCCCCCCCAGGCCAAGTGATAAGGGCACAAACAGGAGGGTGTAAAAGTAACATGATGGGACAGAGCCAAGCTTTTGAAAGCAGTTTTACATGCGCCCTTTGTCTCCCCGGGAGCCAGAAAGAGGAAATGCGTCCATCGCATGTAACCCTTTTCATTGTAAAGCAGTGAACTCCGCGTCCTATGGATCCTGAAGCTGCCGATAAGAATCCCCATTGCACAACATCTTGTTCTTGTTAGCATTAGTATGTACACAAGCGAGTATAAAAAGTGAATAGCCAGCAGTGTTAGCATGGATGCAGCTAATTGGCCTTGGCTCCCAGTGAGGGGATGTGGGTTTAGCTCCAGTATGACGGGGCCGGGGCTAGGCCACGGAGAGAGGGGAGAGTGGAGACTGGGAGGAAGCCTGTCAGACGCCGTGGCCCAGCCGTCCAGCTAGCCGGCCAGTCAGGTAATTAAACAGCCCTCAGCTCGCTGCATGAGGGCCGTCTCTCTCCGGAGTGTGAAAGGCCGAAGGGAGGGCTGGGAAGCGGACTCGCTCTTGGCCGAGGTTCAGAGATGTGTGGCCTGGCTTCTCTGGGACCCGGTCCCACGGCCGCAGGGTTTTAGCGCTGCTGGTTTTAGCTCATCCTTCAATTTGGTTTTTGTTTCAGAGACTTTTTCTTCTCCAGCACCCCCGCCCCCCTCCCCAACTCACCCTTGGCTTTAAGTAGAAATACAGCAGAAAGAGCTGGATGGATGGATGTATCCCCCAGCTGGCTTGCATTCCTCTGGTTTCCACTTGTGTCTGCCTCTCCTTTTTTTCTGGGTCAGTGTTTCTGTGATTAAAGTTTCTTTTTCCTTTTTTCCCCCCGTGCTTTTCCTCTCTCTTTCCATTCACAGCCATTTTCCTCTCTGACTCTCTCCCTGTCCATTTTTCATTTTCGTTTTATTTCAATTTAAATTGCCCCACTACTGGTCAGGGAAACTCCCGTCCAGTTCTGTTCTGCAGGCCCAAAAATATAGAATATAAACCTGCATTGCTTCATCCTGTGAATATAATAACTTGAATGACCAGTATAGCAATTACTGTACTGGCTCTGCAGATGTTTTATGGTTTATGGTTGGTATGTTTTGCAGTGTTATGGCACCAACACACACCAAACACCCGTGTTGTAACGTCACTATCACACTTTCTCACGCTCTGCCACCCTGTGACAATAGCTCTCTCCACATGGCCTTATCATCCATGCCAACTGACTGGCCATCCTCAAACTGACACTGCAGTGATTGATATGAGCATGGGTGTGAATTCCTTGTCCTGCTTCCTCTTCCTCCTCTGTTCTCCAGGAGTGGCTGTTTCACACGGAGGGGGGCTTGGTTTTCACTCTGATGAGACTGGCGCTAGATGAATGATCCTGACAGATTAAAGCAATGGAAAAGCAGAAAGCAGCACACATTATCCAGGTAGTTTCTTCTGCAAACTGATGGATCTGGTCAAGCAGACGTTTGGTCTGTGTATCATCAGGTCAGCCACTTCTTCCAGGAATCTCCAAATGTTCCTTCTTAAATTAGATTTTAGCTCCTTAGCACATTAGATTATTTTCTACATCCATTGAATTTAACCTGTTAGCCAGTAATCAAACCCACTCAGTCTCATGTTGCAGCAGTCTGCTGGCTGGTTTTGAAATGTACACCAGTACATAGTACTGCTGTACATATTACCACATATCAGAAACAACTTGGGTATCTGACCCCCTTGAACCGTCACCATATTCAGATAACTTGGTAGTAAACCCCAGTGACCCCTATCTACTAGAAGCTCCTACAGGGTGGTCCATCTACCGTTGTCTTTTTAAAAAGGAAGAGGAAAAAAAAAAATTCCCAGGCGTATGTGGGGCCTGACATTCACTATCCCATTACAGCCCACCTAAGACACAGCCGCGCACATAAAACAACGTGAGACACAAGGTAATGAAGTGCTAACCACTGAGGTAATCTCTCTCAGAGCAGGCGACCCTTCCCCTCCTCACCCTCCTCCCTCCCTCCTCTGCCCAGAGTTCATGCCTTCATGCTTTTACAATAAGTATGTCTCTGACAAGAGATTCCTCCAGATAAATGAAACTGCGCTTTTGTCCCGAGCATGCCTTGTGGGAATAGAGACAACTATGAGCAACCACTATTTTGTGGTTCCTCTGATGATGAGGGGATTAAAAGCAGCTCGGGGAGATGAATACATGCTCCTTGAATTGATTTAAGCAAAGGGGGTTGGGGGGGGGGGAGGGGGACATCCTAGACAGATATCAAGCCCTCTAATGCCTGCCAAGCTGAAGGGTGGGGAAGTTCTTTTGGAGGGGTTGAATTTCAAACAAAAGCAACCACTCTGCAACTACAGGTGAGTCCCGTTTGATGCTCACTTAGGGTGACATTTGGATGGGAGCGCTGTGCTTTTCTCCCAGGCTCAGATACAGATCTCACCTTGGCAGCTGCGGTTTGTTGGCGGTGGGGGGTTGGAGGGGATGTGTTGTCTTAACATGGTAGATAGTTGGTGAGTCGTTCCTGAAAGATTCCTTTTATGAGTGAAGACCATCTGTGTGTGTGTGTGTGTGTGTGTGTGTGTGTGTGTGTGTGTGTGTGTGTGTGTGTGTGTGTGTGTGTGGGTGTGTGTGTGTGTGTGGGTGTGTGTGTGTGGGTGTGTGTGTGTGGGTGGGTGGGTGGGTGGGTGTGTGTACATTTTTCCTCCTCTTTTTCTCCTCCCCCCTTTTTTCTTCCTCCTAAATAGCAGTGAAATGTTGAAGGAAAACAAATGAAAAGATAGCGCTTTGAAAATGGATCTGTCCCAGCAGCCTTCCACCCCCCCCCCACCCCTCCTCCTGCTGCTACCCAACCCTCCATCTCTCCACCACTCGTCTCCCCTCCTCCCCCTCAATTCTGAACCCCCCTTCACTTGTGCAGACTTGACGAAAGACTATACTTCTCCTCGTCGCACGCAACAGGGGGGGGGGGGAGTGAGGGGGGGTTGAGTGAAATTAAAAGGAAAAATTTGTGAGGAAGGGGGGTGGAATGATGGAGAGACGAGAGAAGGGGAGGGTGATGGTTAGAGGAAGATCCATTTGAGGAGGCTGATGGTTAAAAAAGATTGCTGACTAGCTGGATGGAAGATAGATGGATAGAGAGAGAGAGAGAGAGAGAGAGAGAGAGAGAGAGAGAGAGGAGAGAGAGTGGTAGAAAGTAGAAAGGAGTAAGTAAAGAGAGGAAGAGAACAGAGAAAAAACAGGGGGGCAAATGGGGGAGAAGAAAGGAGGGATGCAGGGAGAGGGGGGGAGGGCTCTTTGTTCTGGACAGCTGAAGGATATTAGACGGTTCAAACAGGCTGGAGTACCAGGGGCAATGGGTGGAGGAGAGTCGAAGGGTGTGGAACAGACGAGATGCCTGCCAGTGTGGTTTACCAGAGAATGAAAAGAGGAAGAGAGAAGGGAGAGGGGGTGTCAAGAGAGAAAAGAGAGAGAAAAGGAGATCGAGTTTCATTCCAAAATGAAATACCTACCAGTTGAAGGAAGTGGCACAAAAAACTAGAAGGCACTTGGGAGGATTTGGAATCAAGTCACCATCTCTATTAGTTTCACTGTTCACTGCCTAGCTGCCCACCAATTTACAAAATCCATTTTTTAGTTAGATAGTTGAGATACTTTTTGAGACAGACAAACTACTGCTGACAGACAAACTAAGTAACTAACGGGGCGAAAACATAATCTCCTATAATAATAAATTGTGGTCCTTGTTGAAGGATGTCCACGGTCCATGGTTGACAAAACGATAGCACTTTAAAATATCGATGATGAATGATGAACTACAGTTATTTCTTTCAGAAATGAATGTGTTTTTTAAATGAACGGTTCAGATAAAGGAGAGAAAATCAGCTCCCATCCCATCAATTTTATGCAAAGATGTTTTTCACAGGCCTTTTTTTTCCACCAGCCAGTCAGTAGAGAATCCAACCCTTATCGTCTCTAGCAGAGCAATTATTCTGTGATTAGCGGGGAGCTGCCATATCTTGTTCCTCTGACCACTGTAACAATTTATACTGAGGTATTCAGGACCTGACAACATCAAAGACGGTAATACACACCTCCCACACATCTTCTCAAAACACAAATCTTTCATACGCTAATGATACACTAGTGGTGAACTGTGCACTGAGCAGGGTGGGAAAGATTAGTGCATTGACAGACATTCCTAGCAGCTGATGTCAACGCACTATCACAAAATACGCTCAATATGGTCTTTCAAACCAAAATATGAGCTCCTTGAACAATGTGAGAGTTGATATGTTTGGACGAGGGTGGTCTCCAACTGGTCGACCCAAAGGTCAAAAACATAACTCCTGAGGTAGAAATTCCTCAAGCCTGGTCCAAAAGAAACCCGCAAAGGTGAGAGGTAGCCCAACATGCCTTTGTTGCCAAGCTCTGGAAGCAATACTAGCCGAATGGCTGGCCCACTGGCCCACTGACCACGAGCGCACATTCCCGACATTCTAGCCCGAGTCAATGAGGTCCTGGTGGGCTTGCTGTGGACAGATGTCCCCCTCACATCCTGTGAGGCAGAGGGGACGTGGGAGACCGAGCAGGGGAACAATCGTCTGCGGGATTTGAATGAGACTTGATGAGTATTGCGACTGAAGACTAAATTTCTAGGTCTAAATTTATTTAGATCTTGAGGTCTGACCAGGAAAAAAAATGTTGGTGTAGGTCTAGTAGCTCATAGATTCAAGGTCAGGCCATGTGAACTGATGACCCAGGTCCAAGTCCTGTTGGCAAGCTGCTACCCTGCTGCTATTCTTATTCTTAATTCTCATTCTCATTCTCATTCTCATCCTTATTCTTATTCTTATTCTTATTCTTATTCTTATTCTTATTCTTATTCTTATTCTTATTCTTATCCTTATTCCTTATCCTCATCCTCATTCTTATCCTTATTCCTTATCCTCATTCTAATTTGCATCCTTATTCTTATCCGTATCCTTATCCACATTCTCATTCTCATCCTTATCCTTATCCTTATTCCTTATCCTTATCCTTATTCCTTATCCTCATTCTCATTCTGATCCTTATCCTTATTCCTTATTCTCATTCTCATTCTCATTCTCATTCTCATTCTCATTCTCATCCTTATCCTTATCCTTATCCTTATTCTTATTCTTATTCATATTTGTATTCTTATTCTTATTCTTATTCTTATTCTTATTCTTATTCTTATTCTTAATTCTTAATTCTTATTTGTATTCTTATTCTTATTCTTATTCTTATTCTTATTCTTATTCTTATCCTCATCCTCATTCTCATTCTTATTCTTATTCTTATTCTCATTCTCATTCTCATTCTCATTCTCATCCTTATCCTTATCCTTATCCTTATCCTTATCCTTATCCTTATCCTTATTCTTATCCTTATCCTTATCCTTATTCTTATTCTCATCTTCTATCCTGAGTTAGTCAATATGCATCATTACATGGCAGGTCAGTTACCCATCCTTCTCTTCCATCTTCATTTTGTCACAAATTGTCAAGACAGATTTGATTGAGCTGCGCCAGGTGCACATGCAGCATCTAAGACCTGAGACTTTCCTTCTCGTGCTTCACAGCGTGGAACGGCTGTTTTATCTGGAGTTGCCTCCGAATAAAGCAGCTGCATAAACAGGAAAAGCGATTTGTGTGCATGCAACGCTAAACGCCAAGGCTTCCTCTGAAACACTCAGCTAAATGTCAGCGACAGTTTAAAGGTCCACTCCTGATCCAGTCTCGCTCCTGCAGAGAACAGTTTGATTATGAGACTTGCTATAGAAAGATGATCTCCCTCCAATTAACCTCTGCCTTGTGTGGCGGGAGATAACAGCTTCGTGCCACATGTGTGACGAAACACAAGCCTCACAGTCCCAATGTAAACATGACAATTATTGGAGGGCCTTTTGTGCCAAGCCCTCTCCATTGACACACTACAAAGGGTTTTGTCCCTGGCACCGGTGGTGTGTTTGACTTCCTTTCCCGCACACATGACTTGTCTTTCAGTCAGGCACGACCAGCAGTGGAGCGAGCCACTTCCTGTGCAGAGGCTGAAAAGGCTGAAGGGGTTAAAAGGGAGCCCACTGACCCACCTAAACAAGCACTCTCATTCATGGCCTCCCATACTCCCTCATTGCTGAGGCCTGACTCACAAATGTTCAAACATCACTGAAATGACCCGACAAACCCCCCCACCACCCTCCACCCCCACCCTCCCCCCCCACCACCAACCTCTGCTCCTTCTCCCACACAATTCACCCACTCAAGCAAAGTTCTCCCTGGTATCCTCCCCTCCTTTTATACATGTCACATCAGCCTCCTCATCCTATACACTCAGACACAGAATTATACATACATGTATACACATGTTTACATGTGCACACGTCCACACACACACACACACACATCCAGACACACACACACACTCATGAATGCACCCACACACACACACTCTTTCCCTCACACACACACACACACACACCCTGGGAGAGGGAGAGGTCAACATAACTCTTCTCTCAAGAATGCAGAAGAAGTTTATGTTGCCATTGGAAAGGGAGAGAGGCATCTTGGGTGAGCTCAGATGAGCAATTATCCTTTTCAGCACACAAAAAAGGGCCCTGTTTCTGGGAACGTGCCTCCCACCGTTCCTTCTCCTAGCAGCCGCAGGAGTACAGCAACATTTGCACTAATGGGCAAACGTTGATCTGTCAGACTGTCACGCTGTAGGAATGTGTTATTTTTACCAGGACTATTTTTACCTCCACTCATTTTCATGGCGCCAAGTAATAACATATTGTTTGGAAACATAAAAGTGTGACCAAAAAGGTTTTCTAGGTAGTTCTCAAATGTTATTACACTTGTTGGCCTTGCATGCAAAGTTGCTTGAAGTATACGGCTGGTGAATATTGCATTTTGAATTATGAGAATTGGAGTTCATTTGGTTTATGGTTCCAGCTTCCTAAGATGTGGTGACATAACAATGTCACGACAGTATAAACACATAGTAAATGAGATATTATAAGCTGTTGTGATGGAAAAAAAAACACAGCCCTAGCAACTAATACAGGCTCGTGCCTGCGTAAAATAATGATACCAAGCTATCTTACAGTCAGCTTTATGGCTGTGGCTTTGGGGGGGGGGGGGGGGGGGGAATAACACTCACATCCACTTTTATATGGAGTAAAAAAACAGGCCCCTGATCTTAAATGAGTCTAACTCTCCACACCCAAACACACACACACACACACACACAACACATACACAAAGCACCACACCAACCAATCCTTCCTCTCCTTCCGCTGATAGGCTGTGTTTACAAACCAGGTTCCCACACTTGATCAGTGATGCTTCCCCCTCCACCCTCTTTGCAGCCGCTCTGTTTATTTGGCCCTCCTCGGTGACAGGGTGGCTTCTATGGCAGCGCTGGCACGTTTTCCTTCAGGCTGCCAGCTGGATCAGTGTTTACATCTCGTAATTTATCTCAGCTCTCACTCTCTCTCCCGCTCTCTTTCTGTTTATTCTGTCCTCTACACAATCTTCCTGCCCTCTGCCAAAGATTAATGGAATTGTTTTCTGGCATCTCCGCTCTCAATGAGAAGAAATGAGAGGCATGCAAGTGTTTACAGTTCATTTCTCCAGTTGGCAACTCAAACAGACTTTGTGTTTTGCTTTGCCTTTCCAATCCCTGGTAAGAAAACAAAGGAGCAGACATGTCAGTCTAGGAGCTATGAAAAAGCTCCTTCATAACAAATAAATCACTCCGGAAAGCCCTTACTCTCACTACAGAGTGGGTTGTATTTTTGTTAACTTGTGGCATTGGTGGTTGTTGTGTGTGTTGTCTGTGAATGTGGGTCAACAGAAAATCGTGTGAAAATCTACAACCATTTCCTTTAGGAGGAGGCTATTATAAGCATACTTGGATAAAGTCGGTATAAGGAATAGACTCTGAATCAAGACATTTCAGTGGAGGAGAAGCTCAATTTTGTCAGCAGCTGTGTCCACGTTGTTATGACACAAACGTTTCTGGGGCCATCTATGTGAAATATTGTACTTATGGCCAAAGCAAAGTTGTAATTGGGCAAAATGATCCTGAAATCAGCACTTTAGACTAAATTTTGTCAATTTTCTGTAAAATACCCAAAACTAAAACCAGTTTAATCATTATTAGTTAGTAGTGCTACACAGCAAATGTTCCAGTGTAAGTGTTCATTTTTCAGTGACAGTTATTTTGAGTGCTGATTGGAAAGTTGTCCACAGAGCTGATATGGCTCTGGGGCGTGTGTTCATAACTAAAAGTGTTGAATTAACTGTGATTGGTGTGGATTTACACAAACATAGTGTTGATTTTTTCACTCTCAGTTAAATCAACACTGATGATTTTTCGCTGAGTATATATATCGTCAATGCAATGAATATTTTAGTTTTTTTTTAAAATATTTTCTTTGAAATTATCAACAAATTAAATTTTTATAAACGGGGCCCCTGACCCCCAGACACTGACAATTATTTTCTGTTTGCTTTGTGCGAGATGCATTGCCTTTTCTTTTCACCTTCCCTCCACCTAATCGTGTTTTAACTGTGGTTGGCAGACAGCGCTTGGTGCAGAAGGAGACACTACCCCTCCAGACGGGAGGGGAGCCCTTATTTACTTTGCTGATAAGGATTGTGGGTAATGGAGGGAGAAAGGCGTACTGGCATGTTGGCCTGTTTTCGGGAAGCTTCTGGGATGTCTATGATAAGAAGAAAATGTGGGAGGAGGCCTGTCTCCACACAATTAAGGCATGCTTAGAAGTCAAGTACGCCATAGTATCAACCCTTTATATTTTCTAAGTCAACTTTAAGTGCTTTGCTACTTCTTCTACGTCTTATTGTGCAAACACACTGTATGTTGGTGAATGCAGACATGCAGGCGCGTCAACCTCGCAGTACTGCACACATAAAAAAGGCTCTTTACTCTTTTCCAGAGAGGAGAGCAGGAATGCATATTTATTGGTGTGGCGTGTCTATGCCAGCCAAGCAAGGTTGAGCTAAAGTGTTAAGTGTGTCAGGTGAGAATTACAGTAGTGTGTCATCAGTGTGATTATAGAGCTGGGAGTAGCTCACACTCTATTCATCATCACTCCGAGGTGCTCATATCACTCACACGCTGACGGATTTGGCTCTGATGGATGTGGGTATGTGTGTGTCAGTGGTTTGGTTTGGGTGGGGTGGGGTGAGGGGTACAGTCAGGGTGTGTACCTTATGTTTAAATTTTTCAGTGTTTGTGTGTGTTTGCATGTTTGTTCAAAAGTGTGTGTTGTGATGGGATGTGAATTAACAAAGCAGCGTTCAACTCAAAACTGTAACGCTTGAACCTTCAGACCAACCTGGGAATCACGAGGATGAGCAAACCGCCCCTTTATTTTTAAAGCAAACGCTCACATGTGATGACCACTGGAGCACGCAGGTGTTTGAGGTCCTCAAACGAACCATCACCCATGCCTCTTCCAATCTCATCTCCAAATCTGGTCACCCCCGTCTGATATCTGCTGCCCATGGATCCATAACATTCAGACACTTCTGAGGTGCATTTTTCCAGCTGCTGTCTCCACCCATTCCCATCATTCCCACTCATTCTCGCTTTTCCCGCTCCAGTTGCTGTTGGCATCCGATGTAGGCATATCCATCACCGAAATGCATGCATGGCCAGGACACCATGATGGAATTAGGATGAAAACAAGGCCTTCCAGCATTCCCAAATATCCTGCTCAGCTCCACTCCAATGGAAGCTCATTCCCCAATCAGTGATTCATCTGTGTGTTGACAGACATGATGGCAGAGAGCTGGAGGACACCTGTGATGGGAGGAGTTGCAGGCTACATATCCACGGGCGTGTTGCTTCTGTGAATGAAGTTAAATGTTTACAGTTTTTGTTGACCATGTGTGTGCATGTCTTAGTTGGATGAGAGAGAACTTAGAGCTGTTTGTGCAAAAACCTGATGAATGGGTGGAATTGACCACCCTTGTTATCAACCTGATAACTGGTGACAGTGTGTAAAAGCCACAAAAGAGAATCAAAAAATGCTCTCGTATCGACTCATGTATTGACTAATAAACTGGAGCAATGCTGTGATCCAAGCAGTAGAGTTATGTTTGGGTAATGAACGTCAAAGCCAATGACGTTAACCAATCTGTTACGATCCAACCCTGGCTACAACCCAGACTTGAGTGACAGAATGAGCAGCCATGCATGAAACCTTCCTGTGTGTGTGTGTCCTACATGAGCTGGGTGGTTTGCATGGCCACCGTGGTTGAACAAACGGAAACAGAATAATAATTGCTCAGAGGAAGGCAGGCCTGCTGAAATGGACAGCGACCAAGCCAAAACTAGAGTGAACCACGTCATTTCCATAGAAGATGAAAAGCACTGCAAGATGGGAAGAGACAATGAGGAGCGATGCAGATGTGGCTCTTTTTCTTCTGAGCTGGTCGGTTTCACAATAGTTTATTAGCCACAGTCTACATTGAGTGTCTTTATTGAGTTCAGAACACTAAAGCAATGAGTGCTTATCACCAAAAGTGTTGCCAAAATCTTGCAGGTTATCACTTTAATTTCACTTACATAACAGTGACCCCCTAAATGCACCATGCATGCTTTGTTTGGATGCTTTAGCCTTCTTACATATCGACATTGTAGTCTTTCCTATTGTACAGCGTGCTTGTGTGTTTATGAGATAGTGGCTGTGATCACTCACCAGACTCACCGGGCTGCTGTTTCATCATATTTCATTCCTTAAGGCAGAGATAAACAGGGAAACTTGTTTGGCATCTTTAATGGGCAACCATCCAAATGGAGTTGCCTCATCATTTACTGCTTTAATCACAAAGAATATCTTTAAGAGATTTGTCGCATTTATGTTGCTCAAAAATGTACAGCATCACCACCGTTAGCCATAAGTTACTCTTCACAGAGAATATCTTACTGGCATTTCTGGTTCATTGTGCAGCACAGTGGACAGTGAAAGGAAAGGAGGGGAGAAAGGAGAGAACTAATCCTTCAACTGGAGGACCCAGGGTCAAGCCAATGTGTCGTAAGCATCCACCCTCTTGAAGTGTCCTTGAGCCAGTCAGTCCCTGCTACTGTAACTCCAGGGGTGCTCTCCTGTAGCTGATGTTGCACTCTAATCTCCCTGGAGGAGGCTCAGCCAAAAGAGAATTTTCCAATGGGAATCAATAAAAATAGCTCGTTACATTAAGAGAGGCAACGAAATGTAGCACAGGATTCAAACTCACGTCACAAGCACACACATAGCATGTGCCACAGTATTTTCAGCGCCACAGTGCTGCAAGCTACACTTAAATGTTGCCTTATTTTATTGGCTAACACTGTCAGGAAATTGGAAACAGACAAAAAAAGTACTATTGTTTTTCAGTGTTAAGGATGATAGATTATGATTTAGCTCTTTTTACTTAAGTTACATCCTGTGAAAAACAGATTTAAATATACTCTTTAACAGGTTTGATGAAAGTTTAACTACCTTGCATAGGTTTGTGCTGCTGAGTGTGTTCCGTCTCTACAATTATCATGTGTTCAAATGAAGTCAGTTCATTATAGGAGGCAGATGTTCATTTAGCTGACACTGCTAATTGCCGGTCTCCTCCTGTGTGTGTGTGTGTGTATATGTGTGTGTGTGTGTGAGTGTGTGTGTGTGTGTGTGTGTGTGTTGTACTCGCATCACACAGCAGGAGAAAACCCCAAAGAAAGCCAGCAGTGATCCAATCTGACTTCAGGCCATCTGTCTCTGCCAGAAGAAATGATAGAGTGAACAGTGATAAATTATGTCTCTGCTTGTGATCTTCGGGGCAGCATTCTTCCCTTTCCACAAGCATATGTGACCCCTGTCTTCGTTTTTTTTTTTTTAACTTGCTTTTCTCTAGACACACGTTTCATCTTCTTCCAAACGTACCAGTTCCTCACCCTTGTTCTTATGCGGTTGTGTCGTGTGGCCCTCCTTCAGATGTCCCCCAGGGGCCCCCATAAGCAGCAGATGGGTATGACGGGGTACATTTTGAGCGCCGCAACCAAGACCATGTGACAATGTGACACCCTAGGGACACTCCAAGGAAACACTGATCTCATCCCTTTTCCACAGCAGTCACCTCCCTTGTTTAGGGCTGCGTAAGTCTGGAACAAACAGATGCTGAAGTAATTTACTGTGGAGTTGGTGGAGTATTAGGGACGGGAATTCTCTGTGGTGGCTGTACCCTTAAGTTAGACCCACACTGCGACAGAGACAACCCCACGCCGCTGCCAGCTGTGCACTGTGCATCTAAAGCAAAATGTAGTCTTGAGGCCTATAGAGGGCTTTCAGATGATGTAACATAGTCTCAACAACAGCTGATTTCTAATTGTACAACCTGCCGTTTTTGACTGGGAACCCATTTTGCCTATGATACATCTGATTGATTCTGGGTTTAGATAGTGTCAGCTTGGTAGCTAACTGTCACAGTTCTGTTAACACATCTGATTTGCACAGTAGCTAACGTATCTGATAGAAGCTAGTGGCTAGCAGTCGCGCGTTAACATCAACATTGACTGTTTTGCTAAATGAGCCTGCTGACTGGTTAGCTAGCCAACAAAGCCAAAAATTAACTGAGCAGATGCTTTTCAAGCTACAACTCGAGTGCACTGGAGTAGTGACTAGTACCAAATGGGCAAGAGCTAAAAACAAAACAGTTTACTATGCCACTGTAACACACAGTAACCACAATAATCTTTTTCAGGTATCTCTCTTTTTCTAGCCCGTTTGTTACATTTACACTTCTCCACTGGACCTCCATGATGGGACCAGCCATGGGTTGCTAGAAGATTTGTGATGCAACTGCAAACCCTAAATTCAATTCATATGTGCAGTTGCAATTGTTGTCCTGGCAGGTCCGGACGTAGAATGGAGTTTTAGTTATATAAACATTTCTCTGGACTTGAATTTCAGAGAACGAATTCTTCATTTTTTTCATTTTTTTCATGACCATGGCCTTCACGGGCAATACTTTACATCAGTTCACTTATAAATGCTTAATTAACTAGTGAGTTAACATATTTGTTAGTTATTAAGTATGCTTCAGTCATGGTCCAGTCTAATGAATTATATTATCAAGACATCAATATCTCCTCACGATGGAGGATGGATGAAGATGATCAGGTAGTCTATGGGAATGTCATTCAGAGAGACTGCACACAATGATAATAAAACAAATCTATAGGTAATGCCTCATAATTATTTAGGATGTAACTAAAGTATTACTTAAAGAGACCCTATTATTGGATTTGAAATTTTGTATTCTATATTTGAAAACTGGACAATATGGGACCTGATGTTAGCTACTGGTTTATTCATGTGCTTGCCAAGTAGTACTGGAAAGTACCACCACTATGTTCCCTTATTAGTTAGTATTTCACTTAATATTACAGTGCCTATTGAAATCGTTAGCATTATACTTATTTGAGGCTGCTGCAGAGTTAATGACTAATTGAATGTTATCAAATGATTAATTAAACTGCTAGTTAGCACAGTAGGTAACTCATTATTAAGTACTTAAACATTAACCAGAATGTTAGTTGACCATGACTAACACATGCTTTACAACTAAAATGTATTAGTTAATGAAGCATTAATTAGTGAACTGTAATGTAAAGTGTTCTCATTCATGGTCTTGGAACGTCAGCAGGCTAACTAACTAGCTTACATAGATAGCTGGAGGTTAGCATGGCTAGTCTGAACTTGGAAGGTCAGCTAGGCTAACTAGCTTACCTATATAACTTAGTATAGCTAGATTGCATTTTAGTAGCAGGAGCGCTAGGCTTCATAATATTAGTTAAATTCTCTCTTACCCCTTTGCCTTTCTCAGTGAGTTTCAGTCTAATGTCATTAGCCAGAAATCTGTGGTCCATTGAGGTTTAACTCAACCAATGAGAACACACTGCCTCCAAGAAATGTTTGTGTAATTAAAACTCCAATTTGCGGCCCAGACACCTAGGAGTTGGGTCTTCTGCCTTGTCTGTGGTAACTTCTTAGTAGCTTCTTAGTAGCCAGGTCTTTGGTAGAACTCATGTCCTAGGTGTTTAGATCCTTGGTTGTCAGATAAGTTGAGGTGTTCTCAGTAGCGAGTCAGGTTCTCAGTGGTAAAGGTGGTGGTCAGGGTCTTAACAGTGAAGAATCAAGATCCTGAGTGGCAGTCAGGCCATTAAGAAAACATTTTGTAATTGAATGATTGGCCATAGAATGCTTCTGCTATTGACGAGGATACCAGACAACATGTTGTGACTGAATTCAACTTAGTTAAATACTAATTGGTTCACCAGCTGAGACCTGAAGGAATTATTTCCATGTCATAAAAAGCCAGTTTTCAACATTTCACGGTGATCAAATTGCCATCCTTTGAAAAGTATACCATCTGCGGGATCTGTGGGAGAACCCGTGCTACCATATAGAGGAGATCTGCATGGAACAACCTTTCATATGACATTGTATGGTATTATTGTGCAGTGTAAACTATATTCAAAACATCAATAAAAACATGTTGAAATTATGATATCATTTATTGAGAGACCTAGAGTTTCATTATATTATTTTCATTATAAATTATTAAACCCTTTGACTTCAATATCTTTCACTCTTACCTACCCTGTGTTGGTAGTTAATACTGTGGGTGCCACTGAAGCCACTCAAATAAAGTAAATTAGAATTGAATCGGTGTATTGTAACACAACACAAGAAAACCTCACCAGAGCATTTTTTGTTCCTCCTGCATGTCGACAACAGAACAACATTCAAGCTTTCCAAACAATTCCTCTCAGGGGTGAAGCGACAGAGCAGCAGTAGCAAAAATAATAATAAAACATAATAAAACTGGTACATGTCATTTTCCAACTTTAACTCCTCTACCCCTTTGTGTCCTTGACGCCGCGGTCCAGCCTCCTCTCCCTGACATGGCTAGCGCCCTAGTAACCCACGCGAGGCTATTCAATCTTTGATGTTAAGCTGTTCGTCATTGATTCACGTGAGCAGGAGCCATCTGCTATCTTTGATCGCAGTCTGGAGCCACTTCTCTCAGCCTAACTGATGGAGCAGGATTTATGCGGTAGCTATCTGCCGCCAACCTCTTCCAACTCCCTCACAGCTGGTTCTCCGCTCCCCCTGCAGCCTCCTGCTTCACTCTGACACCTGTGTTTGGCTCAGCAACCTCGACTGACAGGTAAATCATTACAACGACCTTGCATAGCTTACACTGAGCTATGCAATCTACTGTACTCTGCCTAGCCCACATACCCTCAATCTATGTCTGTCGCCACCAGCCCATGATGGCCAGACCCAGCGATCCTCCCGGTGATGAAAAGGTCCGTCCCCGCATACAGGCAGCTCGACTAGGAAAATTAATTAGACCAGGGAAAATGGGGGTGCAAGAAGGGAGGTTAGGGGGCTGGGGGGTGGGGGAGCATGACTCTCTTTTTCATTGGCAGCCAGACAAGCTGTGTTTACATAAGGGGAACATAAAAACATACATGTGCTTTGACAAGCGGGACTTTCATTCGCCGCAATGTTGTGTTAATGAGTTAAACAAGCGGCTTGACACATAAAACAGCCGTGCCTCGCCAAGCTGAGCACCTGACGTTCAGCAGCTGTCAATTTAAACATACATACACATGAATATATACATCAAAACATACTAGACTTCAAACGCACCACACATACACAGAACCATATACAGTGCCGTGGGAACATAGGTGACTCACGTGGCTCACATGTTGACACGTATTCCTTACAGAGTTAGTCATAGAGTCACACCTTCAGTGAGGCAGAAAAGGTCAAGTGCACACCTGCATCATGGGAACTGGACTTTCCACTTCGTCATCCCCACTGGTCACCGCCTTCCATTAGCATCAGGCTCAAAGGCTGTTAAACACACACAAGATGCCTATCTACGGAGACGTGCACAGTGGGGAGGTACACAATCCTGTGTCCTCCGCTGAAGATGGGATGCTCTATGCGTGCAAAGCCTGCATTCATCACTGTCAGTAGCCTTGTGTTGTCTGGCCAACCCCCAAAAAGCTCGGGGATGAACCATTGACTCCTGTTAAAGGGGTTTCCACTTAGCCGTGGCTCAGTAAAAAGGGCCAGTGCACTTAGTGTGCTGTTAATTACCCCATTTCAAGTGAAGTGAAACCTCTGTTAACTTAACATAATGGACTCTGTCACCACTTTCCCCCTGATGAACGACGTGGTTGTTGTCAACACATGGAGGAGAGGTTTAGATACATAACCGAAGATTGCTTATGCTTGATTTATAGTACTGTGCCCTGGCCTGTCACCAGTCCTTTATAGTGCTGCGTTATGATTTCATCTAGGCACTGCTTTTGTTTTAGCTATCTTTTTCTTTGTTGAACAAATCTGTCCCTCAGGTTTTTCCATTTTCTGGTGCATTCTTCAGTATCGGATTGCAGAATTTTGGTGATTTCTTGCCAGTGGTAAAAAAAACTTGTAATTGCTAGAAGATGGGTCATAGAGATGCCAGTACCAGGGAACTTGCTCTGGTAACCTCTATTCAAATTGGTCCATCTTGGATGAGTTGTATGTAGCGCGAGAATGGACGTGAGGTAGTGTTGTCACCAGAAACCACGGCTCTGATATGACAATCAAACAAAGTTACATTTTTCTAGCTGTAGACGGTGCGTCTGCAGACCCTGTATGACAGACATCCTGTGCAACTCTGCATCCATTGTTACCATGAAAGTATAAGTTAAGCATTACATGTCTCATAACAACAGTATGAAAACAAATCCAAATCCTTTTCTGAATTACAAACATCCCGCCTCCATTTCAAGTCCCCTCTTCCTCATATTAGCAAAGAAATCGGTGTGAATGTGTAGAGTTTGGCTTTGCAGTGGACAAGCACACTGACCCATCTCTGTCTCAGAGGTCATGTAAACACACAAACAGAGGAGTGGAGGGGTCAGGCTGAGAATATCTGGCCATACTCTCTCTACTGGTATGCACCTCTTTCAAAGGCAGCTGACCCCAACGTTTATTGGTCTCCTTAAACAGAGGATAAATGCACTGTGTGTGTGTGTTTGTGTGTATGTGTGTGTGTGTGTGTGTGTGTGTGTGTGTGTGTGTGCACTTGTGTGTGTTTGCACATGCCTTTGATGAGTTTAGCTTATTCTCTGGGTGAATGTACAGTGAATGATGTAGCAGCTAGCAAGCCAATACTGGAGAAAAACGCTGGAGTCAAATTCAATTACCTTAAGTGGACCAGACTGAAAATGACTGGGTCTGTTTCAAATTGGGCCCATTTTCGACTCACAAAACACCCATTTTACTGAACTAAATGTAATATGAGCTCAATGGCAGTGCCACCGAGATTAAGACTTTTACAGAGAAAAGGAGCTATCAACAGCTAATGTTGATAACTCAACACAGCAGTGTTACTGTAGATGGTAAATTATCACCAACTGTCAATGCCCTACTCTTTGGAGGTCAATATTTCCCGGGGTTGCCGGGATCGGATACTCTCTGCATCGGATAGTGCTTTGTCGCTGGACTCAAATTTCATCTTTCCCTTTGAACTACCCAGCACTGCACTGGCCTTGTCCTTCAGTTACAGGGGCTTCTGGAAGTCTTCCTTTTTGGCCTCGGCAAGACCTTTTAATAGCCATTACTCTGTAACATATTACCTGCAGAAGACAGGGGAAGCCCAGACAGCCATGTGTCCTGCAGCCCAGCCCAATCTAATATCCGCTCGCTATCCATCTGCTCCCTTCAACAGAGGTTCATCCGGCAGCAAAACTTTTCCCATATGCAGCATGTACTGTCTCTCACGTGAGCCCATTTTTCTAATTTCACATCTGCACATCGGTATCTGTTAGGGAGTCAGTGACACAATACAGTTTTGTCTGTGACGATGAAGATCTTACCTTTGTGGGGAGAGCGAGCGAGAGAGGTAAATTACATAATGAGATCAAGGGCCAGTGTGTTTGTGTGACCTAGTTTGAAGAGCAGTAAGCAGACACGGTCTGAGAGCCATTATGCACTCTGACAGGTCCAAATGAATGGGCCATTTCTCTAATGTGGAACAGGGAAGGGGGCCTCGGATACTTCAAATGTTTCAAATTCAGCAAAACAGTGACCTCCCTCTGGAGGGCTGCGAAAATAAATCCCCAGTCACACACTCCGACCACAGGAAAAGAGAAAAATGGGCCCTGTCTACGCAGCCCACTCTCCCGCTTTCTCACCAGCACGTGAGACAAAGTGAAAAAGTATGTGGCACTCTGCTGGGATTATGTTGCATGCTGTATGGATCCTTTTTCTATGTGTGTGTGTGTACACAATGTGTTGTGCATTGAGTATGTAAGTCTATAGCATGCATACATGTGTGTGTTTGTGTGTGAGAGAGAGAGAGAGAGATTTTGTGTATGTTTTGTGTTGTGTGATGTGTACATGTGATGCACGTATATGTGTATGTGTTGGAAATCGATCCACTGAAAGACCAGTTGTAATATTCATGTGTGTATTGTCGTGGAGAATGCCTGTTTTCTCCATTTTCCCATTCCTGTTTCCCTTGTGCCTCTTGTTCACTGTGTTGTCTTCCTCTGTCAGTCTGCCCACTAGGCCAGCGTCTCTGGACCCCAGCCACGAGGAGGCCACAGTCTGGCTCCATTGGTGTGTGCTGAAAAATTTCTACTTGAACTCAGCAGACCCTCCAAGTTTATGAGAACTGAGCAGCAACTGGCCAGTTGGTCCAAATCCCCGTGCCAGTAATGCTCTCTCTTCCCTCTACTACCGCCAAGGTGCCCTGGAGCACTTAACCCCACGCTGCTCCGGTGGAGGTGCTCGATGACCAACAGTGGAAGACTTCGGTAGCCCTGGCCAGCTCACAGTTACATATGTGTACAATTGTGCGAGTGTAGTGTGGAGCGTGGTGTTGCAGGCACGCTCAGCAAACCTTCCCTGGGATAATAAAAGTTAAAAACAAAGTTCAAGAGCAATCCCAGTATCTCTCATCCAAAGAGTGCATGTCACTCTCTGAGATTATGCCTGCAGAGGCTAAGGAAACCATTAAACCATAAAGTGCTTCTTTCCCTTCCCTCCAACACATTTTTTTTCAGCGTTTTTTTTTTGTAGCGTGCTGAGCAGGCGGAGGTGGCAGGAGGAGGTTGATGGAGAGGGCCACCTGAACAAACCAAGCAGCCAGGACGGCCAGGCCCAGCCAGATTTATGACCCTCTTCCCCCCGCTAGGCCAGGGGCCCATCTCTGGAGCTCCTGGCTGTATGGCGCTCTGTCTATCACCTTCAGTTGCCTCAAACTACCCCTCTCCCTTCTGTCTTTTACTCTCTTGTTTCTCTTTTTTTCTTGTGCTTCATCCCCTCTCTTTCTCCATTTCTATCTCTCTCTCTCTCTCTCTCTCTCTCTCACTCTTTCTACCCCCTTTTCTCCCAGACATCCTGACCAGCTGTTCATCCAGACAGCGTGTCTACAGCTGTCTGTGCGAAGCTGAGTTGCAGCTCCAGAGGTAGGCTGCATAGCCCGGGGTGTAGAAGTCCTTTCCCAACACCCCTGTCTCCTCTCTGCAGCATCCACGACCTGTGCATGACCTCAACACCGCAACTGTATTCACTCTACATACCACCCACACACTACAGGGAGAGGAGGTTGCATCATAGAAAACTGTAGGTATACATATTTGGTAAATACTAACAATATATGTTGTGCAGGGCTGCAATATAAAGATAGACTGACATAAAGAAAAAGCAGTTTAGGAATAAAAGCTCAATAAAATTAAGCATAGCTTTGAGGATGTAGCACTTACAGTACAGTAAACACACAGTTTAATGAAAAAAGTGCTTTCACTCTTTTTAGCTGTCTTTTTTTTCTCTTTCTCTCGGCCTCACTGTTACACATACACACACACAGTGAAGAAGAATTCTCCACCCAGCAACAGTGAAGTCTTGGCAGGGGCTACATCGCCCCAAGTAAAAGTCAAACCACTGACTACAGACATTCAGTAAATGGACAAAAATTTCCCCAGACGAGGGTTAACTCCGTTACAACACCCCATGAGACAAGGGGTAGTAAAACCAAATGAAGTGTGCAGCAAATTTGTCCTGCTTTGCTGCAGATATTGCAATAATTAATCCAGCCCTTGCACGCTTTTCTGCTATGGTATTCTACTCTTCTGGCCAAGTCAATCTCAGATGAGGGAATTGAAGAATTCTCAACTCATTCCTTTACCAGACTCGGAGAGAGGTTTAAGCTATACCTGGACGTATATTTGCTGTGGGAACCATGTTTCTAAAATACTTGCCAATAATTAAAGAGAATTATCTCCTTGAAGGTTTTCATAGCTGTGTTGCCTTGTTTTCCTTTCAGCTCCGGGGTAATTTGTAAGATAAGTCAAAAACAACATTCCTTCCTGCTTTAAAAAAAAAAATGAAGAAGGATTTGTGGAGTGAACATATTGAAACCCATGAGCGGCGATCAAATTAAACTATAAGTGAACTCAAACTCACAACATAGTCTCTGCATTGCCACACAGTGTTTACTAAATGTTGAGTCTGCCCAGCTTTGGGAAGCATGGGTTATTACTTGTGATTGAATGGGGGGCCCTCTAGGGTTTCTCAGTTGGTCTTTACAGTAAACTCCGCTGCCATCCATAGTGGTGGAGACCTGAGACCTTGGAGATGGACGTGTTTACTCTATAGCTAATCACCATGTCTGATGCGGCTTCTCTGGACGTGTGAGTGGGGAAATGCCGGCTAAATGCAGTCACCACGACCTAATGAGGTGGTTTAGCTGCAGCAGCTTGCCTTCAGCCCTAGTCTGTAATTCAGAGACACCGACTTGTCAGCTCCCCTGGCCAGCCTGCGTCACAAGTGCGTTCGTCCGTAGTCACCATGTTGCCCACAACCCTGCAAAACATGTTGAACGGCTGCCGTAAGAGACTGGGGTCCAATGGGCCGTCAATCAAAGCGGTGTGTGGTTTGTAAATGGGTAGAATGGGGAGATAGTGGAATGGCAACAGAGAGGAATTTATTGCATTTTTACCAATTCTTCACAGGGCAAGCATAGAAGCACGTCCTGTATGAGAGCTAAACGGGAATACAATGTCTCTCCTCTCTCTCTCGCAGACATGTTCATACTCTCTCATACACTCCCAAGACACTCTGCAGCAGGCCTTTCCCCTCCCCTCTGTCCTCGTGGCAGAGCGCTGCTGTTCTTGGCAGTGCCCGACGCCGTAGCTCCACTCCTCGCTAATGGTTAAACAGCATGCCCATGCCATGCTTGCTAATGACAGGCTAGGCTTATTCCACTGAAGTGGCGCTTTTCAGAGTCAACAGCACACAAAGAGAAGATCGAGCACCTCCCAAAGCACAGAGGTGCTGTGAGGACACTGTCTACACGCACAGGAATGCACGCATGCATGAACAAAACACACATACGGACACGCACTCACATGTGCGCCAGCAGAACTATTCATAACAAAAAAGTGTCTGCTTACACACACATCTGTAGTTATTGACAACACACACACACACACACACACACATGTGCACACACATTAAGTCACGCTACATTAAACCCCAGATTTTGGTTTACGGCACTTATCTTCCAACACTTCCTCGAAGATCTCCCCATCTGATACCACTGTCGAGAGGTCTCACCTTACAGTTTGGAAGAAATGACAAAGATTAATGACAAAACTTCTCTGGACTTGAACACAATCACACAATGTTGCATATTCAATTCAGTTAAACTTTAATGTCATTATACATGTAAAACGAAAAGTAGCTTAAAAGTACAATATAAACAAAATAAACAAGATTTACAAGATGTAGTGCAGTAGGAGGATACAGTACGGTGCAGTAGGATCAAATATAAATGCAATACAAAGTCCTGACAAGAGGAGCGATTTAAACACATGGTAGTAATACTCATTAGTAGTACAATAGGTAGGTGGGAGTGATGTGAGTATGGGTGCGGTGTGTGTTGTGGGTGTGGGTGCGTGTGTAAGATGTGAGTGGAAGTCAGCGGGTGGCGGAGTTCAGCTGGGGAACAGCCCCGGGGAAAGAAGCTGTTTCTGAGCCTGGAGGTTCGGGGCCCGGAGGCACCTGTAGCGCCACCCAGATGGCAGGGGGGAAGAACAGACTATGGCTGGGGTCGGTAGGGGCACTGGTGATGCTGGTTGGATTCATGGACAGGCATAGTCG
This sequence comes from Hoplostethus atlanticus, assembly GCA_034670405.1. Lineage (NCBI taxonomy): Eukaryota > Metazoa > Chordata > Actinopteri > Trachichthyiformes > Trachichthyidae > Hoplostethus > Hoplostethus atlanticus. The sequence goes on along the minus strand of JAXDDX010000001.1, from coordinate 2,423,479 downwards.
TGGGTGAAGAGGGAGATGTGGGGGGTCAACACACAACCTTGTGGGGTTCCCGTGCTCAAGGTCAGGGTGGAGGAGGTGTGGCTACCGAACCTAACAGTCTGTTGGTCAGGAAGTGCAGGGTCCAGCTGCAGAGAGAGGAGTTGAGGCCAAAGGAGTGGAGTTTGGTGGTCAGCTTGGGGGAGGATGATGGTATTAAATGCTGTACTGTAGTCTATGAACAGCATTTTGATGTATGTGGCCTTCTGATCCAGATGAGTCCGGGCGGAGTGAAACTATGGTGATATGAATCCTCACACATAATCTATATATCACACTAAGAATTCTGTCTGCATGTAAGAAAGAACCAAGAAATAAATGTGGTCCCAAGCTCATGAGATAGAGCTTCTGGCACTGAGTCCCACGCGCTGTAGTCTGCACTTAGTCTCCCTCCACTGGACAGTCAACAGAGGAGAGTGAGTGTGTGTCTTTGTGAAAGCAGGAGGGTGGCCAGAGTGCTTTGTTTGACTTGGCGTTTGTTTAGCCCCGTTATTAGGATAGTAAACTTCCGAACTGCGCTGGTATGCAGACCACATGTTGGGCTTTTACTTTGTTTTTTTTTTGTTTTTTTTTACGTATCCCATGAGACAGCTAAAATGTAAGAGGACCTCCACCTATTCCCACTCTGTGGTGATGTAGGGAGGTGAGGGTCTGCAAAGTGGAGGAGCATTTCATGCACATCATCCATCATTTTAGCCAGGAAAGTGTGGATATGTGTGTGCTTGTGTGCATACGTGTGCATGTATGTGTGTGCATGCAAAGAATATACATTTCTTTACATGCATTTGTGTGTGTGTGTGTGTGTGCATGGGCATGCGTGCATGTATAGGTTTGTGCTAGTTCCCACTCAAATTCACTCCCGTGGGGGTGTCTAGCTCTCAGATCCTGACACAATTTCCCAGTGTCCGCGGGCTAGATCCGGTTCTGCCCCACGGCAGGCCCACTTCCACACGCTTCAGCAGAAAGGTGGGAGTAAGAAGAATGTGCCTTTTCATCAAGACTGGCGCTCCATGAATATTTCAAACAGGCAACATGATTCCTCCATGCCACTCGACACAAAGGAGAGGTATTTGGGTGAGGAAGGGGGTGGGGCAAGGATGGAGGAGAGTTTGTCAAGCAGAGCTGAGATCTAAGATTGGAGCTTGGCCTCCAGGCACCACCTGCTAGTAGTGACAGACAGGCAGGCTGGGCCCTGTAGCTGGTGCCATGACGGAGGTTTGGTAAAATCCTATCTGACCATGTCTGCCTGTACCGCTGCCAGGTCTGCCATTGGAACTCTGTCACCCATCTCCTGTGGAAATATGAAGAGCCAAAGGTGCAAGCTTAGGCTTGTGCTTACATTGTACAGTGTGTGTGTGTGTGTGTGTGTGTGTGTGTGTGAGAGAGAGTGTGTGTGAATGGAGTGTATGGGTGTGCCTCACATACCGCGCATTCCGGGTTGGCAATAAAGCCAAATTGAAGGTGAGGGATAAAGTCGGGATGTGTTGAGTGATACCTGGGCAGCTGGGAGTGAGGAGGTGGGACAGGGAGGTTTTAGGCTGGTTTTGGCTGTTGAGAGGCGCTGACACTGCGTTATGTGATAAGTGGGAAAAGATTAAGCTGGAGTGAAGACTTTGCCCCATTTCGTGGTTAGTAGGTTATGCTCCACTTTTCCCTCGAAAATGATGCCTCTAAAACAACACGATATTACAGTTTGAAATGATGTGAAATTTCCCCAGTTGTTCACTCTGCACAGTACCCAAGCAGTTGAATTGATATAATATGGGTTGATTGCTTTTTCTTGATCTTGCATTGACCAAACGTGCACCAAACATTTCTGTCAAATGGTACTGATTCCTGTACTGTATGACTGCCAACATCCTGTCATATTGTTATTGTACATGTTCATGATGGCGACCCTGGATGTCACATTGGTATGATATCTCCACATTTGTTTAGGTTTAGAACCTGGTCCAATGTGCTGGTTAAGGCATTGGCCAAACACAGGCTCTACAGATCCAAACCAGATAGCAGATCCATGGTTAAAAAAATACACACGCTTTTCAAACATAGGGAACACAATGTTCTTTCACACACGCTGCACAGAATCCAATGTTATTTTGTCCACAACAACCCAAAATGCATATGTGAAGCTACACTGAAATGCAAAGCAACTGTCCAGCCGCAAAACCATGTAAGACAATGCTTGGTTGTGCTCGAAGCCACGTGACGGTCACAATCATTTTCACATCATGCCATACACATGAGCTAAAATTATGAAACGCTGCCAATCGTTGTGGAACATGACCTCATCTGTTGAGGAACAAACTGTTTAACACCTCTGATTCACAAAGCTCTGAACAGCTTGAGCTCCAGTCTGTCCAGTTTTCTGGTTAAAACCATGTGAGATGCAAATGTGGTTGACACAGTTCCAGGTCCTTCCGTTGGTGAGCAGCAGACCGCAGCCAAGGGCACGGCTCATTGAGCCACAACACTGAAGCAATTAAAACAAATTAAAAGCCCATTAGGAAACCCAATGGACTCCCCAGAGAGACAAGTCCTGTAACATGACATCGCAGGAGACAGAGGTCCAGGCCATGGACACAATGCTGTCATCAAGGCTCACGAGAGAGAGAGAGCTACATGGTCTAATATCCAGTAGATTTCATTTTAAAATGTTACATATCCTGGGGCATAACCTCTCTTCATGCAGAATTGAAATGTTTCACCTGCTTTTATTCTCTAGTACACTTCATCATTCCCGTCCATCACGGGACTTTGAATTGGCATGGCTGAGAAAATGGAGAGCCTCTATTGTTCTTTTGATGTAGCTACACTGTACTGCCCCACTCTCACGCACACTCTGCTCTGTTGTGGCCAAGACATGGCGATCCGCTGAAGCCAAAAATAAGCCCGCAGCTTTAATAATGAGACTATTTCCAAAGCGGTGTAATAATAACCCAATGCCCACAGTCAATGGCGGCCACTCCTACATGGGTCTTTTGACATCTGGATGCTCTTCAGAATGTAGCGTGGTCATGTCAAAATGGGTCTGCGTTTCCAAAGACAACAGAGGGGGCTTTTGTCTTATAGTCTAACAGACTTTCAGGGAACATGTGGAGGGGGCGGCCATTTTATTACAGAGGTATATCCTTCTGTGCGGTGCAATTCGGGGCTCTTTATCCCAGGACAGCCTAATGCGAGCCAGATTGGTGGTGCTTTGGGGAAAATATAGATCTCATAATTACCAACAATTGACCAATTCATTTGAGACCCCCTTTGACATAGCGTCTGTGCAGCTGCATTTGGGAATGTGGTTTGTGTGTGTGTGTGTGTGTGTGTGTGTTCGTGTGTGTGTGTGTGTGTGTGTGTGTGTGTGTGTGTGTGTGTGTGTGTGTGTGTGTGTGTGTGTGTGTGTGTTTAGGCTCGATCAGCCCCAGAATAATAAATCAAAAGAGGCTGGTAGCCTTTAGCTCATGTTGGGCCCCATGTTTTGGAGAATGAATTGGCGCACGACACGAGCATTGATTGAGCCACTACAAGGGTGTTTGGATTAGAACGAGCATATACATTGCACAGATGGGGATCAAGCTATAATGCGGCGACAGCCAGCATATTGTTGAAGGCGGCTTTGGAGATGCTTACTAGCCTCACTGAACCCAGCCAAACAGCGTGGGCCGGCCAACACGTGCGAGCGCTGGAATTCAAAGCAATAGAGGTCGCATGATGAACGGTTAAAGGGCCAGGCTTGGCTGTGATCACTAGCCTTTCGAACTGAAGGTTTCTAGCCCAGATAGCTTTAGACAAGCTGCCATAAAATCTGCTAAGAGAGGCAAAAGGAGGGGAGCTTTACTGGCTTGAGATGAAGTGCTCATGTACAAAGGGATTCCACAAATGCCAGGGGAGAAGGAGACTGCCTATGGCCAGGTAGCCCTCTAAAACATCCTCCCTCCTTATCATGGAGCCTATCACAGCTGGCATACAGCTGCTTCTTTGCACTGCTCTCCCTCTTAAACTATTGGCACCGGCATCTATGTACAGTCCAATATAAAATCTATGAGTGGGGGTGCACTGCAGATAAAATGAAGATAAATCTGAAACTGCTTTTTATTTGCTTCTTTCCTTTTATCTTATAGATGCATTTTATCATCCACCGCCAACTGGTGCCATCTCCTCAGACTCCTCAGTCTCCTCAGTCTCCTCAGTCTCCAAGAGGCAACCACAATGACTGCAGTAAATGGCTGAGTAAATAACTTCACTTTCAGTGCAAATTCTTCACTTTTATCTTTTATTTAGGAGTTTGTGCTTTCAAACAGGCATAATTAATCCTCGTTCTGTGGTTAAGCAAAACTTAAATTATAGCCAAAATTGTACTGATCACAGGAGGATCTTGGCAGCAGTTACTAAGAAAAAAACCTGGACATACAATTAGATTAAAAGTTTGTGTTGGTAACCAATTTATTATACAGTATTTTTCCTACCATTTTGGCTGCTGACTTAATCTTTCACATTAATTATTATGATTTTGTACACACAACTACAGTGTAGGTCATGGAAAGTACACTATGACATATGACATATGTACTACATGGAATAACCTGCACCAAACCATTTGTAGGTGTGGATATTGCTCAGCAGATACAGAAAACAGCAAGGAGATCAGCCAAAGATCATTCTCTTGAAGAAATGTGATGGCAGCTAGTGACCATGATGTTGAGGAGGCTCATGGCAACATTCAATATGAAAATAAAGTAAACTATAACGCCGAACCTTTGTCTGCCGTGGGTGGAGCTTGTTACGTCAGAATCAGAATCAGAATCAGACTCGGAATCAGAATCAGAATCGGAATCACTTTAATCATTGACGTACAATTTAATACCAGGATTGTTTTGGAACAGGGACATACTGACAGAGGTGGTGGATGGACTATTTTATCTTGAAGCATTTCTAAAACATAAACACATACACAACAGTAAAAACATACACACATCCCCCATCCCGTACCCAAATCCGCCCACTGGCACAGAGCCAGATTACAAAAAAGATGCATGGAGAATGTTATGGTCCATGCTGTGTGATTATCCTGGATTCAAATACTAATACTGCTCCTTCTCCTCCTCCTCCTGCTACTACTATGAATAAGAAGAAGAAGGAAAACAAGAAAAGACAAGAAAACAATAGCGACTGTATACACACAGACATGTATATTTACACATACAACTAATATGTCAAGAGACCTGCCTCGTGACACAGCCAAGGAAAGGGCCCCAAATAGGAAATCATATCACTGAGCCATCTTTTAAAGCTAGGGGAATTAGCTGATTGCCTAGCTGATCTCTAGATAATTATTTTGGCCAGAGTCATACCAATTAAATTAGCCTGTTGTTCCTCCTTCCTCTTGTAACCCAAAGACAGTACTTTCCCTCCAGAAATGATGAGGAAAACAACTTCTAAAAAAGGATCGCAACAATTCATGGGTGGGATTTATTGCATTTATCAGTCATCAAACAACCACAGTCAGTCAAACAACATTCCAGAAGCATAAAAAATATTTACCACCGTATTGCGTCTTAAAGGATCCTAACCGAGTGGCTGCTGTTCCACTGCCTGTTAGCGTGCGATACCTTGATCCTTCTGTAACATGAGGCCGATGTAGCGAGGCGGACCACATGGGGAGTGCGATGTTGTGAGGTGAGGTATTTTTCGACTGGGAGACGGACATGTAATGCATTCCAGACACTCCGGCCGCACACGGCTTTCTCCCCTGCTACCTATAGGCATCAATCCTCTCTCCTTTCGCTAGAACAATAAACCTACTGCCACTCAGGAAGAACTCATTTCAGACTGGAAAACACAACTACCTCTTCTGCCGCTTCCTGGGGCCTGCGGAGAAGGAGCCCACCCCAGAGCACAGACTTGGGGATGGACAGTAGACACTAATAACTCTCTAACCCTCTCTGACCTATAAACATCGACCCTTGACCCAAAACCAAAGACCTTGTACTCGTCTCCATATGTTCAAGACCTTGGACTCTTGGCTATTAACCTTCAACTCACCCTCGAAACCAACCGGGACCCTACAAGTTGTAACATACATCCCAGACATTAAATCTTTCACCCAGCCCAGTCTGGGCTTTCATCAGGGTTGCCAGTGATTCTCCGGTACCTGACCCCTGGGCGATCACCCTGTATGTATACCTAATAATGATTCTCCTACATGGAGGTCTAAGATGGTTTAACTGGGTTGCATAACTGGGATGATACTCAGGTTTCGCTGGCCAATGAGGCCCAGATGGAGGATGATGTGTGTTTTTATGAACGAAACCCAATGGGACCTGTGTGCCTCCCCGTCCTTCCCTTGCTTCCTACCCTGTCCCCTCATCCTTTGCCTCATCTCCTTCACACTACATTTGGGAACGCCAATCAGGTTTGGGCCTAAAACAACAAAGATGGCCTCAGTGAAAGCATGTCTTTTGACCGTGTCAACACTCAGGGTGGAGTGAGAGGAGATATGTGTGAAACCCAATGAGAATTGAGATAATAATAATAATAACTAGAAAAGGTTACATTTTCTAAAGAAAATGTGTGTGCTTGCTTCAGCTGGAAAATGTTGAAATAATCAGAAAGATAATGTGTTAAGAATTAGTAGAGGCAGGAGTAGTAAAAGCATAAGTAATAGCAGCAGTAGAAGTAGTAGTAGCAGAAGTAGTAGCAGCTGTAGTAGCAGAAATAGTAAAAGCAGAATTAAAAGCAGCAGTAGAAGTAATAGTAGTAGTAGTAGTAGTAGTAGCAGTAGCGGAAGCAGCAGTAGTATTAGCAGAGGTATAGCAGAAGTAGTCGTAGCAGCAGTAGAAGCAGAAGTAGAAAACGCAGAAGTAGAAAAACTCAGAAGTAATAGAAGCAGTAGTAGTAATAGTAGTAGCTGAAGTATTAGCAGAAGTAGTAGTAGTAGTAGCTGAAATATTAGCAGAAGTAGTAGTAGTAGCTGAAGTATTAGCAGAAGTAGTAGTAGTAGTAGCTGAAATATTAGCAGAAGTAGTAGTAGTAGCTGAAGTATTAGCAGAAGCAGTAGTAGTAGTTGAAGTATTAGCAGAAGTAGTAGTAGTAGTAGCTGAAATATTAGCAAAAGTAGTAGTAGTAGCTGAAGTATTAGCAGAAGCAGTAGTAGTAGTTGAAGTATTGGCAGAAGTAGTAGTAGCAAAAGTAGTAGTAGAAGCAGTAGCATCAGCAGGGACAGAGGGACAGAGAGAGGTGGAGAGCAGCGTGTGTATCTGTGGCTCCTTTGTGTCTGTGAGAGTTGATGATGTCACCTGTGTGCTCTGCTCTGAACATTCTGTTATTCATTCTTATGGGGCCACAAAATCATGAATGAACTGAAATTGCGAAAAGTTAAAAAAAAAGTATTTGTATGTCAAAAATTTAAGAATATTAAGAAATGTATGTACTTGCTGAAGCAAGCCCACTAATTCATGTCCTGGGAGAGTAAAAGCTCTTTATTGTAGACTTGCATGGCCCTTCCTCCCACATCTTTAAGTGAAATTTTGAGTTTGATATTGATGCAAAGCAGCTTCCTTCCCACGTTTCTTTTTCTGTTTCTCTCCCTGTTCTCTCTCCCTTTCTTCTCCTTCATTGAAGAAGTTGCAGTGACTGTTATTGTATAGGGGCTGACTCACCATACAGAGCCAGGGAGAGGGGGTGGCAAGCGGGTGGTATTTTTTTTAATAGAAGCAAGCCTGTCCACTCACGCTTCTTCAAGGTGCCGCCAAAGCCCCATAGATTGACAGCTCTCCCTGTTTGAGATGATCGCTCCTGCTTGTCTTCATTTAATAGGAATGCGTGTGCGTGTGTGTGTGTGTGTGTGTGTGTGTGTGTGTGTGCACATGCCCAGCGCAGCACTTCCCTCCCCATGCCGTTTCAATGTTCTCCCCTCTTTCATCTCTCCGTTTTTGTTTTAATTCCTCTCTTCCAAGGCATCTGATCCTGTGGACCTTCAGACATGTGAGAGCGGATGGTGTATTCCACCCTGCTAGACTGGAGCGCTTTGAACTCAGTTCCTCCGCACTTCATGGAACAGAATCGATGAGGCCAAATTGAGTTTGACTGGGTTGGATTAAAGTGGACTTGGTTGAGTTGGCTGGGCTGTGCTTCATCATACTAAAATTAGTCTGATTTAGCTTGACCACCAGATTGGGCTTGAGTGGCCTTGACAATAGTCTTGGTTTGACCAAGGTTAACCAAAAGGAACACTACTCTGGTCAATGGGTAGGATATGGGGCGATTCCCACTAGGACGAGCCATGTTAAAAATACATGCAATCATGGTACTGTAATAGGCTTTTCACACTTGAATATGTTAGCCCAGGGTTAACTTTAACCCTGGGTTATAATAGCCCTGGGTTAATTTATCTCACGTTTCACACTAGTTTTCTTTAACCCTGGGCTAACAATTGACCCCAGGTATTCAGTGTTCAGGATTTCACACTGTAAGCTTGTAGACCCCGGGTTAACGTTTAATGCTAATGTTTAACTCGCTGTTACATTCTAACCCCTGTTACATTCTAACCCCCGTTACATTCTAACCCCTGTTACATTCTAACCCGTTACATTCTAACCCTGTTCCATTCTAACCCCTGTTCCATTCTAACCCCTGTTACATTCTAACCCCTGTTACATTCTAACCCGTTACATTCTAACCCTGTTCCATTCTAACCCCTGTTACATTCTAACCCCTGTTACATTCTAACCCCTGTTACATTCTAACCCGTTACATTCTAACCCTGTTCCATTCTAACCCTGTTCCATTCTAACCCCTGTTACATTCTAACCCCTGTTACATTCTAACCCATTACATTCTAACCCCTGTTACATTCTAACCCCACAACGTTTCACACTATTGTTCTTAGCACCGCATTTCGGGGATAGCACCACAAAAGCGGTGCTAACCCTGCTTCGTAGCAGGGTTTGTTAACCCAGGGTTAAAAGCGGTGTTAACCCCCTTTCAAAAATGCAAGTGTGAAACGCTGCTTAGCCCGGGGTTAAATGCGTCCTTAACCCAGGGTTAAGAAAGATGTTAGCCCAGGGTTAAGTGTAGTGTGAAAAGCATATCTGAAACTGCATGAAGGTGTCCAACAAATGCAATAAGTTCTGTTCGCTCCTTCATGCAGGGAATGGCCTAAAATCAGTTATGCCGGACTAGACCAGACCATGCTCACTGGCCCATAACACACTCTACTACCTCTGAGACTTCAGTCCTCTTTTAGTGCCTGAGAACTACAGTCCAAACTCTCTTTTATTGACCTACTTTCGAGGTGGTGCACAGATGATATATGAAGCAGACCTTTTGGAGAGCAGGGCTAACTGAGTGTGGTGGGGGCTGTGGGGGGCTGCGGTGCTGCATACCTCTGTGTATGTACATGGAGTAGCCTTTCACCCCCTGAGCTCTGTGCTGCCTTTGTCTTTGCAGAGGAGGACATAAATCACCAGAAGTCCAGCACAGGGATCAACACTCACCCCAGATCCCCAAAAGAAGAAGTGGAGAGGAGGGGCGAGGTGAGCAGTGGAGGAGGTAGAGGTACTATAGTGTGTTTTTGTTCAGCTGCATCGAGCTGAATCGCGAGACCCATTCTGAAAATGGGAGCCAGCCCACAGTCCCCCCCATTCCACCCCCTTCTCCTGTGTGTTTGAGTGCGGAGGCAGGATTTATGTTATGTTATGTTGTATCTACACCATGTTCAACTCACGAGTCTGGCAGACAGCTAAGTGAGAGAGTGAGACAGTGAGAGCAGGGAGAGGGAGTGATAGAGAGACAGAGAAATAGCAAGAGAGAGAAGAAAGGGAGAGAAATCCTGTCCCTTTCTCAGGCTTAACCCTGGTCGGGCCAGACTAAGGAAAACACAGACAGGGAAAATAGTGTGTGAGTCCATTAAGGCAAAAAAATTCCAAGAATGGCCTCCAGAATCATCTGCTGTGTTTTCACACAGAGGTGTTGGATTAGAAAGTTTTCAAACCGAGGTCTGTTCTGATCTTGACCTCTCACCTCTCTCACCAGTGTGTCAAAAACAACTGCCATGCACTTATATTTATTGTCAACACGAGACAGGAGAGCGTTGTTTTTCTGACTTACATGAACAGACTTGTGTTGACTGATATCGACTCCAGGCAGTATAGATTAGACAATGGTCACGTGACAAAGGATTCAATTTAGTCAACAGCTGAAAGTTCAGTACAAACATTTCTATTAGAAAAATATCAAGATCTTTGGCACAGTTTTATACCACTTCACTCTTTCTCTTATTTGGATGCCTGGTTTGTTTGAGCAACATGTTGCCTCCTAAAGACAGTTTCCGCTTGTCTTGTTTTACTATATCTTTAAGTCAAGTTGCCCAACTTCTACATAGAGCCACACTCCCTCCATGTGACAGTGGAAGACAGAGGACCATCTCAGTGGTCCAACAGCCCTCAGACATAATCGCTCTCTTATCTCCACATTATATGACTGCCGTTGTTCCGCTGACATTCAGATTTTTAACCTTTGAATCAGGGAAATACTGGAGGGAAACCCCACAGAAACTCTGTTATATCTATTATATGTGAAATAAAGTTTCCCATTGTATGACATGGTTATGATCTAAATTAACAGGACACATTAAGTAGTATAAGACTAATGTATGTTACATGACAATAGAGCCTTTTTAAGAAAACAAATTGTTGTGTTTCTGAGTTTATGGGTTTTGTTGTTTCCTCACCCTTTTATTTACCACCTTTCAAAGGCCCCATGTGTGTCCCATAGGTTGAGTATGTAATGTACAGTAGAAAGGTGGTCGTGTAATGTAATACCCCGGCCGACATTAGAGGCATGTTAACATGTAATCGCTCATCTTCAACCACAGCCGTCACACTCGGAGCTGTGGATTAGGAGTGATGATGGTTATCAGCTATTACACACACACCAATACACACACACACACATACACACACACACACACACACACACACACACACACACACACACTGAAACCTACAGCTACATGTCCCAACAGGCGTAGATCCTGTATGCTGGGTGATATTACATGCTGTCACTATGCCATTACATAAGAGTTTCAGACTAGGGCAAAGCATTCTTACAAGCTGATTCACGTGTGTAAAAACATTATAAAACATGGAAACGAGCGGTGTGTTGAACACGGCGTGGACAGGGGAGCGAATCAGGAGGCCTTAAATCAAGTTAAGAGCTGAGTGAGGCTGGGACAGGTGTGAGCTGCTACCCAGGTGCACCTCCAGAGGCCATGTTGCCACAGTAATCAGCAGTCAAGGGCGGTAATGACAGGGTACTCGTGTTAGAGAGGTATACACACACACACACACACACACACACACACACACACACACACACACGCATGCAAACACAGTCATAACTCTGGGAGGACACTTAAACTTGCATGCATATACAGTACATACTCACTTTGATGCACAAAGACGAGCATTACATAAAGAGATATGCCAGCAGCCTGTTTTATTACAACATACATTGTTTTACTCAACTCATTCTCTTTGTCTCTCTCTCGCTCTCTCTCTCCCCTCTCTCTCTCTGTGTGGCTTTCTCCCTCTCTTGCCATCACGCAATGGGACATTTTCACACCTCTTCTCGCCGTCTGTGGATGTTTCAGCCACCCATCTCAGAGGTCGCATCGGTAACAAACTCAAACAGCAGCTGTGCGGTTACATAAGCAGCTCCCAACCTGTCTGCGAACCTGTTGACCTTCAGCCATCAAGGGTCAGATCAAAGGTCAACCTCAAACCTGCTCATTTACCTCGCCAACACTTCCCAACAAAGTTAGCAAACTACAGTATTTTTGATGATTGGGGAGATTCAGCACAGTATCGGCACTACTTTTTCATGTTCGGACATCAGGATTGTTTAACTGTATCAGGCCGCGTTGTACTGGGAGACTTTCAGAGAGGTGTGTGTTTGCATTCCATCAAGGAGAAGATTGATGTGGGAGATTTGTGAAAAGCGACTTGAATCAAAGCCGGCCCGAAGACACCTTAGACCCTACTGACAGATGAAACAGATATTTGCCACCTGTGTGCTGTTATCTTGAGCTGCTGCTAATCTGAGGGGGGGAAAAAAGCATCTTGTCTGTCATGGACTCCAGGTATGCGAGGACATGCAGCTGTTGTCCATCCCCTGCTTTCTCTCACTAGGGTGTGGTAACGGCACTGGCACATTGCGTCCCTGGTAACGGCTTCAGAAAAAGAATGCAAACGGTCCACTGAAAACCACCCTGTACTTACTGCCAGCACTGAATACCTCGCGACTAGTGGTGCACTTTCTCCCTCTAAAATTTCCCTCATGGCGATGTCAGATGTGTAGCGAAGCGAGCAGCGAGCGGATCTGGCCGCTGGTCTACCCAGGATGTCATTATGAGATACCAACGTCACCGCATGTTATTTTTAACCCTGTCCCTTCCCAATTTGACCGCAGTCACAGCCAGCTAGCCAGGCTGTGTGTGTGTGTGTGCGCGCTTGTGTGTGTGTGTGTGTGTCACCCTAAAGTCTAGATGGTTGCATCTTGGGGGGGCAACTGTCTAGAAACTCGTCCCAGACACATTTCATATATATGCCTACTGATTACAGGCCCTGTCAGAGTTCATTCAACGGCGGTGCGGCGGAGAGCTCTTGTCCACGAGGTGCTGTGAGCGGGGTAGGCAGTCCTAGATGTGGAGGCACGACCACAGTGACCGTCCTCTGTGACCCCGCAGACTTTAAACACAGACTGGGCCTAATCTTCTGGGCCTCCTTAAGCTCCAAAGCAAACAGGACCCCTCACCCAGGAGCCATGCTGAGGAAATAATGAGTTGACCATACTCGACTTGCTAAGTAAGTGTGAATCAAAAATACCTGACATTGGGTCGACTTACGTAAAGGGATGAGAGAGTCGGTACCTTGACTGGTTCATACGGTATGCTACGTATGCAGGGCTTGAATATATGTGAGGCAGGGCATGTACACAGGTGGTACCTTTTGACTGCCTCCATGTCGACAGGTCCTCAGCTCCCTTAGTAATCCTCAGTGCCACAGCGGGCACACATGCCATTTGATCTGACATCTTTGCCCTCCATTAACCTCCCTAATTTCCCCCCCCAGCCACGACCCACTGCTGCAGAGCGCTCTAGAGAAAAGCTTTTGTCCCCAAAGAAAGCCAATGCAGCACATCTGTCAGCGACACTCATTGGTTTTGAATTCCAGGTTTTATCCTTTTACTTACAATACCCGAAACAGGCGCGATGACCTGCGGCACGGAGGAGAAAAGCCGGTTGCCAGGCTGTTGCGTATGTAGAGACTGTGGGTTCTGTTCAAGGGGACGATATGGCTGGCGAGAGGGGAGGAGTGAGGTGAGAGGATGTGGTGAAGACAGTAGTGGCTTGGCACCGGCCCCTGTGGGTGAGTGGCGTTCCTTGTTGGCTGGCCGATGGAGAACATGCTATATAGCCCTGCACTGGATGGTTTTTATAGAGTGAGAGTGAAAGAGAGAGAGTGATCATTATGGCTCTTAGAATAGCATAATTAGAGAGAAAGGCTTCGCTGTCTCGGTGTGTGTGTGTGTGTGTGTGTGTGTGTGTGTGTGTGTGTGTGTGTGTGTGTGTGTGTGTGTGTGTGTGTGTGTGTGCAGGAGTGTTGTTTTCCTCTTTTGCTGTGGGGTAAAACAGTATGGTGTCCCAGGTACATTTATATAACACTTTTACTGCTACTTTTTCGTGCTACTACTTATCCTATTTGTTCGAGGAGGATGCTTTTTGGAGAAATGGGTAGCCGTACTAACAGTAGGGTGACTCTATGCCAAAGACAGTAGGGTGACTCTATGCCAAAGACAGTAGGGTGACTCTATGCCAAAAACGAAAGATGTGAGTTTGTTTGTGTTCCTTCTGCACTAAATTTACCCTGTAAAAGTGTAAGTGTGTAAGTTCCTCACATCTATTTTGACTCAAAGGAATTCAAAAGCTCACTTGGGTCAATACCACCAGGTGAAGCACTGTTTAAAAGCCATTAGTATCTAGAAAAAAAGCCCAATGATCTACTGATCTCGAGATCTGCCTTACATTAGCGTTTCTATCTGCACAAACTCAGGAAACATTCTATCAACAACTCTGAAAGAGAAATCTGATGGGCACTGATTGAAATTAGTGCATTAGGTAAACATCAAATTGATGGAGTGGCCTAATCATCCACATCTCAACAAGAGAATGTTGATGTGATAGCGGTTAAGCACACATCAAGGCCGCTTTCAGGAAATAGGAAGTGAACACTGAGCGAGGCCATCTTGACTGTTTGAAAAGGGCAAATTGATTTTCTCCCCGGAACAATGGCATAATCGTGCCGTTTCCAAATTTCCTGCTACTCCATTTCCGTTAAAAAATAAGCAAAGAAGAGATTTTAGCGCACATGCACACACCCGCACACGTGTGCATAAACACACACATTAAACGCTGATCACTAATTGCATGCACACACACACACACACACACATTCGCACACCCGGGAGCTTGTCTTGATTAGCTGTGTGCAACCGCTCTGCTGATGAAAGACAAGGAGCTGGATCTGTCACTGCCGCGCAGGCGTTACAAGCATGACGGTTTACACAACAGTGTAGCACTAAAATTGGCCTTCATTAGAGGGATTAGAAGCCTAATCTAAAACACTGTTCGGGTCTCTCATCCCAAACTGTAAACACCCACTCCAGGGGGGCCCTTCCCTCCTAAACCAACCATAACATCTCAGACTTCAAACGCTCTGGGGTTACTGCATCTGCAACCCCAACCTCTGGGTGCTACCCCCTCTCTCGTCGACCCCTGTCCCAGAGAGAGGGCCGCAGAGGGGGACTGGACCCCGTGTGATGGTGCAGCTGTGGGGTGATTTATTGCGGGGTTAATTGTTCAGTGAGAGGGAATTGTACCCAGAGGATGCTAGCGCTGCTCTGATTATGGGTTCACCTGCTATCAGATTCTAGCGTATGGTTCATTAGATCCTTAATGGGTCTCTCTCTCTCTCTCTCTCTCTCTCTCTCTCTCTCTCTCTCTCTCTCTCTCTCTCTCTCTCTCTCCCTCTGGACAACTGAGGGCCAAGGAGGGGGAAGTTGCAGTAGGGGGCATGGAGGCTATGCCGAGCCATTGCAATAATTAGGGATCATTTAGAGAATTTGAGGACTTCCTGTGCTGAGAGGTCAGCACTGACCAGCTGCATAGTGTCTGATGACACTCTGAGGAAGCTCTGAGGAAGAGCGTTGTGGCCCAAGGCTCCATACAAAATTAAAGTTTTGCTCTATTATACAGTCGAGCTACTGGAACAGCTTTCTGATGACGGAAAGAAAGTACACAAGAAAGTACACACACACACACACACACACACACATACACACAGTGATCTCTTTTGTGAGTCACGAGTTCACAGGAGCAGTTTCATGATATTGCAATCAATGATCTGTATGTGTGCACTTCACAATTCAATTAAGTTGAATCCAAAAAGTTCTCAACTGAATATTTTACAATTTATTGAATCTTTCTTGTGACTACATCTATCATCATTTTACAGAATTAATTTTGTTTTCTGTAACTACAGATATGAATTAACAGATACAAAGTACAGATCGAATCTATCAGAGCGTTGAGCGTAAAGTCCCTATTTTACCTTCATAAAGAGGGTAGTGGTGGTGGGGGGGTGGTCTGCAGAGAAAGAGACAGAGAGTTGGCATAATCAGTGCTGGGACATAAGCCTAATGGACTGCAATCTTCTGCTTCCTGATATTAACTACAATCAGCAATCAAAGTGCATTACAATTCATGAGCTTGTAAAAACACGTCAGAATAGTACCTCTAATGCCGCTTTCTATTTTTTGAGCTCTTGCCCATTTTAAAATGAAATGAAATGAAAATGTCAAAAAAAAAAAACACGCCGGATTTGTGGAGCCAGAAAAAGATTAGAAAAAAATAATCTGCTTTATTTTGAGAGGGAAAATAAAACATTCCTCCTGCTCATTAGCTTAAAATGAAAGTGGACTGGAGGAGAAATGGATGTTAACTGTAATTTCTGGTTTTTACAGAAATATTAAACAAAAACCTGGACGGGACCGTGGAATGTAAGAGCAGGAGGTGGAGGTGATCGCAGCACATGGAAACTTAGCTGCCACATTTTTAACAGTGTGATTGGGTTGGCTTTGGCATGGGTCTCCTAAAGCCTCTCTGTTATTTCCCAGAACGTGGGTACTGGTGGAGGTATATGGAAAAAGTTAGCCCCCTTCAAACACTGTTAGCAGCGCCGTAATCACCGGGCCAGGCCCTTGTTAGCCCAGAGTCAAGTTGACACTCAATGGGCGCTTGCCCATGCTAAAAATATTTCTTCTTCTCTTTCATCTCCCCTTCCTTTCATTCTGCACGTGAGAGCTTTACTGGGTGCTGCTGGTCCTTGGCCTAGCTGGGCCCTATAGCCCCTCCTGTAAAGTATTGGGACGCCGAACATCCACTGATTTACAGCTTGGAACACATGCTATGCCTCTGCTCCTATGGGCTATAAAAGGCAAATGAGAGCGAGATGTCCAGATCCCGCGTGCTATATTAACTTACATTCTTTCCAATAGAGTAGAGTGGCTGCATAAACTGACTATAACCACATGCTGAAAAGAGGCAAACCTTCCAGGCCCCAACCAAGAGCTCACGTGAAGGGCAGATGGAGTCAGAGGGTTAGGTTAGCGGTCTGATAAAAATCGGCCGCTGAGCCTCTGGTGCTGCTGTTGCATATACAGACGCCCATAACATTCTTCATCTCCCCCACAATACTGACTCTACAACCTCGCCTGGCCTCAAATCAAATTAAATATTTCCTCAGATGTTTAGAGCAGGAACACCTGGGGACCTGAGAGACAGGAGGTCAGAGAGAAGAGCCATGTCCACAACCACAACACACAACTTCAGAGAGAAATTGGGGGATTGGTGGGGGAAACAATAACAATCTAAAATGACACTGAGGGAGAGAGAAAGGGGGTCGGGGGGGGGGGGGTGATATTAGGTCCCTGTGAAGCTTTGAAGCACCTCACGAGGGCCAATGGCGGGGCCCTGTGAAAGACGCCGACAGGACCCTCAACTGCCTTTCCCTCGCCCGTTCCTCTCAGGATTAGCTTTGCTATGATTTAGCGCCATTTCTCACTGGCCTCTGGAATGCGATGGATGACGGATCTATTTTCCTACATTGTTTCACCTGCTCTAAACGGAACCACATGCTGCACAGGACCGCCTTTCCTTTGTCTGTAATTGGAAGCACATGCACGGCGAAGCCAAGAGCAAAGCGGAGCTGCCGCAACCGACAGGGGCTCCCCCCCGGGTCTGGGGTGCCACATTTCGGTCCAGGCCAAGTGGGAGGCCACGGCGGAGGACGGTAGAGCATTTACTGAACTAACTGACCTGGCATTACATGTCAAATTCAGTTCAATGGGACAACGATGTATCATGTGTCCTCCAACTCCTCCAAGCCCTCGCACTTCATTTGAACGACAGTGGGGAGTCCTGCTTCGGGGAAAGGAGGCCTTGACATCCAGTCTGACATGCTGTGTGAGCACAATGTTCGTTCGCTGTGATCTGTGATGTCTGGACAGGACGGGCCTTGGACGCAGGGCAGAGGGATCACACACGCTTACATCACCGCTCTTCCACCGCTTTGCACCAGGGGAAGATTGCATAAGGGAGGAATGCATGATATTTATTAGCCTCATTGGTCATGTTAATTTAGTCCTGTCTCTCAAGGGGGTGTGGGGGAGGCATCGTTTTGTGAAATAGAAACGCTTGACTTGAGTGTGAAATAGTGCAAGACTTTACAGGCAGCCAACACACACACCTTGGTACACCGATGAAATGATACGTGGTGGATTTGATCATGGATAGTCCGGCTTTTCTGTCCTCCACTTCCCATGCCATGATGAAACCGTTCAATTACTTAGTTGGACCATTACAAGAGAAGACAGGCTTCCAACCCTCAAACAAAGTGGAGGCTATTTCTGTAAATATTTCTGTGAATTCACTGTTTATTGCCAACCAAGTCCTTCCCCCCCCGGTTCTTCGCACTAGGGTAGAAGCCCAGATAACTCATTACCGGGAACTTTTGGGCACGCAAACATCCATTTTCAGGTTTCAGCCTCATTATTGCGAAAACCATAAAATGGTGTCCTTGATTGAGCTTGACACCGGCTGTAAACTCATCAGGGTAAGCTCTGCTTGCACGGGGCCTCTAAGTGGCCTGATTGCCATGGAAAAGCTGGCACGGTTTTTCCACCAAAACAGTGATTAGCACCCTGTTAGAGTCATTGGGCTAGATTAGCAACTCTGGCGCCAAAGATTAGCGCTACCCCTGGCTTCACTAGACTACTCACTAGCCTGCAGGAGAGAGAGAGTTGCTAGCTTTAACCATTTTATCACTGGCTATGTAGACCTCAACAGAGAGGCCTTGGGGGCAGGAGAAGGCCATGCTTCTCACTTTTCATGGATAACAGGGATGGAATGTAGCGAGCAACCAAATATGTGGCATTTCTGTGTCCTTCCTGCTGGCTCCAGGGTAGTTACTTGGGTTGTGCTGCAGCGGCATCTGCTGGTCATAACTGGAGTTACAAGTAAAACTTTATGGCAGGAGCTTAGCCTTTGTACATTCAGTGTTGTAGGTCTAATGGACCTGCAATTTATTTTCTCTACCATCATGACATTTAGACATAAACAACTAATGCCTAGAGATTGTTTAGTACCACTTTAAATCCACGGCTTTTTGTGCTTCTTTTGAAATGCTGGTAGACTCAAGGTTGGTGAAGTGAGTGAGTAATGCGCTCTCCTCCCTGAACAACGTCTGTCAATGTGCCCATGAGCATGGCACTAAATCACCAGCAGCGCAAGACTGTGGGAGCACTGGGCAAATGTGTGTAACCCCTCTCCCAGTGCAAAACGTTGAGTGAACGCTGTATCAGGTGCAGCTGAGACGACACCAAAGAGTGGACCTGAGAAGGGGGAAAGGCCACTGTTGACTGGAGATTTCAGCTGCAGAACGAGCAGCTGGGCTGGAGGAGCTGGCTGCGGTGGAGGGCCAGATGCACAGATGATGTGATTAAGGACGTGTCCTCCATCACGTAGCCCTCACAGCTCATACACAGACAGATCTCTATCAGTGCCCAACGCAAAAAGCAGCACTCATTTTCACTTCACTGGTGAATGAGCCCATGTGTTATGGAAACTTAGGTTAGATAACATTTCATTGGTTTGGCTTGTACCAGCGTTTCCCCTGAATGTGTTCCACCATGGTAAGATCATTACCCACCATGCCAAAAATATTTGCAAAATAATTTCATTTTTACTCTAAATGGTCTCTTTAAGTCAAGAGGCAGCTGTTCGATTCATTTTTCACGTAACAGAAACGTCAACTTGATCTGTCTGATTCATATTTGAGTGTCTGAGTCATATTTTCTAATAGCAATTTTCTGACTGAATGACGCGTTTAGGTGAAATCTCTATTTTTTATAATATAAAAAGCCCCACCCCCTACATGGTGGAAACAGTATATAAGGGAAACACTGGTTTGTAGTGACTGAAAAACGGGCAATGCTCAGGAGTTCTGTAAGTCTGGGGCTTGATAATATACAATATATTTGATATAGCATCATTAAGTACATTGAGCTTCTTTAGGTGAACAAAGTAGCAAGTCACATGATTATGCAGTACAGAGAAAAGGGGGAAATGGTACAGCAAATATTTATATTATTATATTTATGTTGGAAGTGAGGGCAGCGTGCCTTTGTGTATGTCTCACATTTACTTTAACTTGTGTCCCAACTTCATCTGAAGAGACAATAGCTCCTATATGGAGTCATTTATTTTACTAGCCACTCAACGTGCATAGTATGGATCTGAGAATGTAAGCATTTGCTCATTCTCTACAGCCAATACCCTGCTCCCCGTCCCTTGGTGACTTATTAAGAGAGCTCTAAGAGTCCAGTCCATCTTGTTCACTATGACATAAATAGCTTATTTCCTGCAGTGTCCTTAACTCAGGCTGCTGCATAACTGCATGGTGGGGGATCGCTGGAGTGACCAGCGCCTCCACAACAGGGTTAACTCTACATCTCTCCACCTCCTCCTGCTCCTCTTTCTCGCTCCTTCCATGCACTCCCCGCACAGTCAATTACTGCGAGGGAGCTGTGATTGATCATGTTGCAGGCGAACTGCACAAGGGTCCCGGTCCAATAATGACAAATGTTCTTCTCAGCGATCCTCGCTTGATTTCGTGAGGCAGTCCCTGTCTGTAACGCCGCTAAGAACACATGTAATCCCCCAAGTCTCAGTCTGTTGATTGCGCACGACAGATACATTTCACAAAAGACCACAATCAATAACCACAGCTTTGCGTGGACAATATATAAAAGTCTTTAATCATAAATATTTCAGTCAGATGACCATGGATGAGTAGCACAGAGGCAGTCAAGTTTTTATGTTCCTCATGTCAACATCACTGATGAATTAGGTGATTTTGATTGGGTGTTTGGGGTAAGGGGTGCATGGACATTGATGATGAGCAGGTCATTTGTGTGTGTGTGTGTGTGTGTGTGTGTGTGTGTGTGTGTCTGTCTGTGTGTGTGTGTGTGTGTGTCTGTGTGTCTGTGTGTGTGAGAGAGAGTCAGACACAGCAGGAGCGAGAGTGGAGGTGGACAATTGGGAACAACCCTATCACCTCATCATAGCATCATATGGGCAGTCATGTACAGCAGTCAACAGCATAAAAGACATCTGTGGTATATCAAAAGAACACCAAACTCTTTTCCCAGTGTGTAAACAGACACGTAAATAATTAAAACTGCTTTGACCTCAAATGGTTCTCATCATCCTCTGCACCGTTCTGCCACGAAACCTGAGGGGTCTTACATATCTACACGTTACATTCAAACAGCATGAGGTACTGCCCAGCTTCACAACCATCCCATGATGTGCTACAGCAGCATTTTCATACCGAAGACTTGAACTTCAGACCTCAACCACATTCCATCCAGACTCCCCTGCTAGACTAATTGAATAGGGCAAAGGCAATGGCATTCATCATATACAGGGAGGAGCAACCATAAAGGGTAAAGCAGGGCTGATAAAAGAGGGAGAGACAGGGAGCACAACACGCCGGAAAAGCCAAAGGCCTCTAGTGGGGACTGATGCAGTGAAACCGAAGCAGCAGAGGAGAGGAAATGTCAACGTCAAGGAAAAGGGACACCGAAAATATACTGTCTCAGGTTGGGGTCTGATCAAATCTGCGCTGTGCCGCTAAGCTCACTGCAGCTCGTTTTGCAATACGCTGTAAAATACATGGTATATAAAGTAGCTCTTTTTTTTTTCCAGCGGTGCACATCTGCAGGATCTAGGATGTGTCTCAACACTGGTACTCCAATGGCTTGCAAATAAAGACATTACATGAAATCCCTCAGTATGGATGTGGCTGTGGGGGGGTTTGAATTGCACCCAGTGAAAACAGACATAAACAGTGAACAGTGAGATTGTGTTTACCAGTAGGCGTGGCAGAAATCCCTGTTTTATATGACGGGTCAGTCTAGGCAGGGAGGGAGCAGTGCAGGCTACACACAGCAGTATAAAGTATTTTGTGTAGCGTGGCAAGAACATCTCTTGACTCTCAAGTGTGTCAGGTTGGCCTACTTCCCCCCCTCCTCTGGGGTCCCGGTGAGTGGAGGATGCTGTACATTCATTAGAGGGAAGAACTGTCAAGAGCCTGGCTGACAGATGACCTTGGCCCCTAATGCCTGCCCAACTGTATTATGTTTCTTCTAAAGGGACACGGCGGTGTTGGAGAGTGCTGTTAAGGTTTAATACAGTAGAACAACACTGACAATAAAGTGTACTCTGCGATACATGGTGTATAAAATAGAACATAATAAAATCAGTGCAGGTAAGGTAACAGAGCTGTTACAAAGCAGTGCAAATAAACTGTATCAGGAGGGGGGAAAACAATGCACCGTTTCTTACTCTCTTCTTTCTCTCCTCTTTCTTTATTTTATTTTTTTAATTTTTTCCAACTGGATAGAATTGTATTGTATTGAGATATTTTTGCCTCACATTAGATTACATATTAACAGGTTAGAAATAGCATATCTTGTGGGATATATCACAAATTCAACTTGAATGACAAATAAATACTTTTTTTTTTAAACGGAGAAAAAAATGTGTGAAATTTCTGATTCTGAAAGGCTTGAGAAATATTGTAATAGTGCCTATGTGGGTTACCCAGAAGCACTGCTAGCATTCTGGAGTACATGGACCAATTGCTAAATATAAGATTTCTTTCACCAGAGCTCTTCAGAGAGAGAGAGAGAGAGAGAGAGAGAGAGAGAGATCCTCAAAGTATCATGAGTCATATGCTGACGTTACGTAATCAGTCTGGGGCAGAAGTTAAGTGACAGCACCTCTCTCTGTTTCACCAGGCACAGACCTGGCAGACGTTAATTAAGACCCCCTTGACTCAACCCCACACTCCCAGCAGCTTCAGACCCATCATTAAAATCAGCTTCACCTTCAGACACTTCTCCTGCAGCACCGGGTCCCTGACAGAAATCAACAGCTCTCAACAGTGGGATCTATAATGGAATAATAAGAATGGGAGACATTGGCTGTGCTTCTTTCATTAAAGTGAATGCCTCCTGTTGAATGGTGTAACTTTGATTTCTCTCACTCTCTCTCTCTCTCTCTCTCTCTCCCTCTGTCACCCGACCACCACGTGATGAATCATTAATGGCGTCTTAGAGGAGAAATAGCCGAGCAGTTGAACAGTGATTATTATTGCAGAGGGTTGTTGGCAATGTGTGAGAGTCCCAGACAGTAGTTGGCCCGGGCCTCCCGTCTCCTCCTGAGAAACAGAAAGCTCCGGTGCTTTGACCTGGAAGCCAAGATGGCTGTCACAACGCCTGGTGCTGCCCGCCCACAGCCGCCACTCCCAAGGTGGGCGCTTGTCTGCTTCGATGCCAATCTCTGTGCGGAGTGAAGGGTGATGATGGATGTCGTATGCAGACCTCCACTGTGAGTCCCTATGTCCATGTGCCACCCATGCCACCCCCGAGGCAGTGTCCTCAGAGGCCCGGCAAGCTGTCCACATCTTTGCTCAATGAGAGTGTTAAAGCCTGAGACTTCATCCGGTGTGCGGTGAGCCAGGATCCGAGCAGATACTCTCTGCTCAGAGTGTGAGTGTCTCTAGGTGAGTGAAAATGCAGAATCCTGTTGAAGACAAATAATGAACAGAGCCCATCAGCTATCATTCTGATAATTGCTTCCATTCATTTTCCAAATGCTAAAAGGGCAGCAATGGAGGATGCGGACGATGTCAGGAGTTCACAAGCAGGGGCATGTTTGTTAGCGTACCTGTGTTAAGCGTTCCCTTCCATAACTGCTAGTCTGTAAGAAGGGAAGAGAGAAGCAGATATTTATGACGATTACTGTGGTAGAATTTATTTCTATCTCGTGTATCTCTTATGTCTTAATCACTACATCCCAACCTTTTGTTGTACCCATCTCTAGTGCTAGTATGAGGTGATCCTAACTGTATCCTTACTGTGAACCCATACTGAAGGCCGACCCCATGAGAGATTCAAGAATCCTTCAATACCGTACATATTGTTTAGTCTAGGTAAATAACCTTGTAGATGTTTTAGAAACGACCCCCCTCCTGTCTTTCTGCCCCTTTATAACCACTGTTCAGATAGTTTTCTGGTAGAGATCTGCCTTACCCTACCTTGTGTGTACATCTCTCCTGAGCTCAGTATTCTGTGTTAATAAATATACTCAAGTAATTCATGACTCAAAGACTCTTTGTCAATTTATTCAACAGTTACCCTGAGTTCTTGTTCTTGTTCCTGTCTCAAACACAGTGTACCTGCGCTCAAAAACACCCACACACCTAAAACTACTCTGTCAGATAATAGTTGTTGCCAGAGGATAAGAAAAGATAATCAGTTCTCCATTGTGGTTAACCTTGACGAGCACGGTGACTAATACGAGGAGCGAAGAGCCTCCAGACTCGTATTGAACACATTTTACCAAAGTTTCGTTTACCGACTTCACCTCTCTGGAGGCAAGGCATTTACAACAACAATGGTGATCAAATCAACGGCATTCAACATTGTAGTGGCACACAATTAAGGCTAACCATGCAATACTTTCAAAATGGATTAGTGGGAGGGGAACAGTTATTTTAGGATTGGTAAATAGTAAGGCAGACGTCATGGAAAACAAATGGAGGTAGAAATGTCTTTCTGTCGTCATGGTCAGAATAATTGTCATTGACTGAATCGTGTCTAGGAGGCCACATGAGTAACTATCAGAGTAAAGGGAATGTTTCTCATTACGGTTTACAAACTGAAATAAAGGTCACATAAAACTAAAGACGCTGTGGGCTACATGCAGTTTGTTTCTCTCTAAGCCCCGTCCTGCAGCTGCTTCACTGAAAATGATCAGCGATGTCCGAGGTACCGGTTTGTTCTGGCCTGTGATGTGACATCCATCCATCAGAGGTATTTACCTTTATGTGTGGCTTTGGACTGACTAGCAGCCACAGTGGTCAGATCTGATGGTAAACCCACATATACGCCACCATAGTTCCTGAGAATAGAATAGAATAGAATAGAATAGAATAGAATCCCCCCAAACAACATAGCAGTTGAAAGGCAAAGTATGTGTTGAAAGGAATGTTATATTATGTATCTCATAGTGGTTATAGTGGTTATAGTGGTTATAGGTTATAGTGGTTATAGTGGTTAGGTTATAGTGGTTATAGTGGTTATAGGTTATAGTGGTTATAGTGGTTATAGGTTATAGTGGTTATAGTGGTTATAGGTTATAGTGGTTATAGTGGTTATAGTGATTATAGGTTATAGTGGTTATAGTGGTTATAGTGGTTATAGGTTATAGTGGTTATAGGTTATAGTGGTTATAGTGGTTATAGTGATTATAGGTTATAGTGGTTATAGGTTATAGTGGTTATAGTGGTTATAGGTTATAGTGGTTATAGTGGTTATAGTGATTATAGGTTATAGTGGTTATAGTGGTTATAGTGGTTATAGGTTATAGCGGTTATAGGTTATAGTGGTTATAGTGGTTATAGGTTATAGTGGTTATAGTGGTTATAGTGGTTATAGGTTATAGTGGTTATAGTGGTTATAGGTTATAGGTTATAGGTTATAGCGGTTCTCAACTTGGGTGTTGTGGAGGAACCTTGGGTGCAACCTTAAGACTTTCAAGAAAGTCAAGAAATTCAACAACAAACAAAACTATTATATGACGATATATGATATATATTAATTTAATATTTATCATCCTATAAATATCAGTTTTGCCCCTCTAGTTGAATGCAGTTTCTCTCTCTTTCTCTTCTCTCGCAATGCAGCAGCTGTTAATATTTTTCCCACTGCTTTTGTATCATACTAGACTTTGTGTGGTATTGTTAGGCATTCGATGATTAGGTGTGCTAATATACCCTCTGTGGATGAAGGAAGGGTTTGGCTCAAAACTATGGACCAATGGAAGGTGAAGCAGAGGGCTAGCTACCCACCTCTGGTATCATGGCATCAACCATGCTACCGCAAATCACAATAGAAAAATGATGAGGCTTTGTTTCAGATATAGTCAAACCATTTAGGCTGTTTGAGAAATATAGTGTAAGAATCATAGCTTAGAATACGATTTATATTGTATATAACATTGAGTAAAGTTCCCAATATGTAATCATAACTACAAGTACATTTATTAATATACCTTCGAATGCACACATGGCACATCGGTGTTTATGACGATGTGTCATATTGATTAAAAAAATGGATTCCAATTTTGAGAAAATGAAATCTAGTAATTGCAGTAAATAATGAGAGCAGACGAGCAATGTACCTTCTTTTCTCATCGTCTGGCGAGGGCTCGTCTGTCCTGATTGAGAAAAGAAACACAGGTCAGGTCAGGTCAGGAACATGATGTACACGAAAGCTCACTCAGTGGACATGAAGGGATTATCACTGCATGGGATAGATACTGTACAAAATGTTTCATTTTTCCAAAAGCAGTGATAATTGTACTTTTTTCCAATGAAAACTATATTGGATTTATCTCATCCTTTTGGCAGATTTTTTTCATTTGCTCTCAGAAAAAACCCTGAAAATAATACTAGGTTCAGAAGACTAAATAAGAAGTAAACCAGGCTATCTATTTTCCTTTCTTCTCTACGCCACACAAGAAGCGCAAGGAGAGAAATTTACTTGTCAAGACTTAACAGATCAAAATTGTAGTGCAGATCCAGATATAAAGTAATGTTTAGCCTTAACAGTGTGTGTTTGTGTGTGTGTGTGTGTGTGTGTGTGTGTGTGTGTGTGTGTGTGTGTGTGTGTGTGCGTTTGATTAGCTTTACTGAGCTGTCAGCACCTACATTGAACACCAAGGCTGCTCAGATGGTTATCAAGGAGCACACACACACACACACAAATACACACAGACACACACACATACTACCTCAATGATTCCAGGAAATGCTTTGGAAATGCCTGGCCCCTCCCCATGCTTTGATAAACACACACTGTGAATGGCAAAGACAACCCGTCCTCTGCATGTCGCTTGGTGACAGAAAATGTGAAGGGTCTGCATTGTCACTTTCTAAGTCAAAAGAAAATCTCTGGAAAATGACTTGACGAAAGGAAACTCAGTGAAGACTTGAGCATGTTTAAATATCCATTTCTCTTCTCATCCTTCATTCTCTTTTTTCAGTGAATTTGGTGCAGGAGCAGAGGTGGGGGGGGCGGCAACAACCTTAAACCTTACAGCAACTTAATCAAGTTTCATTCTGCCATCATATCTGAACACACACACAGAAAAACCCACTGTATCTCATCTCACCACCGCAACTGCGTGGGACTATTGAAGATGTAATTATTTTCTTAGTAAATATGTTTTATAGTAGTAAATTATGATAAAAGGTGATTTTTAATTCGTTTTTCCAAAATAATTTCTGAATTTTGGAAGTACAGAGTCAATATTGTGGCATGACTCTTCATGGGGTCATATGGATGTAAAAGAGTGAAACTGTTCCAGTAAATTAAAATATTGCTTTCAAGCGACACTATCTTGAATCCTAAAGATGTTTGTTTTTAAAATTACAATGTTGGATATTTATGAACCTCTCAGTTATGCACATGGGCTGACAAAGGCACGATGCATAATTCAAGTGTGTGTTTTGAGAGACATCAACATGCAGTATAATGTCTGTATGGTATCATATCCCATAGTAAACATTTGAGTAAACAGTAAATTATTGAAGATTTGGGTGGCAGACCTTTATTCTATTTGTTCTCATGTCAGCTCAGTGTCCATCTGGGCGTACAGTACTTTGCCCTGACAGATGTGTGAATATTGCCTTTAATCAGTAGACAAACAACAGAACAGCAGGATTTGCTTCTTACAGGAATCAAACAGAAAATGATCAATGTACTTACACATCTTTGGAGGCTTCTGCTGGTCCTGAAAGATACAGTAGGATAGAGAAAACAAAGGATCAAGATGTCAAAAAGGGGATTCCAGTGAAAGAAATGTCCAAGGCACTTCAAAATGTTAAGAGGCCTTTATTGTGGCATATTAAAACATTGATGCAACATGTTGCATGTCAGCAGGGAACCAAGATAAAGAGGCAATTTGATTTCTCCTCAGCAGAAGCACCTCTTGATAACATTATGAAGATGGGGGGGGGGGGTATTCACAATCCATTCATGTGTTTTATAGAACCATGGACTAATGGACATCAGTTTCATTCTTCAACAGCTACTATCAGATATGAACCACACACACACACCCGCATGTGTAGACGCACACACCACCCAAATGAACACAACACACAGCATCATAATGACAGCCAGAGAGTGAGAACACACTAATTCACACACGATACGAGAGGCGCTGTCAAAAATACCATGAAATATATCACACTTCAACACAACTCTTTGACTTATCTAACAGCTCCCTGCCTGCTCTTTCAGAACATGTCGCAGAAATCAATGAGGCGAATACAGCTTAATGGCTGGCACTTAAAATGCCACTGTAAACACTCCTTTGATTGCTCTGAGGGAGCAAAAGGAAGCTGTGGGCTCTTGGCTGGCAGTGATTTGGTGGGGGTGAGTGGGCAGCGCTGGAGAGCACTCCATCGCCCGCCTGGCCGGCTTTGCTGGTCCTAATCACAGCAGCCCACGGGCATGTGGGGCAACGGCAAGAAACATATAAAGACCACCAGTTGCCGTGTTAGAGTAGAGTAGAGCTGAGTATGACTTATTGTTCTCAGAAGCTGGATATGTCATATATCACAATATATCGCATGTATAGTACTAATTCTACATTCTCCAAACAAACAGGTATTTACTACTCTTAGCTACTCTTTCCACTTTATTCTGACGGGTAACAGAGATGCTGTAGACGGTAGCATGCACTGTAGCTAAGACAGCTTACAGTGTGAAATGCTACAGCTCTAAATCACATCCATTGTGCTCATCCCATGCCATGTGATACTGAGCTGTCCGGCCCGGACAACGGTAGAGCATGAGACTCTCAGGGTTGTGGGTTCAATCCCCACACAGTGTCAACTATCACCTTTGTAAGTTGCTTTGGATAAAAAAAAGTGACAACAGGCAGTCCAGTATACTTGATTTGAATTAAAATGAGATTACAGTAGACACAGTGGTAGATTATCTAACTTCCTCTGACAATGATTCAATCAAATGCCTCCATTCAGCTCAGTCAATGACGTCTCACCCCATAGTATCAGCAAAGATAAAGACAGATGTGTATCTAAAGAAAACCCTAGGAATAACAGTTGAGGATGAAAAACTAGAGGATCTATATTATAAGGGAAATTTATAATAGATTTAGCTAGATTCCCTTATTAGAATCAACCTTTTTAAAGAACAAATTGGACACCTGCTTGCCATGGAGTGCTCATGTTTTTAATTCTGTCTTTTTCTATTTAAATTTTGAAGACACTTGCTCTATTTTTTTACTGTGTACTCTTACTGTCTTGTTTTTATTTGTGTTTGTTTTTAATGTTTTATATGTGAAATTATTTGTATGCTGCCTTCTTGGCCAGGGCCCACTTGAAAAAGAGATGGAAATCTCAATGTGATTACCCTGGTTAAATAAAGGATAAATAAAAAAAAAAAATTTAAAACATGGCGAAACATTTCTCAACCATTTCAAGGAAGTGGTTGAGAAAGTCTGCTGACATTACACAGGGGCTTATTCAGTGGCCTTACAAAAGCTCATTCATATCCAAGGGTGCACATCAGGGTGCACAAGACTAGAGATGAGCAGGCTGATATAGAGGGCACTGAGGCGGTCATTTGAGTTTGGCAGGAGCGGGAAATTGAAAAATTCTGATGTGACTCAAATAAATGGCTTTGGTTATGGTTATGCCTTGGTTGTAGTGTGGAAACACTTTACTGCTCACTGGGTAAGCTCATCTAAAAGCCAAGGATAGATTACTTTAAAATAAAAACAAAACACACAAGACACAATATCATTTCTCTGACTGAAGGGAGAATTAAAATTTGAGGAGGTTCGGAAATCTAATGTCTACAGAGAGAAGTGTGAGGGCGATAGGTCTGACTGTGGCCGGGTGTCAGGTGGCATGGACACATGAGTGGAGCTACTACTCCACATTTATCAAAATGACAGGGTGTCACGCGTCCTTGCTACTGAGCTGAACGCTGACCTCTAAGAAAGGAGCAGAAAAATGGAGCGTGAGGTCTGCCGCATGCAAATACAACACCGTCGCCTTCCCTCGAAGACACGGGAGCCATACCCAGGACAGACGACAAGCCCAACCGTCACTTTGAACGTCGTTTGATGGGCGATGTAACCGCAAACTAGAGCAACAGCTTTTCTCCTTACCTGTCTATGGCTCTGTTAAACAAGGGGCATGCCTGGCTGGCCCTGATTAGCCACACACACACACACACACACACACACATTTACACACAGATAAACGCAGAGTATTTCTTTAATGGAAAGTGGTGGTGAGGTAATCATGCAGATAGTTATAGTTATGTAGTTATTACCTTTATTTTACTGTAGCCAGCCATTTACTAAGACCTTGAGGTA
Organism: Hoplostethus atlanticus; assembly: GCA_034670405.1. NCBI lineage: Eukaryota > Metazoa > Chordata > Actinopteri > Trachichthyiformes > Trachichthyidae > Hoplostethus > Hoplostethus atlanticus. The sequence goes on along the minus strand of JAXDDX010000001.1, from coordinate 2,393,286 downwards.
TTTTCTCTATTGGTATGTGTCCTCAAGGCTTTATGAATGAAACCTGGGCATTGACGAGTATTTCAAAGGAGCCTAGTTACAGGCACAACCGGCATCAATCAAGTGGAGAGACAAAAAAAACGGGCAGATGTCCCTGAAACCCCTGCTTCTCTTTCATCCACATAATCCACGGAAACCACAGCAAACCTGCTAAGATGTAGACACGCACACATGAAACGACAAGCGAGCGCGCCCGTGGAGGCTTTGCGGATACAATAGGGGCTTGAAGTAAATTCCTGTGGTCACTGCGCGCTGTCTCCCAGCTGCTGAGGGTTCAAGGATAATCCAGGAGACCCTTTATAACCGACCCACCAGCCATCCCTTATGGACACCACCACACACACACACACACACACATATATACTACAGAGTGCAGACCAATATGCCGCAAACTGCTGAGCACAGGGGGAAAAACAAATCCCATTTACACTCAAATTCACTCCCATTTACATTCAAAACACCCTCTCTCCTTGGTACATATACAATGCTCACACACACACACACACACACACACACACACACACACACACACACACACACACACACACACACACACACACACACACACACACACACACACACACACACACACACAGAAATGCATGCAGATGTTCTGGAACACTCACCCCCTCCTGAGGTGCTGGTGGCTGAGGAATTGCCACAACCCATTTTGCATCGATGCAGCCACCGTCCAAGGAGAGCGGAGAGGCTTAACAAGAAGAGGAGGGAGAGGAGGGGATGCCCCAAACGATATGGGGGAGAAGAGGGGAGCGCTAACCGAGAGATGAAAGAGAGGGAGAAGGTCAGAGAAATGTGTTCCCCTGTCACACTGGGATCTCCTTTGATTGTGTCTCCCTCAACCTTGTGTCTATCCTCCCTGCAATGGAGAGCTGAAAGTGGTGTGAAAGCATGGAGACAGAGGCTGTTATATACACACGTTGAGAGAGAGAGGGGTAGAGACTGAGAGAGAGAGAGAGAGAGAGAGAGAGAGAGAGAGAGAGAGAGATAAAGAGAGAGAGAGATGCTCTGCCCTCACATGATTTGCTCCTTTCCTCCACCCTGACATGGTTGCCTGGGAAACCGGGGGAAAGGAGGCGGAGAGTGAGGTGGAACTCAGCCAATAGGGAGCTTCTACTTTTTATAAAGGAAAAAATGAAATGCATTTAAGGGACATCAATGTATCAGCTTGTGTGTGTGTGAAACTGAAAAATCCCCAAATTGCCTTTATGTGCTAAAACATAGGAGCCCTATCCATCCTTTTTGTATGGACAACAGTGCGCACACACACACACACACACACACACACACACACACACACACGGGTAGCTTGCTTGAGCATGAGGAGACTCTCTTGACAATCTTTACAATGAGAGAACAAACAGTCTTTCATGAGACCTTGTGGGTCAGGTTCAGTTCAGCGTGCAGACGGTCCAATAACTCTCCATGCATCTCTTTCCTCTCTTCAGCCTTCTGGTACAACACTGACAAGACGGCTGCAGTCATATGACTTGAGTTCAGATGGGTTACATTACATTAACACTCACCAGTGAAACAAACAATCACATTCAATCAATGGCATTACCAGCTTGTCTGTCTTAGTCATAAGATTTTAATTGTAATAATACATTTTGTATCTGTGACAAATGTTCTATCTCTGACAAAGCATGTGAGAAGAAATGACGTCAGATTTGTTTTCCTTCCTCAATCATTTTTGTGCTGGACAGGCTGATTATGGTTTCTACAGGTTCCTACACAGGCGCTCACCATAAATAGCACGAGGGATAGTTACATCACATCCTGTTGATTGGTAAATGGCTAAATGGCGTGCCTCCCAGCCTTTGGTCAGCTGAATCACTGCTTTGCTTGAGTTTCATTTATTTAACCTCTGTTTATTCAAGCTAGTGAGAGGATCTCTTGTACAAGCGAGACCGGGCCCAGACATCAAACGCCATTCATTATCTTAGTCATAACCAAGTTGTCTTCTCTGATTGAGAGCCACAACATACCACTTAAACAGCCTGCTGGGAAGAAGAACTCTTGTTGCTGTTGCTCCTGTCACATGACGCCTGTTTGAAAAGATACTGCTTGTCATGGTTGTTGTTTCTATAATCAAGTCTACACTGCAAAGAAATATTCATCTAAAGAAGTAATTTAATCCTGTGGTGAGTCTTAAAATGTTATCGTTCTTAAATAAAGTGACACAATCTGCCTACAGATATGCTTTTCACACTACACTTAACCCCGGGCTAACGTCTTTCTTAACCCTGGGTTAAGGACGCATTTAACCCCGGGCTAAGCAGCGTTTCACACTTGCATTTTTGAAAGAGGGTTAACACCACTTTTAACCCTGGGTTAACAAACCCTGCTACGAAGCAGGGTTAGCACCGCTTTTGCGGTGCTAAGAACAATAGTGTGAAACGTTGTGGGGTTAGAATGTAACAGGGGTTAGAATGTAACGGGTTAGAATGTAACAGGGGTTAGAATGTAACAGGGTTAGAATGTAACAGGGGTTAGAATGTAACAGGGGTTAGAATGTAACGGGTTAGAATGTAACAGGGGTTAGAATGTAACAGGGTTAGAATGTAACAGGGGTTAGAATGTAACAGGGGGTTAGAATGTAACAGGGTTAGAATGTAACAGGGGTTAGAATGTAACAGGGTTAGAATGTAACGAGTTAGAATGTAACGGGTTAGAATGTAACAGGTTAGAATGTAACAGGGGTTAGAATGTAACAGGGGGTTAGAATGTAACAGGGGTTAGAATGTAACAGGGTTAGAATGTAACAGGGGTTAGAATGTAACAGGGGGTTAGAATGTAACAGGGGTTAGAATGTAACAGGGGTTAGAATGTAACAGGGGTTAGAATGTAACAGCGAGTTAAACATTAGCATTAAACGTTAACCCGGGGTCTACAAGTTTACAGTGTGAAATCCTGAACACTGACTACCCGGGGTCAATTGTTAGCCCAGGGTTAAAGAAAACTAGTGTGAAACGTGAGATAAATTAACCCAGGGCTATTATAACCCAGGGTTAAAGTTAACCCTGGGCTAACATATTCAAGTGTGAAAAGCCTAAGAGTGAGATAATTTCACTTTCACAGCTTGTTTCATTCAAGAATCTCCTTAACCTACGTGACATCACCTTGATACTAATAATAATTAGTTCATAATTAATTCAAGATATTTTAACTCCAAGAAAATTCTCAAGACAGGTAAAATTGCATTGGAAACAAGTAAAATGATCTCACCACTCACTTTACTTTAAAGAACAGTATTAGACTAAAGGACTTGCTAAGACAGATATTTCTAGCAGTGTATGGAGGTTCAGTGTTTTGCTCAAAGACACTTCAACTGGCCCCATGGTTGTTGAGGGACACAGATTGACTGTTGCAAAGATTGAACATGTGACATTTTGGTTATGGGGCAGACTCTCTAACCACCAGACCATATAAGGCACAGCTGTCTCTATACAGTTAGTGTGGAGGGAGACACCTAATCATCAAACCCTCTGGAACCCCTTCAAGGACTCTTGGGGTTCAACTGATACAGGGCCCATACCAATATTTTTGGATTGAAGCTGCCGATAGCCAATATTTTGTGTAAAAAATCACTATCTTTTTGTCAAGAATTCAAAAAAATGCCAAGGATTTAGTGTCCCCCCCCCCAAAATTGTATTCTTGGCAGGATGGAAACATGATGGTCTAACATCATGGAACATCAAGATACTCCCACACCACACTGGGATGTTTTCTCTTGTCAGACATCTGAAATAAAAACAATAATAATAAAAAATCAGCTTGGAGTAGCTGTGGTCAGGTATGATTTGACTCTCAATTCCCAAATCTAGTATCTAGAGAATCTGAGATATCATCGAGATGCATCCACTGAACCTCTATTGACAAGGAACAGGAAGCTAATTTTTTTACTTGAACTTTGACACCCAAAATAAAGTTTGAGTTTATAAAAAGGTAAGAAGAAAAGCATACCAATAACTAACCTGTTATTAAATTGATTGTCTCTGTATGGTATTTCAGATTTTACAGATGTTACCTTGTGTTCCACTGTACTTTTGATGTCAGTTGGTCAGTTAGATAAAACCTGGTAGATATAAACTGACAAACATGGGCTCTTCCAGCAAAAAAACAGTATGGAAGTGATTGTAAATTAGAAGTATGAAATGGAGAGCATTACAGGTCAGGCTATATGACATTTGGAGAGCACAGCAGCATGGTGGCTTTTGACTTTATTGTCTGTGCTGGGTTCAGCTGAGGAAGTTTTTTTTCCCCTGATGCTTTCAGGCTCTGCAGGAAGTGTGAAGTAATTAGAGAGCCAGTAGCAATAACAATGTCCAGGTCATCTCAAGCTCTGCCTGTAATTTGGCAATTATGACCGAGGCAAAACAAGATGAGAGGAGCCAGATGATGATTACTTCCCAGGCTTGGTAGATGTGATTTTCAAAGGCATATGGGGCTTCTCATCCATGTCATATATCACTATCTATTTTGCCAAACAACTAATCCCCATGCCCAAATTTGCCTGTTAGAAGCCCCGCAGGGCAAGCATGTTCTGTTGCCCTCCCACACTGCCAGCGATCACCATTCAACCCTGTACATTGTGCATCTGCTCCGTCAAGTGCCCACCCAGTCAACTGCCCACTCCATCAGATAGGTTGGGCAAACAATAGTAAAAACTGCTCATCATACAACTATTGAATATAGCCATGATCACCTGCAAATGTATATGTGTGCAAAACAGTTAAATTGCAAATTTATCTATGCACAAACCTGCTGGGGCTTTTAGGGACCTTTGTGATCCGAGGCCCCAGAACATGTGCACTGCATACCCTGTTGATAATCCAATGAATGCTAAACTCCTATAATCTTGTCAACTCATGTTGGGACAAATTCATAAAATCTATGTAAAAACAAATGTATTTTGTATTTTAAGTCTAAAGGCCGGACGCAAAATGCAGCCTCACGGTTATCAGCCATTATTTCAAAAGGGGATTCTATCTTTAAAAAATATATATTGTAAGCAAAGGGGAAAGTTTAATTCCAAAATGAGATATCCACCATGTGAAAAACTAAATTGTGAAATGTAAGGAAAGCAAAGACCATCATAGTTTATTATTAAAGTTATGAGTCGTTTTAAAAATGAGCAATGCGGAGCTAGGCAGTTATAAAAGCACCATGTTTCCATCGTCTCACCGTGTGAAATTCTTCTTAATGTCCGCATGGGGGCACTGTTGACACTGAAATGGCTGCTGGAGTCCACAGGCATACACCGGCTAATAGCCTGCCTACTGATCACGGCTAATGCTTCTTAACAAAGTGTCACATCTTCAGACTAAAACCAAATGATAGATATAAAAAAAATTATAAATAATGATAATATAAATAATGTGTGTGTGTGTGTGTGGGAGGGGGGTATTAAAGGAAGGGGTTAGGGCCCGCCTTCAACTCCTACGTGTCACCCTCACCCGCAAAGATCACTGGGAAAACGAGTCCACGCTCTAAATAATTCAAGCCCCCATTCCCTTCTCCTCCACTGCTAACAAGATGCCGGCCGTTCATCACAAACTGCTGCTAGAGGACGCTTTGCAGGACAGTCCTCAGGTAGGTACATGCGGGCTTGTAAGGTTGAAGACGCAGTTTTCTAAAAAAGAGAGAGAGAGAGAGAGAGAGAGAAAGTGTTACGAGCAACGAACTCGGCGTTACATGATCCTGTTCCGTTGTAGGCTGTTTCCACTGGTCGATGACAGCTCTCTATTGCCTCATTGTTATGGGAGTAAGCTGCGCCTTCTCGTTGTAAACAGTGTGGGGTTGATTACGTATATAAACAACTAGTACTTATTAACTATGCTGTATCTCTGCTGTATTAACGCATCTCTGGGTAAAGGGCTTTCCTCTCTGTGTGTCTGAGGTGATTCGTGCTTCCCAGTTCCCCCAGACTGTTGATAAAGCGGGGCGCATCCCTCCCACAGCTCGTGAATCTGAACCAGAATCTCTCCCTTACCATCTATTTATTTTACAACGTCGTTCATCGCCTTAGATTTCGCCGAGACCCTAAACTGGGCCTGGTACACAGGCCGTGGGAGGGGTTTCCAATATTGGACTCCATTGGTATTAGTCAGTAGCTTGCAGCACGGCGCTGGTTAGCTGTCACGAGCGCGCATACTGTGTTGCCATATGCGCCGTATCTTGTTCATCCGTCGATGATGCTCACAGGTGTTCTGGCTTGAATGTAATAGGAAACTTGTTCCCTATGTACACAGGCTTCTCGTGCAAGGGTGTCAGTCATGTTATTGGCCTGGGTAAGCAGACAGAAGTTGAACTACAGGATAGTCTTTACTATTCACTTGTAGGGGTTTGGTCTGAGTTTCTCTGCTTAAGGTGCAACCTTCTTCTCCTGTCCTTCAAAATATAGTCTCTTTTAATAGGAAATAGTTTTTTGCTATATCTAAAAGTTGCAGTTTGTTGTTTGCTTGATAGAAACTGTCAACAGCAGGTCTTTCCATAAACAGGGCTCCAGATTATTTCCGCTCGTAATGTTTTGGTGCAAAATGACTTAACATTTTATAGATAAATAAAGTCTACTGAAGGAAAGTGTGAACAGACTTTAGCCCTGGGTGTGTGCTTCTTTGTATTATCTGCCCTGCCTGCTTGCCGCACCTGTCTAAACAAAATAACACTCAGACGGGAGTGTCTTGGTTTGTATACCCGCCCTGCAGTAAAATCATGTTTGTTTTCACTTCCATCACCACCTCAATATGTCTGTGAATACAGGAACAACTATCATCCATTCCCCTCACTCTCTCTGTCCCTTGTCTTCTTTCCACTTCCTGTCATGATGTTCTTCTCCATGTCTCTTCTAGTTTAAATATTTTGTTCCTACCAAAATCATATTTGCAGATGTGTTTGTTTTAGTTTACTTTGGTGCCAAATGGGTGCTGAGGTCCACACGTACGTTTTTAGTGTGCTTCCGTGTGATTGACAACACACCCAGCACCATCTGAATTGGTCTGATGTGCTTTAAGACAGCCATTTGGCACGACCTGTGGTTAAAACAAACGCTGAGAACAGTCTGAAACTCCCATTGGCCCAGGACTAGTCCTCACTATCCAGATATCATCTTGTCTGTTCGTCCCGTAATCATATTAGTCAAAGGAGTGTGTTGATGTTTGTCCCACAGACTCGCTCCCTGCTCAGTGTGTTTGAGGAGGATGCTGGGACGCTTACAGACTACGCCAGCCAGCTGTTACAATCTATGCAGAGGGTGTTTGGTGCCCAGGTACTAAACAAAACACACACACACACACACACACACACACACACACACACACACACACACAGACACTTTCCTTACATACATACACGTTTCATTAGCTGCTTGTGGCTCTGTGAAACAAGAAGCATGCCTGGTTGACACTGATTGGCCGCACACACACACACACACACACACACACACACACACACTCAATCAGTGCAACATGAGGATGATTTTTTTGTTTTTTACATCTGAACAAGAGTCATGGTTACATCCCCATGCATGGATGTATTGATTAAGGAAACATTATCTAGGTAGGTATTCCTGAGATGCTGTTTTCTCTGTCTCTCTTGAACAACATGCCCACATGTTGCAAACATACACACCTCATTTGACATGGCTTCAGACCTTTTCTGAATCAATAGGGTCCATTGGTAAAGTCACATGGAGCCCTTATTTCAATAAAATGTTATTGTAAGATTAGTTTGCCGGTTATTCCTTCATTTTCTTTCACAAAATCCACTGTGGGAGGCAGCAGCAAGCAGTCTGAACCTGACATGATGTCCTCTCCCATTCAAAGAACAGCACACAGCGGGGCTCGGATCTTGGAGGAAAAATCCCTGTTAATCCTACTAACCTTGTTTCCTATCTTCCTCTCTCTGCCCCCAGAGTGAGATGGGATTGGCCACAGACCAGCTCTCCCAGCAGCTTCTGGACTATGAAAAGAAAGTAATTATGGATACCTCATGATGTTGATCACATGTCTTCACATGGGCACTTTTGATGTAGCAACACAGATCGTTACGCAACATCACATATTAAAGAATCCAATAGATTTGTCATAGCATTGAACTGCATGGTAATACACGTTAAAACTCTAATTTTCAAATAACATGCCATCATTTCTTTCAGATTTGTAAAAGAAGTAGCATTTGCTTTGTATCATTACTTCTGACATCAGTATTGTGTATCATGATAACCTGATTCTGTTGAAAGATAAATGTGTATGTTTGTGTGTATCTTTGTGAAAGCTCTCTGCGTGTGAAAGGATGTCCTTTCCCCATAGTTTGCACATGTACCTTGATGTTGAATTGCCTCCTGGTGCAGTTCCTAGTCTGTCACAGCGTTTTGCTTTATGCAGCTAACGAGAGGTGGAAATACTATTGTTGTTGTACTCAACGCAGCAGGGCTGTTAAGTCATGCTGGAGAGATGTGGATCAGTTGACTTTGTTGGAACACATTCTGTATTGCAGAGTGGATATTGGATAGTAAAAACGAACAGATTTGTATTGCCGTGTCCTTTTTAATGCACTTACTTTTTAGCGTTATCTAAGAAAGCCTGAAACTCAGCATCTTGGCATGGGATTTATTAGCATCTTTGGCCTTGTTCCGCAAGGCGACAGGCCAGAATTCAGGGGAGAGCTGGGTATTTTTAACTTCACAGCCTCCAGTGTAGCCTGGCGGCGGCTGGATGTGCTAGAGTATCATGCGGTTTCATGGTTTTAAACTTCTCCTCCCTTCTTTTTTCTGTCTAGAATTTTGCACTTGGAAAAGGTGATGAGGAGGTAATCACTACGCTGCAGCAATTCGCCAAAACTGTAGTGCAGGTGAGGCCTGTGTGTGTGTGTGTGTGTGTGTGTGTGTGTGTGTGTGTGTGTGTGTGTGTGTGTGTGTGAACTTGCACGCCCACATAAATGTACATGCTGTTACACGCTCCATGGAGAAAGAGAGACATGATAAGCGATTGCATGGTCAATGGTTGGTTCTGTATCATGTTACAAAGGAGGTTTCATCTCCACTCCCCAAGCACGCCAGGGCATATGACCACCACGACGAAGCTGAAGCATTACATTTCACAGACCTCAACATTATCCTCGCTCTGAGAACTGAACCAGTTCTAGACTGAGGCATGGATGGATGGATGGAGGGAGGGAGGGAGGCAGGAGGTGGGTGGGAGTTTGGATGGAGGGATGCAGGAAGGGATGACTGATGGGCGTCACTCTCAACCATGGGGCTCCACTGGCCTGTCCGGACCCTGGTCAACAAGACTCAGGACACACGACACAAGGGTTGATTGTTTGCTTGACCTTACCTCATCACGTCCAGTAGTGAAAACATTAATCTCACCGTGGGAATTAGACCGACTACTCTTCCTAATCCTGTGAACTTCACCACTTGCTAAATCATTCAGATTGAACTTGACATCAACTTGTTAGATGATATTGCTTGTTGACAGGCATTAGCAATTATGACAAGCTTGTTTGTGTGAGGTTTCGCTCTGGTTTGTAATATTGCGGTGTGTGGCAGTCTTTATAGTTTTGTGCAGAGCACTGTTCTGCAATATGAGCAATTATGATGTGGTTGAAACCTTCAATTATGCACCCATTTCACTGAAAATGTGATTTTTTCCGGCTTGGCCTGGTAATAATTGAAACCCCGCGAGCTGTTTGTGGGTAGTGTAGTTCTTCTGTTCGTGTCCTTGTGCAGCACTTAATACTCTGCAACAGTCTGACTCATACCTCTCTGTTGTCCAGCTGAACACCATCCACTCTGAACTAGCCAACCAGATGGCTGACAGCATGGTCTTCCCCTTGATCCAGTTCCGAGAGAAGGACCTCACAGGTAGATGCGCGCGCACACACACACACACACACACACACACACACACACACACACACACACACACACACACACATATATATTTTTACCATATTATTGCAGACACATTTATTCTGTCTATTGAGGAAAAAAACAATCATTACCTGAAGTTCAACATTAAATATCTGTCAAATATAGAGGATCCAGTCTGTATAAGTGTTGCCATTTTGTCAACCAAGTACTTGAGTTGTCTACTATCCTTTAAAAAGCACCATATTAAATCTGTTCTAACAACTCCTTTCAGACGTAGGTGTGTTTTTTTCCAAATGGTAGACATTTCATTTTGTAACACACTTCTTCAAATGTTGAATGTTTCAGAGATCAGCACGCTGAGGGAAATATTTGGTATCGCTAGTGATGGTACGTACAGACATCTACCAATTCTCTGATGTTTCAGGTTGTAGTTATCAGCTGATGCTCATATCCCTTCTCTCCTCCCCTGCAGAGCACGAGGCGGCTATGGTCAAGTACAGCCGACTGCCCAAGAAGAAGGAGAATGAGAAGGTGGAGTGCATGAGAAGTGCTTTCTCAACTCCACTGATGGGGCTTTTTTTTCCATTGATTGAAAGCTGTGAAAGGTCTTACAGTGCAGTAATGCTCTGGTAATGCTCTGGGATTGCTTTACCAGCAGATCAGATAGATAGTAGATGGAATTAACAATTCCTCAACGGCCAGGCCCGACTGTTTCAATATCGCTGTAGCAGCCGGGCTTGAAGATCAGATTCCCATGCCATTGGTATCTATGTGTTTGTATGTGTGCTTGCATGCACAAGAGAGAGCTTGTTGGTGTGTGTGAATGCGTCGCTTTTGTGTGTGAGAGTGAGAGTAAGGCAGTTTGTTTGCATATGTGTGAATTGGGGGGGTTTATTGCAGACCCATATACATTTGCATGGGTGTGTTTACCTCTCTCCTGTCTGGACAGTTGAAGGCCGAGTTGGTGAAGGACGTGGCGTACTCCCGGAGGAAGCAGCACCAGGCCTCAATGCAGTACTACTGCGCCCTCAATGCCCTGCAGTATCGCAAGAGAGTGGCTATGCTAGAACCCATGCTAGGCTATACACAGGCACAGGTATTGAACTGCTACAGACTGGGCCAGACCTTAGCCTGCTGGTTGAATGTGTTAAGAATATTTGGGGGAAAAAAGAAAAGTAATTGATTAATCCTTATTGGCAATGAAGTTGCGACTGTTCACATGCCTGTAATGTTAAATGACGTGCTCCATGAATAGATGAAACCATTTTCAATACATGTCTGGCTTGGTACTGGTCGTAAGCTAAGGCCTAAGCCAAGCCTGTTTAAATGCTTTATTAACACCAAGTTCTCTGATCCCATCTCCTAACTTAACCCAGTAAAATCCCTTTAGACCATAGGCTACATTAGATCCTGTGAACAGACCATAGACAAAGATAGCTTGCCATTATTTCCTGACCCTTGTGAGACTAAAATGGGATACAATAGAAAGTAACCTTTGCACCAATTTACAGTGTCGATGTTTTTGTCAATCAACAGTTTTGTGATGATTGTACCGTATCTCTTAGATCAGCTTCTTCAAGAAAGGCATGGAGCTGGTGTCAAAGAAGATGGACAGCTTCCTCTCCTCTGTGTCCAGCATGACCCAAAAGTAAAGACTACCTCAGTTGTGTTACGTGTGCCTGTGATGAAGCTAACATGACGCATGGCTTGTTGTGGTCGATTCTTAAGAGGGAGTTTGAAAGAAATTGACTTTAATGTTGATATTCTGAAAACAAAAAAATACAAAAAGTTATCAGTTTTCAACATCAAGGATCATACAAATTTAATTGAATCCAATGTTACCGAATTTATAGCTAAAAGACATTTTTCATATTCATCTATGTAGAATTATGACGAAGTATGTGCAGTATCATTTCTTTGCAGCCATCTTGGGTAATGCAACCTAGTGATTTTACAGAATGATCCTTGTAACCATTCATAACTCAAAATGCCTAAAAACAACCGGAGAGAGGAGAAGTCAGGAGAAGGAGAAGCCCATAACCCTCTGTCCTCCTCCTCTAGTATCCAGGCCCAGCTGGATGCTGAGGCAGAGGCCATGCGTTTGTCCCAGAGGGAGTTTCTGTCTGTGGAGGACACGGTCTACATGCCGGATAAAGACACCGAGCCTGTCAACCGCACGCTGATCCAGAAGGCCGGCTACCTCAACATCAGGAAGTAAGACCGACTGCACTCGTTACGGCCCCATCTCAAATCCGAGGAAACTTTCTAGCATTTCTAGGTTGCTGATATTTTCAGAAGGGTGTCATAAAGAACACAATTTGAAGAGTTGAACAATGAGCTTTGAAATTGAGCCCATCTTTTGTATATATTTCACTTTTTGTTCAGTTTGATTCAGATTTCTTCAATGCTTGAATTGATAAACACACTTGGGTAAAACATATTTGCTCTCCTCGCTTGAACTGCTCAGAGTGTGACCATGGCAAACACGAGTCTGTCAAGCCAGACGAGGTGGGTCAGGTAACACGTTGACAGTGTGCGCTGTCAGCCGATTTGCGGCGTGGATGTATGAGGAGGGGAAACTTCTTTTATGGCTCCGGGGGGTAGAACTGCAGCGTAGCCCGCAATGTGATTTAGTGAAATGTCAGAGCTGTCAGACTCTGTCTCTCCCTCATATACATCCAGATTCTTTGACAAATGTCTGTGACACCAGAGAAAAGGTTTCCACAGAATGCCAGTCTGTTTAATGACACACCCTGCCGGCAGCCTCAGACACTTGTCAAGTGGAGAGAACAGAGGACCGGAGTCCAGGGAACATTTCCTGTTTCTCTGTGTAAGCCTCTAAATCACCTGTAGATGAATGAGCCACGAACATTGATTTTTAATTCAAGTGAATCTATTTGGGAGTGCTTTTTAGATGGAAAGGATGCAGGGTTTGAGAATTTCAGATGAGTCATACACATGTTTTGAAACAGAGTGACTCAGAAATTGCGTTAAACCTTAAATGCTCGTTCCTGCAGTGACGTCTTTTATTATTTGTGCAGCCTTGGGCCGCTTGCATCCATATGTAACAGTCTACATTACGGTTTCACAATCTCATCCCGTGACCCTGGCCTTGGTCTTCTCGCTCTCTCTCTCTCTCTCTCTCTCTCTCTCTCTCTCTCTCTCTCTCTCTCTCTCTCTCTCTCCCTCCCTCTGGGCTGCCAGTAAAACGGGCCTGGTGACCACAGCCTGGGACCGGCTTTACTTCTTCACCCAGGGAGGGAACCTCATGTGCCAGCCACGGGGGGCGGTGGCGGGGGGCATGGTGCTGGACCTGGACAACAGCTCCGTCATGGCCGTGGAGTGTGAGGACAGACGCTACTGCTTTCAGATAACCTCCCCCACAGGGCAAAACGTATGTACAGTGAGAATAATATACACGTGTGTATGAGATGTTGGATGTACTGCACGCGCTGTGCAGATAAGTACTCCTGTTAGTCTCACAGCTCAGATATTGAATTCACTCTACAACATCTTTTTTTTGATGTTTTCCTTCTTAATCTCTGTTGTCATCTTCAATTGCAGGTCGATGATTCTACAAGCTGAGAGCAAAAAGGAATATGAGGAGGTGATTATCAAGGAAGCAAATTTGAACCTGCGTCTGATCTTCCTTTATTGTTTTTTACGTCTCTGTTTTAAAAGTCTCTGTTAGTGGCAGTATCAGTCGTACAACAAAAGGAAGGAGCTGTCCAGATTAGTTTGTGTTCTTTTTCAGATTATTTGGGTTTGTGCTTGGACACATCCGACTGGCCTGTCACAACTGGTATCAGTCAAGTGATGTGAAGCGGCTTGTGTTTTGAGAGTCTCACTGTAGGTCTCTGTTTCCCCCTCAGTGGATTTGCACTGTGAACAACATCTCCAGACAGATCTACCTGACTGACAACCCGGAGGTAACCTGCGCTCCCACGCTCGCTTTTCCACATGCATGCACGCCCGTACACGTGTACACATTGACCTTGTTAGTATTTCAACCACGTGGCTCTGATTTGATAAGGCAGAGTGAGGCACACCCTTTGTCCTTACACCAAACCTCTTCCAACCATAGGGCATTCATTCACAGCACTGAGTATGGAGTCCTTGCTCTGTGTCTGAGGGACATAAGAACTAATGGCACTATTGCGATGCTGTCCCATAACCCCCGTGTGTGTGTGTGTGTGTGTGTGTGTGTGTGTGTGTGTGTGTGTGTGTGTGTGTGTGTGTGTGTGTGTGTGTGTGTGTGTGTGTGTGTGTGTGTGTGTGTGTGTGTGTGTGTGTGTGTGTGTGTGTGTGTGTGTGTGTGTGTGTGTGTGTGTGTGTGTGTGTGTGTGTGTGTGTGTGTGTGTGTGTGTGTGTGGATTTCCTCATTTCTATACAAACAAATATGTTGTTGGTGAACTGCATTCTGTAACCACTCCTGAAATAAATGACCACCGAATAGAAGAAAACGGCCACAATTTCTTGATATATAACATAACACCCTATATTCCACAATGATTGTGTTTTGAAGATATTTGAAGTATGTAATGAGAATCAATTCTTAATTCTTGCTCCGATCTGTACAACCCAACTTGCTTGTAAAATCCAACATGCTTGAGGCCAAACGGCACCCTCTTGTGGTGTATTAGATGAGGCACACGCTGATACAGATGCAATGTTCCCCTGTCCCCCGTTGTTAGGCCGTGGCCATCCGGCTGAACCAAACAGCCATCCAGGCGGTCACCCCCATCACCAGCTTTGAGAAGAGACAGGAGGGCTCACCCAACCCTGACAGGTCAGGAACGTAGCTCGTATGAGTGTTGAATGTTCACCATGTAGCTGTACTTGAACTTCATCATTCAATATCTATGTAGTATAAAGTCTGTTAGCATTTTGAAAACTGAGGACTTAAGTTAGTGACTATCCTTTAAGAAGTATCATAATTTAAACGGGACTGTCAGTCATTTTGAAATGTGCCATTTTTTTTCAACTTTGTAGTCCTATCACTGTGTTGAGCTCTGGGTCCAGAGTACTGCTGGTTTTCTATTCTATCAGTTTTTATCTAATCAGGGACTGATTTAGACCTGGGGAGACAGGTGAATGCAATGAACTACCTGGTAGGATAGAAAAACCAGCAGTACTCTGGACCCCGAGGAGTGTTATGTACAGTACTGTCTATCATATGTCTAGCCTTGCACATTCATCTGTATGAGGTTCTTTTGTCACTGTACCGTTTCATTATGTCTCCTGCAACAATAGCACTCTACAAGACTGCTTCCTCACATAATTCTCCACTACCACTCCCATCACTCCTTAAAGGAATACAAGTGAAATGAGAATGAGCATTAGTTTAAAGAATTTTTTGGGGGGATTGGTTATGAGATAAGACCATCAAAAGAGACCAAAATCATCCATGTGTCCCCGGTAGATCTTTAGCTCTGGTGCTAAAAAGGTATCATACATTATGTTGAGTGATAGTAGGTGACTAGCATTATCCAAAGTAAGTAGACCGACCTTTTATTAACAATAAATAAAAATGTTTTTTAGCCGTACAAAGTCTCCCATTGCCCACCACGTTCACTTCCTATGGAAATGGGGAAAGTTATCCCTGGTACGTTATTTTTATTTAATATAAATTTGACCAATCTCCTACACAACACTGTTCTTAAATTATATACCGCCAAATCTAACAGTTGTGTGGCGGTTTGGCGGTATACACTTTAAGATTACTCACCATTTAGCTTTAGAGCTGATGAGATCATGCTAGTTGCCTACTATCACTCCACATGATGTATGCCAGTGTTAGCATGTAGCACCGGAGCCTGGGGGCACATGTGTGATTGTGTTGTCAGTGTGCTCATTACCTAACGGGTAAGTGGACCAACGGGGCAAATTCCCAAAACTTTAATCTCATTCTGCTCCTCCTCTCTTCCTCCTCTCTTCCTCCTTCCGTCCACCGCCCCGTCCCTGCAGAGCGAAGCCAGGAGGTATACAGCCCAGTAGCGGTGGTTCTCTGAAGACGGGGGCCGCTCCGGAACCAGAAGACCTGATAGCCCCTGGGACGCCGATTCAGTTTGATATCATGCTGCCGGCCTCCGAGTTTCAGGACCAGAACAGGGGCGGGGGGAGGTGAGGGAGAGAGAGAATTTCCTGAAAGCCATCCTCATAATGAATATTATATAATTTCCAGGAAGCAAAGATGTTTCTTAATAGCTCAACTCGGGGGTTTAATTGTTTTTTTTGCCGTTGTGCGCTTCCTTCCTGACAGGCGTACAAATCCGTTTGGAGAGACAGATGATGACTGTTCCACAGAAAGTGACGGTAACCATTTTCCTTGTCCAAATGCAATTTAATGGTCCACTTTCACCGTTTCATTTCAGCCTCTTTGGTGTGTCTGTGTTTACTAGCCTGTGTGTTTGCTGTCCTTGTGTGTTTATGCCTTTTTTATATATGTGTGTGTGTGTGTGTGTCTTTCTGCAGACTCCCTCCTGCAGCAGGTGTTTGCTGTGCGGTTCCTGGGCTCCATGGCGGTGCGCTGCGGCAATAATCAGGAAGTGATCTATGAGGCCATGAGGCAGGTGCTTGCCGCCCGAGCCATCCACAACATCTTCAGGACCACCGAGTCCCACCTCATGGTCACTAGCAGCTGCCTCAGGTAGAGTGTGTCATTGTTATGAATTTCATCTCTGGGAGCACTGCATACCATACAGAACTGAAGGCATTCAAAGCCTATACTGGGTTAACCAGACATTGTGGAGAACATAAGGGTGTGCATACATTCAGACGTTTCCAGGGCAATGTCGATTATACTCTGAAAGAGCAAAAAACCTTCAGAAGCGATATCAGAACATCCATAAAGACTTTGCTGTACGACAAAAAACTTGTTTTCATCCAACAAAGAGGCTTCCCAGCCACGGACTGTTGCGCAACCCCTGATTTGATTTTCACATTTGTAAGACCGCAACAACCTTGGACAGTAGAACAGGCTGAATGAGGAGATGCATTTAGAAACTGAGGACAAGTGAGTTTGTAATGGTTGCTGGATCGTGTTGTACATGTACACCGGGGGGGGGGGGGGGAGAGTGACCTAAACAGACTATTACACACAAGAGAGAAGGCCAGAGTATTTCTGCAGTGATGCTGTCTTTCCGTAAGTCCTCATCGTGTCGTGTCTTCACAATAGGTTGATTGACCCTCAGACTCAAGTTACGAGAATAAGTGTAAGTATTGCAAAACATCTCCCTTTCTTTTTTATACCGACAGGTTTAGTTGCGTATTGTTTTCTTTCATATTTCTTTCTCTCTCCCCCGTCTCCTCAGTTCCAGCTCGGGGAGGTGTGTCAGTTTGCGGCTCACCAGGAGAACGGGAGGCTGATGGGCTTCGTGGTGGAGGGCAGGGACTGGAGCGACGGCGATGAGGAGGGAGAGCCCTCCTTCAGCGCCTTCGTCTTTGAGAGCAACACGGAGGGCGAAAAGGTCGAGTCACCAAATGCTGTGAAGTTTTCTCAGCCAAGGGGAAGCACAGAAATTGGCTTCATGCATTTTGAAAGATCCAAAAAGTCTGTTTGACTGTGTTTTGTCTTTTATTCACAGATATGTTACACCATAAGCTTGGGGAAGGATATAATAGAAGCCAAGAAGGTAACGCCAGTAGCCTCTCAATAAAATCATCTATCCTTTCTGCAAAAACAGTCAGATCACTTTAAAAGCATAAATCAAATCATAGAATATATCACAACTACGTGCGATTTATTTCCACTGTGGTGCTCGTGATGGTAAGACGGCAAGGCAGATGCAGCAAAATACATTCAACAATCCTTATCACTGAGGAATTTACAGCTAGATTTAAGCGTTCTTCTTGTAACTGAATCCATTTTGGTCGTACACCAGGACCCCGAGGCCCTGGCCCAGCTGATGAAGTCCATGCCTCTTACCAACGACGGCAAGTTCCTGCTGCTGGAGCCGGAGACGGGTGACACAGCCAACGGAGCAGGACAGGAAGACCTGGAGTCTGAGGCCTAGCCCCCACCAGGACCATGGCCAGGGTCTGACCTTTACACAGAAGAGAAGCCTTTCCTGGGTGAAGGTCTCATCATGACACCTAGTCCTAACTCTGGTACCATACCGCCCATATTAGCGAGCATGGTTCCTCTTTGAACCTGTGTAGATCTCCTGGTATTCTTTGCTGTAATGTGAGAGGAAGGCAGTGGCAGGGGGTTACATGGACCGTCTATTCCATTAGATCTGCTTTGGTAAGACTTCAGCAAGGGTCCTTTTTTTATTTGATTTGTTTGACACCACTGGGGGTGGTACTTACTACAAAGGGACACCATAATATAGGTATTGATCATGATTTATCCTCTCTTTTCCCTTTGGTTTACAATTTAGGTTTACATTCATAGGTTTACATTACATTTGAAGTCTTTTTGGAGAGTTGACCTTTGACTTTGTCTTACAGTCCAACTTTCAGCAACTACTCTGGCATTTATTTCTTGATTATGCCTGTAGGACAATGTTATTGCACTTCCGAGCGTTATAGCTATTTAACGACTAGGCTCGGTGGCTAGAGAATGCACTAATTGGGACCGTGTGATCTTAAAAGATTGAAGATTTGAATGACTATGAAGGATAGATAATACTTGCAGGGCGTCGACCGTTGCGTGGCTTGTCAGCAAATCTCATGAGTGTGTCTTGAAGCGGCGGGCACGATAAGCATGAGGATGAACTTTTGGTTCTTTGTGTGAAACAAAAGTTCAAAAGTGGAATTTTTACGGCGCTCAGCCTCGCAATGCTACGACGTTACACAGAAGTACACAGAAGTACACAGAAGTATGCTGAACTATCTAAAGCATTCCCGCTGAATTCATTTAATTTCTGCTTCATTTTCTACTACCTATACGAACGAGTCTATAGATTAACTCTTTACTCGCCAGTTACTCCTGGAGCACTTCCGAATCTTATCTAGTCATGTTAAAAAGTTCTTTGCATTACATTTTCTGAAGGCCTTTGTAAATACGAGCTGTTCCAGTGTCGATATGTTTCACTAGAGTTGAACTGCATTAAGATTTTTGAGAATCAATATGCTAGGAGTGATGCGGTGCATGATTAATGGTGTGCTCTTGAGTTCTCTCTCTCTCTCATTCCCTTCACAGTAGATTAGGATCTCTGCACTGGGCACTGAACTGCAACGAATACTGGAAAAACCTGAATTATTACAATAACGCATGTAGGCAGACCACAATGGGGGATTATGTACTCATTGAAAAGCAATACGCTCGTTGCTCACCCATACGAATGCTGATCAAAAGTGTAAAAAACGTGAAGAGAAAATCATTGATCTGTGAAATTCCCCCTTCCCGCTGAATCCCGATGTGTTTTCATTCCATTTCAGCTGCAATATTAATCTTGATGGACACTAAAAAGCCCATGATGCACTGTGTGTCAATGTGACATGTTTTGTACTGTGTAGAGTACAGAGGTCAAAGCCACTGACTTGACGTTGATCGTGAAGTTACATTGTGTTGGTCAGTGCATTTGCTTGCCCGCTTGCTTCGTCTACATCAGTACTTTAGAGATCCATGTAGAACTACGATAATGCGTGGCTGTTTCATATGGGACTGCCAACTCCACTGTAATAGTAGGTAATAAGCATGTTGGATTCTTAACACTCCACATAATGGTCAAACATCTTTCTTTCCATTGCCTGATGTAAAAGAGTTTGTCTGTCATATTAGCAGGCCTTCTGATGCTATAAATAGAAAGTGTTTTTACCCATCCAATGGATTTGTTCCCACCCATCCAATGGATTTGTTCCCTTTCTCAAGGGCTCTTGCGGCTGGTTTAAAAGCATCACTCACGCCGTCAATAAAACCAGAGGAACCTACATACCAACTTGCTTATGTCATCAAAGAGTGCTTATTTTTTGGGCCTGATGCCTGAGGCAAGCTGGCTCATGGGTTCTTCCCTTTTATTGATGCTCAGTAAGGGGGCGGGGCTACACCGTCACTATCTACTCATGAAACCAAACCCTATTTAGAGGCCGCGACACAGCCAGTTATCCTTACAGATGAACTGTCCTTGGAGATACTTCTGCTTTTAATGCACAGTAAGAAAAAATGTGGGTACTTGCAGTCTAGAAAATGAATGCAAGTAATATGGCAAGGACTGCATTTCACCCGTTCTCTGTATCTTTTTGTAAATGACTTAAGTTGACAGTACTACCCATAAGGCTTTGCACTCAGTTTGTCCTAGTTTTCTAAATAAAATGTTAACATACAATCTTTAATAAATATAAGTAACTTTTTCTTAAAATGTTGTATTTTCTTTTCGTCAAGAAAGCACGTCAGAATGAACACCAAAGAATGGAGCATTTATTAAACATAAAAATGAAGCATTTTGCATTTTTATTTACATCTAGTGTAACATTTACACACAGCCTGTAGGCTAGCACTGAAATATACAGGAGGTGCACCTGAGCATGGGAGGCATTACATTTGGCTTCAGCTCAGTGTTAGCTTGACATCACAAGACTTTGCTTCTAAAATACTGTATGCCATCAGAGTCTCACAGCCAAGCACACACTTACTTCTAGTTCAAATCCTGTGGAGTAGCTCGAACTGATTATCTACAGAGACCTTCAATGTGAAAATCAATGTTACAAACATACAGTTCTACAATACTTTGTACACAGAAATGGTTGTGCAATATGCATACTGCGGTCTTCCAGACAGACGGAGAGGATTTAGATTGTAATGCACACAAGGCAAATGGTCCTGTATAGCTCAATGGGTAAGAGCATGTCACTAACACTGCCAAAATTAGGAGTCACTAGAGGCCACCCATGCTAAAAATGTATGCACTCATGGTATTGGAAGACGCTTGGGATAAAAGCATCCACCAAATGGCCTATATCATGTAAAACAGCAACAGCTCAGGAGTCTTTGTAGTAGTTGTTGAAGTTAATGCGGAGGAGGAAATCCTCCAAGTGAGGCTGGTAGCCCCTGTTCACCAGTTTGGTCACCACTGGGAAAAGAAAGACAGCGACTTTAATGATGTGTAAAAATCACAGACATGGAGAAAACATATTGCAGCACCTAAAGAAAGCAATGGCAATCATGATCACAGCAAGGAAAGGAACTGTTTTGTGTCTTTACCTTTGAAGAGAAAGTGAGAGTAATACTTGAAGGTATTATAAGACTGCTGCATGGCGATGAAGCTGGGGTGCACTGCCTCCCCCTGCTGGCTGTCCCAGGGCTGTGCGATCAGCTGAGCGCGGAACTTGAGGATCAGGCTGAAGATGCTGTGGATGATATTCATGACCGGAGCTGCCTTCTCTGTCAGCAAACCCCTGGGGAAGAGAGAGGGCAAAGGTTGAGGAGGAAATGACATGTAACTTTCTAACGACTTTTCAGACAAGCTGAAATTACATGGAGAAATGTGATACTGACAAGCTTTCCTAATTAAATCATTCATGGGGTTCAAAAGTTAGCTTCAGACACAACCAGAATTTGAATCAACTTGTTCAGAGGAGGAATTCAGACAAAATGAAGAGGGTAGAATAGCTTTAAGGAAGTTGGTGTGAATGTACAGTGCCTTCAGAAAGTATGCAACCTGCTTGACTTTCTGTATTTTTTGGTGTTGCAGCTGAAATTCAAAATGGTTTAAATTGATATTATTTGTCAACCTATATAAAATACTCCAATACTTTGTAGAAGCACCTTACAGCTTTCAGTCTTGTCTTGTCAGTTATTGTGTGTGGATCAGTGACACAAAATCCTAATCCAATCCATTCTGAATTCAGTATATAAACACCATAAAACGCCACACAAAACAGAGGTTGAATACTTGAGGAAGACGCTGCACTTTGTATGTGTGTGCACTTCCACCCCTCACCTAAAGATGGCTCTGTTGAGGTAGTCTGCGTGTGTGCGGTGGATGGCGTCCAGGTCACTGGCAGTGGCCAGCTTGGCTATAAATTCACTCCAGGACACTTGCAGGATCTGGTTGGCGAGGTAGCCCTGGATCACCTTGACAAAGTGCTGCATCTCATGCCTGTATAACTGCAGCTGGCGGAACTGCACCGAGCGGCCTGCGCCTTTCACCAGCGCTGATGGAAACAAATTATTACAAATAATCTTTAGTGTTCGCCTTAATTTGCTTGGAGTACCAGCTGGGTGGGGTTTACTGCACTAGGACAATAGACTATTAGATGAGATATTTATGGTCAATATAGCCCCCCTCCCTCCAAGTTATCTATTTATGTAGTCTATACACAGCCTTTCATTGATCAATAATACTACCCACTGAAGCACACTGTATAACAGTAAACCCATCGGTATGAGATGTGGTTTGTATAAATAAACCATAAAAGGAATCTCAACATTCGTTCCCCCCTCTGAATATTTTATAAACACTTCAAGCTGGAGAGGAAGAACCTGCTCTCTCTCCCCTCCGAGTCCGAGCAGGAGCACAATAGACGAGTAATATCTTCTCACCTGTTCTCTTGAGATGGAACCAGACGTCACGGAGGCTCCACACCATGTGTTTGAGCTGCAGCAGGAAGGAGAACAGACGGTTGTACTTGTTCATGCAGCTGTCCGTGATGATGATGTTCAACGGCCAGTCCACCTGGGAGATGACAGAGAGCGAGAGAGGAGGGCGAGAAAGTGAGAGAGAATGGGAATGGGGGAAATCCGGTAAAAGAAGAGTGGCAGGAGGCGAGGGAGGAGTGTGAAATGTGTGGGTGAAGAGACAGTGATAGAGGAGAGGAGATTTTGAAGGGAAGCGCAAGGGGAGATGAGAGAGGGGAAGAAGGATTAGCAGAAAGATATATGGAGGGAGAGAGAGAGAGAGAGTAAAGCAAAGGGAGAGATTGAACATGCGGTAAGGACAGAGCAAGAGATTCAGATGAGGAACAAGATGGAGCTCCAGCGAGAGAGCAAGAGAGGTAATGGGAGAGATAGGGGAGGATGAAGGACAACACAGGAGAGAACAAGAGAAGAGGATAATGTGCAGGGCATTAGTCACTGTGCATGTCATCCAACAGACCTAACTACAATCAATCTGAGAGGTTCAACCACTTAAGTGTGTGACAAGCTCATTTTCCATGCCCATAGCAGTTTGTCAAAACATGACAGCTTGTCACATTCAAGCTGCCATTCATGCTGAGACAGGCACACCCATGCAGATGTACACTCTTTCTCTGTTACTCACTCAAAGACACTCCGCCTCACCTTGTAGCGTAGCTCTAGGCAGTTGAGAGAATCGGGGGCATGGGGGTGGAAGGTCTCTGGGAGGAAGCGCAGGGCAAAGGTGAAGTTGGCAGCCAAGGCGCTGTCCCCATGCAAGCTGTACTGGAGGGCCTTACTGAGGATGGAGTTCAGGACCAAGGGGGTCAGCAGTTCACCGGGAGTCTGACCACTGCCCAGCTAGGGGGAGGAGACATCAGTCAAATAACATAGGTCAAATATTTCGACACCAGTGGTTCTCAATCAGGCGCCATCAAGGGCAAAGAGCGTGCAGGTTTTCATTCAAACCAAACACTGGTTTGGCTGATTTCAACAATTAGCTCCCCCTCGCTGGTTGACGGTGTGCTAATCAGGGAATGAGCTGGTGTAATGACTGGTTGGGAATGAAAACCTGCACTCTTGGGCCTCAATGGCACATGGTTAAGAACCACTGCTCTACATGAGTTTTGACAAAACATGGACACTAAGGTGTGACGCTAAAGCGCAGTATTCAACTTCCACTTAGTTGTTTATGCATGCACTCACTGAGTTTACAAGGTTACTCTGCCACAGACGTGGTGCAGACTAAAAACTGAAAATTACACTAAACACACGGAGTGGTGCTCAATCAAAAAGCAGAATACGTGGTTCTGTTTAAAAATGTATTACATTCAAGGGGAGACAAGGACAGGCATTAGGCCTTGTTCCAATATGTCCTTCTTTGTCTTCCCCTTGAGTGCAGTAATTTAAAAAAACAACCACATATTCCGCTTTTTCTGAGCGTGCAAAGAGATCGATCGCAGCAACACCTTCTACCTTGAAAGAGCATCACCTTTTCAAACAACAGATCACTGAGGGACTGGGCAAACTCTCCGTCCTCCATCAGCAAGAAGTGGCGCAGCGCCGCAAAGTGTCTCTCCACCCCTAACTCCACAAAGAAGTAGTCCACCACTGCCTTGTTCACCAAAGACACACTGAGGGTGGAAGGTAGGGGAAGAGGAGGAGAGAGAGAATGACCAAGATAAGGAGGGAAAGTTTTGACACAAGAATGAGCACTGAGAAGGATGCTGACTTGCAAATTCCAAACACGGCTGCGAGGATGATAGACATCCACTCTGGAGAAAGGAGAAGCTGAGGGAATATACTGGTGTTTTTCACTTATTGGACCATTTCTTTCATCACTTTAAATTATTCCTAGGGCAATTCACATTTATATAACATTGTGATTTAGGGGACGTTCTCTGGCTGAAAAGTCAGCTGCAATGAGATAAAAATAGTGTTTCTGGCATACTCCACTGTGTCGCTTCAGCATGGGGGGAAAAATGTGTGAAATAAAAGTTTATGGCTGTAAATTCGAACGCAAAATATATTGATTTCCTGCTGTGTGCTCTAAAGTATGAGGAAGTAATTTCTTTACACAAAGGCGACACTGCATAGTGTGCAAAAACAGTAGCTTAAGATTGACGAGGTTGTCTGCCAGCAGGATAGTTGATGGAGTTCTGATAGAAATTCCAACAGAATAAGATCCTATGAGGAATGGAAGGGAATACGATTTAAAATTATACCTGCAATACATAATATGCACTCAACTTAAGTTTAAGTGGTACCAGAGAAATGACAGAAATCAGCGAAAACCTCACACTTGAATTTTACCTTAAATGTGGCATTCTCCTTTAAACAACTTAAAAACACTCATACACTTTGTAGTTAGAAATACAGGCAATGTCTCTTTCTCAGACACTCCAAACCCACATTTCTAGACACAAACTAGTGATGCTTTTGATCCCGCTCTCACAAACATACAAGACTGTCTCCCTCCTTTCCTCCCACAGCTTTTGCCAGACACTCACTGTGTGATGAGCGGGGCAGTGACAGAGTGTTTCATCAGAACTGGCAGGGAAACCATCTCGCTGAGCTGGACAGCGGTGGTGTCTGTGGCTCCGCGGAGGGTCGGGTCCGTGAGAAGGCCCCAGGGACCCCGCGTAACCTGCTTCAGCAGCTGACACTCTGGAGACGAAGCTGGGGAAAGATGACAGGCATGCTACCGAATGAAAATAACTCACACCTGGGAAAAATAGTAACGTTTGACATACTTCAAAAGAAAATAAGAAAAAAAAAAGGGCCTCCACTCAACTTGGTTCATCTTGCAGGTGACATTGTCATCTTTGAGCATGTTCATGTAAAGGCTGGTAAGTTAAGTCAAGGTCACCTAAAATGGCTCAGATACTAAAAGCTATTTGTCTCATATGTCTTCACTGGGGATGTTCATGTCTAGTCGAATACTAATCCTTGAAATGAACTTTTGACATCCTAATTTTATTTTTGTGAAAATGGATAATGCATAATAATTATTTTATATATTATTAATTATTATTATTGTTTATTAAATTCAGTTATATACAAAATATATATAAAAAATACAATAATCACAAACAAAATAGAACTTCAATGACGCATGCATCCCACCCAAACAAAAGCCACTCCAATGCTAGAGGGGAAACAGGAAGCGTTTCCAGAGACTTAATGTCTTTGCCAAACAGTACCTTGTCTTTCCACCTCTGTGCCTGCTGAGGAAGTAAGAGGTAAGACTGTCACATGCATCTCCCCAAGAAGATGTAGATATGTGATTGTTTTACTTTTAGATCTAGGCTCAAACATAGTAACGTAGGATTGTGATTTTCTTAGTTTCTTTTTAACTGGATTAAACTTTAGTGCAATTTGGGAGCATGTCTCTCATTTCCATTTCTGAGACTGACCCCAAGTCTTCACTAAGGTCACATTTTGTCTCTGGAATCATGGCGTCGACTGCACCACTATCCACAAGGAAATGCTTAATTCTTGAAGATCCCATTGCCTACATAATATGCTACAGGCACCATTAATCCTTGGCCAGCTATGTTTTCAACTCAACTCACACATGAGATTGTAGCAGTCTTCGTAGTGCTCCACCTGGTACTGAGCGGCCAGGGACAGGAGGTAGTCCTGCGCAGACTTTTCTCCAGGGGACAGGCCCATGCCCTCAGCCAGCTGCTCACCAGGGCTCCACGATATAAGGCCTGGAGAGGGAGATGTAGGGAAATATTCAGTGGATTTTAACAGACTGAACACCATCTACTGTTATTAGACCAATAAGCTACTGTATACATCTTAAGACAGAATTAACAGACCTGCAGTTTTTCCTAACCTTTTAGTGCCAAGGAACAATTGCTCAAAACACATTCCAAAAGGTACATTTAATTGTTGATGGCTTGTAAATGTCGCATAGTTCTGAATGATAACAGGGTCAGTAAACACAATGAGGTGATAACATGGCCAACGTTTAAATTAACTTGCAGGAGCAGATTCAATTACATTTTAAACAATAAAAGCTATTTTGTTTGACGTTTGCATTCTCATCATTTGAGCAAAACCTCAAGGAATAATGGAGCTCAGTTCACTCAATTGGAGAACCAATGCGGAAGTGTATTCAGGGATCACTTGTTATGGATTACCTTGATTGTCTTGGTTGTCCTCTGGTCTCTGCTGGTCTCCGCTGCCTTTGCCTTTCACCACGCACCCTATTCGCAGTGCCGAGTCTGATGAGTGGCCGTGAGCATTGGGTAGTAGGCACGATGGTAGAGGTTCTACCTCCGACACCACACACCCTACCCCCAGTGTCGAGTCAGAGGAGTGGCCATAAGCGCCTGGTAGTGGCGATGGAACTAGCTCGGTTTTGGATACCACACACCCGATGCCTAAAGCTGAGTCAGAGGAATGACCGTAAGCGCTTCCAGGCAAAGGGGAAAACACTGGTTCAGTTCCAGATACCACACACCCTACTTCGAGGGTGCAGTCTGAGGCATGCCCATGCTTATTCCAAAGAGGTCTTGCTTCAGCTACGTTGGACACAAACTCCCCCACTTTGATGTTAGCCTTGGATGAGTGACCGTGGATATTCGGAGTAGGAAAGGAGGCAACAATTTCTGAAACATGTTCCCCAATTTTGATATGGGCATCGGATGCATGACCATGAACGTTGGGGGAAGGTAGAGGGGCAACTACATCTGAAACATGTTCCCCAATTTTGATATGGGCATCGGATGCATGACCATGAACGTTGGGGGAAGGTAGAGGGGCAACTACATCTGAAACATTTTCCCCAATTTTGATATGGGCATCGGATGCATGACCATGAACGTTGGGGGAAGGTAGAGGGGCAACTACATCTGAAACATTTTCCCCAATTTTGATATGGGCATCGGATGCATGACCATGAACGTTGGGGGAAGGTAGAGGGGCAACTACATCTGAAACATGTTCGCCAACTTTGATGTGCGCATCTGAGGCGTGACCGTGGATGTTCGCAGTGGGAAGCGGAGCGACAGATTCTGAAATGTTTTCCCCAACTTTTATGTGAGCATCAGAAGAGTGACCGTGAACATTGGTGGAAGGTAGAGGGGCGATCACTTCTGAAACATGTTCTCCAACCTTGATGTGTGCATCTGAGGCATGCCCATAGGTGTTAGGGGAGGGCACAGGAGCGGTCACTTCTGATACCAAATGTCCGACCTTTAAGTGAGCATCAGAAGAATGACCATGGACGTTGGGTAAAGGTTGAGGGGCAACCACATCTGAAACTATCTCTGCAACCTTTAGGTGTGCATTGGAGGCATGACTGTGAATGTTTGGCAAAGGCAGAGGACTGTTCACAGAAATATGTTCACCAACTTTACCATAAGCATCTGTGGTATGAGCTTGAGCATTTGTCGCAAGGGGCTCAACCCCACCGCAGTCAGAGGGGGTGGTCAGTACCTCGTGAGCTCCATTATTGAGGCTATTGACACTATCTCCTTTTACAGGCTCGGCAGATTTTGCCTCTTCTTGTTTTGCCCTCATCATACTTTCCACCACCTCTGTCTTAGTCACAGTCATCTCTTGTTCTGGTGTAGACGCAAGTGCCTCCTGCTTGCTGTCTGTCTTTGTCTCACTCCCATCTACCAATAGCACAGAGGCTTGTGAGGGATGTCCATAAATACTAACTTTATGGATGGTTGTATGTAGGGGTGTGTCTGGCGTATACTGGCCTAGGGGAAAGCTGGATTTAGAGGCTTGGCCATAGGGGCTGGCTCTGGGGAGAGCTTCCTGGACTTCAGAGACATTTTCTCCAATGGGGAGGTCAAGCTGGACTGCATGCTCCCAGTGAGGTCTGGGCTGGGCTGAGGCTTGACCGGTGATGCCCTCCAGTGGACTAAAGGGGGTGCTGAAGTCATAGTCTACCGGTTGAGGTTTAGGACTTGCTTCAGGGAGGTCAGAGCCGATCTCCTGAAGGGCATGGTCCACCTGCTGACTGTTGGGGGGTTTCAATGACTTGGGGAGGAAATCAGTGATATCAATGTCTTCAGAGATAATGGCGGGGTCTACTGTGGAGGGGGTCGGTGTAGGTGAGGAGGGGTCATGTAAGAGTGACACAGCATCAGATTCTGCAGTCTCCTCCTTTGACTGGTGTTGAGAGGGCTCTTGAGTGAGAGATTCCTATTGAGAGAAGATATCCATTTGAGGATGTCCATAACACTTACTCAGGACAAGCATAATAAAGTAGAGAAGATTGGGCAAAAATAACATGTGTTGTCATACCAGTGTTGGTCGCGGTGCAGTCTGTTGTGTTGATAGAGCAGGTGACAATACTTCCATGGGAGGTCTCTCCTGGCCTAAGGGATATTTCTCCAGTATCGCCTAGGAATAAGTGAAGATAGCTTATAGACAATCACCTAAATCACGTTCACCTCGTTCTGTGTGTGTGTATTTTATGTTCATTGAGGACCGACCTGAGTCTGCTGTCTGTCCTGCTTTAAAAACAGAGCACGGGCTTCATCAAGTCTCATTCGCTGCACCCTCCACATGGCCCGCCTCTCTCTGCGAGCTGCCTCCTCTGATAGGCGGCTGTATTGAGCGATCAGCTCCTTCCTACAATCAGAGGGTAGGAACACACAAGTTACATTTAAGTCTTATCCAGTGACTTACAGTGAGTGAGCAGGTGGGGATAGTAGTCTTGCTCATGGACACATCGCTGTTGATGATCGATCTAACTTACGGGGTGGTCTCTCTAACTGCTAGACCACTAACCAGCCAAGTACTTGTGTGTTACAATGGGCTTCATGTGAGCACCCGGCTTGGAAATAGATATTCCAACGTGAGGCCCATCATCCTGGAATAAAGTCTGAAATTCACCAAATTGCTTTGAGTATTAAGCCCTATTTGAATACTGAGTTTTATTTTCATTTCCATGCAAATCATCCAGCAGTCAGTGTTCCTCCTCCTCTAGGAAGATCAACTCTAAGCATGTGTGTGTGGGTGTGTTGTATGCGTGAGTGTGTTTGTGTGTGGGCGTCTGTGGCGTGTATGTGCTGGGGGGGGTATGTGGCATGTGGCATGTGGCATGTGTTTGTGGCAGTCTGTAGTGTCTGTGGGCTTTTTATATATCTTATATTTTTATATATCTGTGTGTCATGTGCTTGTAGGTTTCATATGTGTTGCTTGTGTCTCTGATCTGTGTGTGTGGGTCTGCCATATTCCTGAGTATGCGTATGTGCCATTGGGCTGTGCGATATGTGTGACGGCTGTCTAAGCAGTTAGACCTGGCTCTCTGCTCCAGTTGCTCTTCCAAGGCTTGTAGTCTCTTCTCTCTGTCCCTCAGCTCCCTGGCATAGCTGAAGTCATCCTCCTCCTCCTTCTTCTTGGCTGCACTTCGCCACTGGTACCAAAAACACACACACATGCACACACACACACACACACACAGTGTTATAGCTTTCAGCTTCGACACTGGTCCAAATGGGATGTGGCTGAAGTATATGCATCCAGATTTTTGTTTACACTACTCTCTCCCTCTCGCAAATTTATGAGCTGGGAGATGTGATGTTGCATTTTAACATTTGCTTAATATCAAAAGATGAAAAATAAGACTTACTGTCCACACACACACACTTATAGTCCCTCTCTCTCAACCACACCTACCTCTTGCTCCTGCTCCAGGTGCTGTTTCAGTTTCTCAAAACGCTCCCTCTTCTTAGTCTCCTCGGCCAGACGTTGCGACACCTGGCACCCTGCAGGGGGTGAGAGAGAGAACAGTGGGCTGCTTACCCCCCATACCCAGGAGCACAGAAAAATCACTCTCTCTCTCTCTCTCACATACACAACACAAAACATCACCATCTGCCTCACACAAACACACTTGCATATGCATATGCCAAGGCACACACACACAGCATTAGGCCAGAGATCACCCCCCTGAATCTGTGCCACACATCTTTTGAAGTAATAAATGATATGAGGAATTTGCTAAACTATGTGAGAGATTATTAGATTTCACAGCCTGTAGTGCTGGAAGCCGTTCAAAGCCTTCCTCGCTGCCAGTGTCCCCCCCCCCCCCCCCATCTCTCTCACCATTTACTGAGAGAAAAGAATCGAGTTCAGGGAAGCTCTCATAGTCAAGAGCCAACAGTTACTCTGGGTTGTAGTGAGATCTGAGCCATGTTAAAAGGTATACTCAATGGGATGGTGGTGTGTGTATGTACATTCAGCACTGCATATGAGTGTGTGTGTGTGTGTGTGTGTGTGTGTGTGTGTGTGTGTGTGAGAGAGAGAGACTGAGTGTATCACTAACCGTGGATGCTCTCCAGGGTCTTGGCTGCTGACTCTCTGACCTGATTGATCAGCTCCTGGCGTGCCTGCTCTGTGCGCAGGGCCTAAGACAGTCAGAGATCATCATTAACAAAGATCTGCCTGCCCTGTGGGTTACCTCTCCTCCCCCGCCGCTGCCAGTCAGCACTGCTAGCGCCGCACAGAATATCGGGCACACAATATGGACTGTTACACTACATCATACTGCACACGCCTTAGACGATAGTGCATCAATTTAATGACCTGCTGTTGAAATTCACTGTACTTGAGGCGTGGAGTCGGTCATTGATCAAGTTATGCAAGCAAGTTCCCATCTCTCCATGTTAAGGATTTTTAGTGATAGTAAATTACTTCTCATGTTAAAGTAATAATCTGCGATATTTTCATAGAAATAAATGACCGTTTTTCTACTCTCTATTCACAACTGATATAACACAATAGTGATTCAACATATAGCCACCTCATGAAAGCATTTATATTTGCTGTTCTCAACACCCGATGTCAGGTAGGTCTTTCCCAAGAAGAAATCCTCTGGCACAAAGGAAGTGATGTGTTTTACGTTTCCAGCAGAAGCAACAGCACGACCAGTGTTACCCACCACAGCTGAACATGAAAAAACAGTACCTACAGAAGCTCAAACTTCAGTACAAAAACACCACTTAGAGATATTGCCACAATAAAAAAAATACACCAACAAGAGAATCTCGCAGACTACCACTTTAAAAAGACAATTGCTGCGGTTGACTGGAATTTGACACACATTTATCCTAAGACTCAAGTGTATGGAACAATACGTATGAGTCTCAGTACCTGCTCCTCCCTGCTGATGGCGCTGTGCTTCGCAATCCGCTCCATGCGTCCGCGGTACACTGCACAGTCCCTCTCGATCTCCTCCACCTCCTGCAGGGAGAAGGTGACAGCGATGCGAGGCATCGGCAGCTCTGACCAGCAGATGTAGTGCTGTGGACAAACGGTTCACGGGAAGTTAGCTTGGCAGACAGAAACAATCTGAGTTAGTTTATCTTAGATGCATTGATTTAAAGAGTATCATGACTCTGGTAGTGTTTGTTATCTCTCTGAGTCTGTCTTTATATGTGCAAAGCAAACCTGCGGGCAGCAGATCTTGAGCAGGTTGATGGTCTTGCCGCAGACGTACACGTCGTTGGCAATGTGTCTCAGGAAGACGGGGACGCAGTCCTCCACATCCTTCGAGATCAGGGTGTAGCCTTGAACCCAGAAGTGTTTGTCTGCAGAGATAAAAAGGAGAGGCCAATAACATGCTGTTGTACTACTTAGACCAAGAGGTTTTGCTATGACTCTGACAACTGTCAAAATTACAGTACAATAAATGCATTATTGGGGTACAGAAAAATAGTATTTGAGTAGCACTCAGCCTTTGTTGTGCTTAAAACTTTTCCTGATTAGTGGGACTTACAGGGCATAGCAAAACTCTGGCCACTTGAATTAATGCTTGTAAATTGTTAGCGCTTAGCTCAGTGATCCTAAGAAAAAAGCACAGGAGGACATGAATGCACTGGGCTTCCAGAGCGCTTTACAGAAAGCCCACGGCTTGCCAAGAAAGCTTAACCGCTGATTGCTTCCCTGGCTGACAGACTTGGAGAACAATGACATTTGTGTGTCCTCCAAAAAGCAGGGGCGAGGATCGTAGGTTGACTGCAGGAGTTGATGAGGTGTAGCCGGTGAGCAAATGAACCTCTAAGCCAGACAAAGCTGAGATGATGCTCTGACCTTGAATAGGGTGTTGCATGATGTACAATATTTGGACAGGCTATAATAATACCTCATATAAAAACATATTTATAGAGGACTGCCATTGTAAAGCTGTACATTAGTATTGGGAATTGTTAAGATTTTATTCATGTTGATCTTTAACAGTTTCTTCAACAATCTGATTCCTTAGCAATTCCCCAATTGGTTCCTTTCTTGTGTGTCCCTTTATAGGCATTTACAGCACCTGAGAAAATACTAAATCTGTTACTGAGTTGATTGAAATTCTGGTACCAATCCCAACAATATTAACTGTTCACTGTTGATACAATTTTCTTTTATAATTGTGCTATAGTACCCTCGACTAAAAAATAACTCCAGCCTCAAAAACTGTATGGAGAGTGTGTGTGTGTGTGTGTGTGTGTATGTGTGTGTGTGTGTGTGGTGCCACTAATTAGACAAAAAAAAAGTGAAAAGTTTTTCTAAGAGCAATTAAAATAGAAAATTATAAGAGAAAACTCATTTGTTTTAGAAAACATTTTGTTTTAGTCAATATGGTGAACCACCTCGGAGTATAAACCAACACTGATTTGGTGAGAGCAATGCAACGTCTGCTCATTCATTTGTGCTTGTCTATGGCTTACAGAGGGGAAATACGCTTTGGTCCCCGTAGCTGTGACAGCTGAATCTTTTCCAACCAATTATCATCCAATAGATTCATGACATCCTTTACAGACACAAGGACAAATCCAACTAGGCTGTGAAGTCTACAATAAAAGGTTTAAGCCTCCCACTATGTCTGGGAGGCTTTTCATTTCAGACTTAGTGGTGTGTGTGTGTGTGTGTTCTCACCTCTGAAGCTGAGGTACTCCTCATTGACCTGGATCATGAATTCTCCATAAACATCTCGAAACACTCCACTATACACCCAATCCGACACAAACCTATGTGTGGCACAATAAAAATAGACACGGTCTACAGAGATACCCAACAAAAAAAATGATATTAAATGACCAACTATATTGGTAAAGTTCTGATCTCAGCTTATATAGTGTTGTTTTGAAGACACACTTCTGTACGGGGAGGGCGGTGACTGACCGTGTATAGGGCTCACAGCTGCTCTTGAGCAGTGACAGCAGCACTGGGTAGTTCTCGTTGCTGCAGTTGCTCTGGGCTTCATTGTACAGGTAGGACAGCAGCTTCACACCCTGAGGAAACCCACATAGCACTGAGCTGACAACCCATCTGATAGGCTAAACACAGTCCTGATGGATGACATATTGCAGTCTGCAGATAAGAGTACTCACCACAGGAAAGGTAGCCTGGCCTACACCCGAGGGTCCATCTACACAGCACAGCTCTGACAGGTACCTTAGATTAAACCGCATACAACATTTTTGGATCTGATGAATCTACATCAATGCACTGTCACACAACTATACAGCCAACTATTTAAGGGATTAGTTCCAGAGTGTGAAATTACCACTAGCCACAAGTCAAGTGTGTCTGCTATACGAGCGAGTCGGGCAGGTAACCAACCATCAATCAAAAGGAGTTCTTATATTTTAAAAGGTCATATTTGGCTGGGAGGCAAAATATTCAAAGTGGCTGGAGAATTATATAATATATCAACCCAATGGTTGGTTGACCAAAAAAAAAGAAAAAAGGTTCCTGCCCTGACTGATTTGTTCCAGTAGATATCTATGCACAGTCAATATGATTAGCAGGTACAGCCTGAATAGAGGGGTGTGATCTATCTAGCAATCTAGACCCACTACAGTTTGCCTCCTCAGGCCATTAGGGCATTAAACAACCAACCAACCAACCATTACTGCTGCCATTGCTCTTTGTACGTTGCACACTTGCACAACATTTTTTTTCTCATATTGTAGTATCCCTTAGTTTAGTCCCCTTTTTCCTTTTCCATCTCTAGCACAGTGTTCAGAGTATGCCACCACACATTTCACTGCACTTTTGTACTGTTATAACTGTGTATGTGACAAATAAACCTTTGAATCTTGATCTCACCTGAGCTGCCGGCCCACTTTGCGGAAGAGGAAGCCAATAGTCATCAGGCTGAGAGTGGGTGGGGTGCTGAGCACACAAGCCCTGTAGTAATGCAGGTACTTCCGCAGACCACCTGTAAAAGCCTTGGAGAGATACACATTTTTAAATTTCTACCCTAGTATGCAGCAATCACTGACAGCAACAATGGTTGTACCATGCAGTAGATTACTGGAGAAGGGAGGGACAAAAATGACAGTCTCAGCAGTATTAGTGATTATTATACAAACATACCTGAAAGACTAGGCCTCTCTTGTTGGCACTCTGCAGAGAAAAGCGGCTGAGCCTCAAGTAATGTGTGCCATATTGGGCCAGCTCCCCC
This sequence comes from Hoplostethus atlanticus, assembly GCA_034670405.1. Classification (NCBI taxonomy): domain Eukaryota; kingdom Metazoa; phylum Chordata; class Actinopteri; order Trachichthyiformes; family Trachichthyidae; genus Hoplostethus; species Hoplostethus atlanticus. The sequence goes on along the minus strand of JAXDDX010000001.1, from coordinate 2,358,360 downwards.
AGGAGACGAGACACACTCTCTGGGGAGGCTCCAGACACACACACACCAGGCTTGACGTCAAACTGCACACACTGGAAACCAGAGCACACAATTATCAGCCGACATGTTGTTAGTGAGAGGGAACGTTGTTATGAGCCAATTGGGGGCGTTTTATATCAGATGTGCACAAATTAGAAATTGACTCTCTTCTGTTTGTTTTTTTACATCATTGTGTTCCATCACTGTGTTTTCATCACTTCACTTCTATGTTTTATCACTGTGGAAATAAATACAAATATATACTGTTAAGTATGGCTTACACCTCAGCTGTAGATCAATTATACTTCATTATATTTTAGAGACTGATAAATGAATATGATTGAATGTACCTGGTTGAGAGGGAAGGTAGTGGATGCCACTCCAATCAGTACATTGAGGAGGTTGGTTACCAGTTGGGTTTGGGAGTCCAGGGGCAGGGGCAGAAGGGGAGAGGGGGTAGCAGTGCTCACCACCCTCATCTCCCCCTCCCACAGCCGATAGAGCTGGTCAAAGGCCTCCCTGCCTCCTTCTGTTAGATAGGGGGACTCCCTTTTCCCTGGAGGACTAGTGGGGAAAATAGAGTGGCATTTGGTGTTGTATTGGAGAGAGAGAGACTGAACACAGATGCTGCTGCTACAAGCGGGACTTTCTAGTACATGGCTATACTGTAAACCCATTAGAAAAACTACCACAAGCCATGGGCCAACTTTAAGTATGTTATGATGTTTTCAAAATTTCTGCAGCAAAACTGGCAAATCACTCACCAGCCAACAGACTCCCAGCAACGACGTCTCCCAGGCTCAAACGTGCGGAGGGCCTCCCAGATATCGAGCTCTGGGCTGGGGCTGGGCTCTGACTGGGAGTCTGGGGTCATGTTGGAGGCCGACTGGAAGCCCTCATCCTCAGACTGGTCCAAACAGGGGGGAACCTGCACAGATAACCAATATGACTGATGATCTATTCATATCATTGAGCTTTGAATATGAATCAAATACTGCGATATACAAATATGAGCCTATGCCAATTTCTTGGTAAGCTCAAACTGAAAACTGCACCAACTTGGCTGTGTGGCAATACAACTTAAACTCAACAACAGGTATTAACTTTGATACTAGCTGTAGCAATGTTAGCCAAAGTGTCCTACCTTGATTGCCAACCCAGTTACATCGGCATTACTAGGAACAGGAGGTAGGTCCAGCCTGATGTCTAGGTCTGAGGTACGAGTGTGCTGCAGTGCACCAAACAGCGTCAGCCTGGTCTCCTTCTCAAACCTCTCCTCCACTTCGGACCTAGTCCTCAGAGCAAGCAGCCCTGTGCCTGGAGGGGCATCCATCTGCCCCAGAGTGCCACACAGACTCCCCAGGGATCTCCATTCCTCCCCACACACTAGCCCCCACGCCCGAGCCTCCAGCCTCTGCAGCTCCTCACTCTGGTAGCTCCAGGTTGGAGGCCTCCGCACCACAGGTCTCTCTCGTCTCATGTAGTCCCTGCTAAATGAGGTGGGTGGTGGGGGTGCCGAGCCAGCTAGCTGCACCAGAAGCTCCAGGACTGAGTCCACCTCCTTCAGGCCAGCTGATGCCCCCTCAGGCAGCCTTTCCAGCTGCTCCTCCAATCTCTCTGCTTCTTCCTGACACCCTGCCACCCGCAAGTCAAAAGAAATCATCAGGACTTTGTTTCTGGGTGGGGTGGTGGCTGTGGCACTTGGTCCTGAGGCAGACCCTTTAGTGATGCCATCTTGAAAGAGCTTGGAAAGCAGGGCACCATAGGCACGTTTTTTAAGGGCTCTGCGGAGGCCTTCTCTTGAGACTCCCCCCAGGGCACGGCGTTTCCATGACACCCCACAGAGACTGCAGTCACACAGGGCACCCAGCAGCTCAGTGATGCTGCTACTATTGCAGTTGGACGTGATGTTATTGCGGCTAGAGTACATTGTGGCAGACTCTCCGCTGTATCGTTACTGCCTCAGCCTGTAGGAATGAAAATGAAGTTAGACATTTCAACATGAATTGGACGAACACACACTCCTACCAGAGGTCTCGAGACAGTGTTCGACTTTTACAGGGTAACGTTAGCTCTAACTAAATTAAGCCTGCAGCAGAGCTAACTAACAACGACAGCTGACTATGCTAACCCCTGTCGTATCCAACTGCACAACGAGTTAGCAAGGTACACGATGTTGCCGAACTGAAATGATGTTTAAGGATAATATTTACCCTCACGAAGCGGTGTTCAGTCGATCAGTTGACAGTTTGAATTTTGCACCCCAATTGACTCATATGCATGCATGATAACGCTAGTTAGCGAGCTAACGTTACTACTAACCATAGCTTGCTGCCCTGTTTAGCTTAGGTGCCTAGCAAGCGCGACGCAGTAAGTGGACCAGCGAAAGACGCTCCAATAATATGTTTGTAATGCATCCGTGGTATTATGTTCCAGCATATTAATACCAGTTGTAACGTTGTGCTAGCTAGCTAACAGTTAGCTAGTTACTTACTTCATTCATCTTCCCCTCCCCATAGTCGTCAGAACTAGGCTACAACAAAATAAGAATCCGCCTCTTGCATGTGATTGGACAACAAACTGAGCTGGATCCGGTGATTGGGTAACCATACTACAGAGACCCCGCTAAATGGCCGAAAACGCTGGTCAATCAGGGGATGATGATTGTCATTTGTCAGCGCGGATTTTTTGTGAATAATATTGTATTCACGTACTATGTGAAAGACGGAACACCAACACACTACTTGAAAATACAGTTCATCTTTTCGATCACGGATACTACTTTGGTACTCGGGGTTTGGCGATGGACTCGACTTGTCCGACTTCCTGAAGTCAGACGTCACCAACAAGGAAGTACCTATAGTTAAATGTGGGAATGATATATTGATTTCAAATAAACAAACAAAATGAAAGATTTTCATCACATAATGTTGTGATTTTAACTTTTTAAATGCATAGCAGGACCCAGCTACTAGTTTTTGTTTGTGGTCGACAAACGTAAGTCAAATCACGCCGGTTATTCCCATAGGACAGAAATGCAGCATAATTTCCGGCAACAATGATTACGCGGGAGTATGCACAAGCAGTGACACGGTCGGGCACAGCACGCCGACTCATGAACGTGCAAAGACTCCCAACTGCTAGGCTGTTGGGAGCTTTTTGTGTGAGGCATGGGCCTAGACACAAGTTAGGGGGGACGTTTTTTTTAGCTGTCCCTCTGACTACAGGGTGCTGGTTCATTCATGTCATCATTACACTCTATATCTTCCCCAAGGAGTATTTTAAGATAATATTAAAGGCGTTTGGCCTATTTGTGAAAGCTTCATTGTTGTGGTTGTCCTGAAATTAAAGTTTAGAGCAGTGTTTCCCAAATTGGGGTCCCCAGGCAAAATGAGGAATAGTTTAATTTCACTGTTACTTCCCTCACTAGCCGTTAGGACGTTCTTCCTGCCTGTAGCATGGACAGTTATATAGTTCCAACCGAGTCGTATCTTTAAACAAAAATCAAGTTAGATCGTACAACAAACTTTCTCAGATAGGGTCCTTGGGGCAAATTCTTAATCAAATGGGGATCAGGTGATCATTTTTGTCATTTCTCACTTTTGTAAAGTTGTAGGCTTACCTACTAGAATGTCAAATTGTACAGGGGAAAGTGGTTTTTTTTCCAACGATTAAAAGTAGACCCAATAAAAACTCCTTTGCTCTCAAGTTATCGGAGGGCTAGCCATCCATGATTTAGCCCACAAATTCTTGTCAGCTTTTAAATTATTCATCAGAACAACTGTTTAAAATGACACCACACCGTTATTGTTTTCATTTTCACCAAGTTCTCCTCCTCCTCATCCCCAAGGCAGAGGAAATCAAAGCCAAATCTCATTAGAAGGCTTGAAACATGTGGAGATGCAACACAACCTGCTGGTAAAGAGGTTGGCTGCTGGTGTGTGGGGCCTCCCAGGCAGAGAATAGAGGCCAAGAGCATGCAGATTTTAACCCATTTTATGTTTAGAAAGCTTGCAAAGAGTCTGACTGGAAATAATTACGCTTGGTGTGCAATGTTGTATCATTGATTGCTTGAGGTGGAAGTGCATGATAATTCAAAGTCTTATCAGAGCAATGCCAATAATGTTGACCCCCCCCCCCCCAACATTTTATAAGATACATATTTCATCAGAAAGATAAAGTACAGTATTGCCTTTGATTTTCCACCAGTTATCAAGGATACTGTACAGTATGTGTATAAGACGCAGGGGTTGCGATAATGAAATGTAATCACTCTTGCATTGGCAGCAGCCCTTGAAGTTGCTCTCTCGGTGCATATCTGAGGCTGCATCTCTCTGCTCAGTTAGAATTTGGCCTCCATGGGCCTCTGGTCTGTCTTTGATATCTCCACCCCTGCGTCGAGGTTTGTTAAGCAGCCAGATGAGGCAATTTTGCCTTTCATCTTTCTTTTTTTCAATTTCATTCTTAGCGGTCGGTACTTAATTAATGTTTTCGCAACAATTTCCAGCTTTCACTGGGGACCACAGAGATGCTGTGCAACTGTTTACATTATAAACTCATTTCATGAAGCCAGACATCGGTTTTATTATGTATGATAAGCTTTGTGACAGGAGCAGATCAGCAATCATGGGATGCTGGATATGAAGACTGATCCTATCACACAATGAGCCCTCATGCTATACCTGTGGTCAAAGTAGAAGAAAAAGCAGTCATGTTGTCAGTACTTGGGCATCTTCTACAAACAATGGTGTGTGTCTATTACTCCTGCCCACATGTAAGCTCTTCAGTGCATCTAAGTTAGTGTTCAGTATCATGATAATGACCTGTATATACCAAAACCCTAAAGATCCAGTTCCTTCAACAGAAAATATGCTGCTTGTAGCAAAGCAGAAATATTACTGCAGGTGATTGTAACCCATGAAATATGCATGAAAGGTGAGCCTGCCTCACTGAAACAAATCAAGGTTACGACGGTGAAAGAAACACAGCAGATACGAAGGGCATATGTCTCTGAGTTTATTCACGGAGGAGTGTATGATGAAACCTTTGAGTAACTGCTCCGTCCACACACAACCTTTGGAGGAGTAAATTCATCCAGCACAACCAGATCAGGTACAAGATCGATTTCTTCTGAGCTGCCTTGGATGGGGAGGAAAACGGTGGCTTCCATTCATGGTCCTGTACTCAAAATGGAGTGTCCCAGTTTCTTTTATCATCACAGCACATTCACAAGTTTCAAAATGGAAAAAAGGTCTCGACAACTGCACAAACAAACAGGATTTTTTTTCCCCAGGACTCAATGCATAGGATTATACAGTTAGAATACAGTATTTCAACATGTTTTTACAAAGGTTTATATGGTATAGGAAACAAGAAATAAAAATAATAACTGCACAGCAGTAAGAAAGGTCATTTGTCGAGTATAGATAGTCGTTGATCATACACACTGGAATAGCTTAGAAACACAGGGCAAAAAATAAACACCATTAGAACAATTTTGCGCTATACTCAATAATCTACATAAGGATACCCTTTTGACTTCAGACTAATTTAGGAATGCCAGACATTTTCATGGGAAACCCAAATCACAATGGCCACTGTTTTACATTTATTCATTTGGGCTTTTTGCCTTAGCCACCAAAGTCCTACTAAGCACACACCACAGACACCCAAAGGAATTGCACACATCAAAACTGCAACCATAAAATAAATCATACTGAAATGTCTTCAGCCTATTGGCACGCAAATGGCTGCAGCAGGGCATCTAGCATTTTTGACAGCACACAAAATATCACAATTCCAAATACATTGCTGTGTCTATAGCACTATCATCATCATAATTACCTAGGTTACCAATAGAATAATTTAGAGATGATATATATTTATATATCTATATATATCTATATATCATCCTATTCAATAAGGCACATTTTTGGTTAAAGAAAGGCTCTGAAAGAAGCGTCTTGCATCACTCTGTCAGTGAGAGGAATCAGCGGTAAACAACAGCGGCGACAAGGATGGACTCTGCAGTCGGCATGCAATTAAGATCAAAAGCCTCCCCTGCTGATTCCATTATAAAGAGTGCCACTCTGCACTGTGCTGAGTGGTCAGTGCCAAGTGCTGTTGGTCAGGATGCCAGGATGCCATGCTGAGAAAGCAGGCAGGCAGGCAGGCAGGCAGGCAGGCAGGCAGGCAGGCTCAGGCTCTGTGCAAACCTCACTGTAGCCAAGGCAGGAATCGCTAACATTCTGGGGTCTCTGGAGCTCATTGCGCTCCATGACTACACACACCCATGATCAGATACAGGGATCACACTTAAATCATTTGTCAACAGGAATATAGCTAATCTACAATTTGGGGATGAAAAGTAGTGGTGTCGAATGGCCCAAGAAACATCAAACAAACCATTCCCACCCTGTTGACACTTGGCTGACACTGACATATCAATATTCCAATTACTATAATAATTATGTACATGATTGAACCCAACTTCCACAATATTATACCGAGGCTAACACAATTATTATTACTCATTCAAAACGTACCATTTAAGTACCAACTGCCTCTCTGGCAAATTATTAACATCAGCAGTATTACATAACAGTGGAGGCAGAATGCTTGATGATTATTTGGAATATTACAAGCGTAATACTATAAAATGGCACTACAGAAATCAGAACACTACAAATACATGAATCAATAGGTTGGAGAATGTTCTATGTATTGCTGAATTGCTACTGTAGATGAATGTGTTTAAGTTAATGTCACTGTCTAATGTACGGTCACTACAATGTTGTGGCATATGGTACATTGATATTATTGCAGGGCTAATAGAAGTGACTTGGCTCCGTGACAGAATGTAACTGTGTTCTTGACCCACCCTTAAATAACTAGTTTTAAAACTTAATAATAAAAAGATTTGAAAACAATCATTCAATAACTGAATTGTCTTTAAAAAATTCTGAAATGTATTTCTGTGCTTTAATTGGAGTGGAATGTGTCGTAGCACTGTACAATAAAGGGAGACAGACTGTGCTATTATCGATTTCCACAAGCACGGACAGCAAAAGATAAAATACAATTTGAACATTTTTGAAAGTATCGGTGACCTGCCATTCCTAAGAGCCTGTTCATTGCTAGATTAGCCAACGTCCCTGTCAGGACCCTTTGGTCTCTGTCAAACAGCTCGGTGAGAGCGCAGGCTCCTGTGTGTCACTGGGTATGGGGAATTAAAATGACAGAAAGCGGGCGTCCCTTCGCCCTCAAGCCTGACAGCAGGCACACAGACACTCACACACACACACTCAAATGCATGCAAACGTGTACTTAGGTAGGAATGCACACGCTTGCTCACATTTTGTACTTCACACGCGCACACACACACACACGCAGGCTAATAGAAACACTATCCGCACCACAAGGCGATCCATTTAAAAAGATAATTTTTCCTTATAAAGCTTTCCGCATAAAGACTGCACGATAAAAAAAATATATAATACAATTCTTAAAACCTTTTCTACACAGGAAGAAATTGAACATCTGATTATCTCCTGTGCCAGTACTCCACACAGGGGCTTAATTCTCAGGTCTCTCGCACTGCATTCTGGGAACTATATTCAGTGACGCATGAGTGAGCGCATGGACCTTCAAGGTTTGGCAAGTGAGCTTTAAGGCGTACCTATGACAGTGTAACCCATCATTTTCTCCCCCTTTGACTCTATCTGTATTTCATTAGTCCCTGTTACTCCGCTGTGCAGACACTTAATTGTCCCAGGGCTGAGTTGTACAATATATACGCCCACACGGGTCCCCTCTCCTTTCCTTGTTCATTTGTTTCCTTCTCCAGCAGAAGAAATAAGCCCCTGTGGACACTGGCAGTATCTTACCATTCCCCTCCCTCCCTCCCTCCCTCCATCCATCCAGTGGGTTAGAGATCAGTCACTTTGTTTTCCAGGGCGGCTGCTATCTGCTGGAGCCGCAGGGTCAGCTGTTTACTCTGGGCAGCCGGGTCGTCGTCTAGGGAAGCGATGATCTGGGGGTGGGGGGGGTAAGAGCAGGAGGGAGGAAAGCCAAGGAGAGGGAGAAAATAATGAGGAAAGAGAGAGAAGACAAAGAAGTGGGAGGAGGAGGGTGAAAGAAGAATGCCCGAAAAGCAAGAAATGATGGATAGATAGAGAAGGGAAATAGGAAGAAGAGAGAGAGGAAAAGGCGGGGAGTGGGAGGAGAGGATGGTCTTTACTTGACATCAACAGTCGTGTCATATAAGCTGTTGTTGTTTGTGAGCCACACTCAGGAAGAGTGACAGCACTATTTGTTTATCTAACTTGTTCATTAGGTTTTGTTTATCCCCTTTTTTGCAACCTCAAGTGGTAATGCACAATGGACGCTTAAAAATCAATTCGCAGAGCAATTTTCCAATTGATGTACCACAGAAATGCTTTCAATTAAAATTTCATACAATCACTCTTCTGTCATATCAAGAGTGGAGAGAGGGGAAAAAAGGAGAACCAATAATGTGGTGGGCAGTAGTGCATTCAGTGGAATAGCCTCCTTTGGGTGCGATAGGGAGGAGAAGGGTCTCTTACCCCGTCATAGTATTTGCTGGCATACTGGTAGAGCTGATGGAGGGCCACTTGGATGTTCAGTTTGTCTGTGTGAGACTGGAGAAGGTGACAATTTAAAGGTTAGAGAGTTAAATCTAAATAAACGTTTTAGCAGTTCAGAGAGGATTTTTATTACCGGGTTTAAAAATAGTCATTAGCTGCATGTGGAGGCAATTGTAACAGCGACAGGACAACATACTGAGCTTGGCAAAAAAAAAAAGTGTGTTTTCATTATTTACCAACAGGCATGAGTAGCAGTGTACAGTAACTGACAGCTGTGTTTCTTACCCGCGACACCTCAGCCAGATGAGTGTTCATGTCCTGGTCACTGACGGATACCATCTGCCTGATGCCCTTGTAGTAACTACACACACACGCAAACACACACACACACACAGGAGACAAGAGATTAGATGACTATCACTGTACAATTGATAGGGACAAGCCTTTCCCAATGCATCACCATTTTTAGTAGGAACAAAAACAACAGATCAGATAGCGATTGGTGAAGTGCTGACGGGACTTACTCATCAACCATCTTCTTATAGGAGGAGATCTCCTTTGCATAGAGTAGTTTGTTACTTGGAGAGTCCTGGGGACAAAAGGAGGAGACAGCTGTGAAACATTGACCTTTGACCTTCCTCCTCCCACTCCTCATACCTTCTCATATACTCCAGCTAGTTCTCCTCATCCTCCTCTTTCCACAATAGACCCGTTTCTCACCTCTTTCCTCCCTGCCCTTTTGCCCCATACTTCCCCTTTCCTCCTCTCCTCCATTGCTCCTCCCTGCTTCCACTCACCCGGCTGAGTTTGTGTTCGCTCTTGGTACAGGCATCCATGAAGGTCTGGGCGATGACGGAGAGCGAGGCGTCCACCACTTCCGTGACGTGGACGTCGAAGATGAAGTGGGGGTTCTTCAGGATGTTCACCCAGAATCGCAGAGGCAGGCTAGATGGAAGGGGTGAGAGAAAATTCATTATTACTTTATTGCTAGAAAAATATATACAAAAATATGCACAAAGATAGAAAATGCTTGATGATATAACTTAGATAATACGTATAAAATAAAGAATTCATCATTGACCAATCTGGTTTCAATGGCTTTAGAATTTGTACAATGCTAAATATCTAAACGTCTAAATAGCATCATCCAAAGGGAAATTAAATACCAGGAAACATGGTCTCTGACTAGAAAAGTTGCTGGTATAAATATGAAATTTTGCCAAGTTTAAGAGATTTTTAACAGTTATCTGTACTTGTGTTCAGATTTCAGCTGAAAAAGACAATACATTTTAACATTCATAAAGTTATTGAAGTCATTCTAAAAAACATGAAAAAAAATCCAATCTATAGCAGGATATAAATTGCCCCAGTAAAAAAAAAAAAAAAAATCAGTAGCAGGTTCATAATATTTCTATTTGCAGCCAGTAGGGGACGTATGTCACCAATATAAATTACTTCTGGTATTTAGTTAGGAATATTACAGTTTATACCATTTGCAGCTGAGATCAGTAATAATCTAGCATCATTTGGGATTGCACCAAAAACCAGTCTATGGGCGTGACAGAAAAGCCAAACTCAAAGAAATTCTTCAAATGTAAACAATCATCCAACAGCTGACTTACAACCCATCTCTTAACATATAAAGAGTTATTCTTATGTGTAATATCTTTTATCGGTTATTCCATATAAAGTGAATACATCATTGACCAGTATAACCGCAGTTGTCGATGAAAATTAGACAGTTTGACTGGTAATTTAGAGATGTTATAATGACATCGCAGCAGGAAGCTCAAGCCTCCTCGGTCTTCAAACATGGGCAGATATAAATTTCCATTTTTAAATAATCTTCTCTATTTTCATGCCTCCTTCGTTTGACAGATCTAATGCCTTGTATTAGATGTAAGCATTGTAAATCCCAAATAAACTTTTATGCATTGTGTATATGCTGCTTGCCCAAACCTGCCATCTATTGCACGCCCAAGCGTCCTGGTAGGGGGATCCCTCTCGGAGTAGGTTTCTTCCAATTTTTCCCTAAAAGTTTTTTTGGGAGTTTTTCCTTGTCCTCTGTGAGCCTCCAAGGCTGGGGGATGTCATGTACTAACCATTTATTGTTTTCACACGTTGGGCACTGTGAAGCCCTTTGAGACTCTAACAGTGATTAAGGGCTATACAAATAAAATGTGATTTGATTTAAATGACCCTGGACAGACCTTCAACTTGGGATAGGATCTTCCTGTAATGGAGAAGTCTCTCTGCAGCCAGAGATTAAATCTTTGTCGGTTTGAATCAACAAGTGGGTTAAAATTTGCATACAATTTAGAGATCTGTTTTTTTTCTCCATTAAAATGCCAAGATATTTAACCTTTCGTTTAACAGGAACCCCTGAGATGACCGTGTCAGCACAGCCCTTGATCGGAAGCACCTCACATTTAGCTAAATTCAGTTTGAGAGCAGAGGCTAACGAGAAATTATTTTACAACCTGAATTGTTTCATTAACTTGAGATTTCTCTTTTAGAAACAAGGTTGTGTCATCGGCTAGCTGGCTAAAGGACACTGTCCTGACAGCAACAGAAAGACCTAAAACACGACTATTCTTCAAGTAATCTGAGAGTAATTGCATGACTTGACAAATGTCTGTCTAAACTGAACCTGTTTGTGGTGCCAGATACCACGTCGGAGAGCTACTTGGCATACAGTGTTTGAACAGATCTTATAAACAGTTCTCCAAAACCAAATAAAACCAGAGCTTTAAAAATAAACTGCTGCTCTATAGAATCAAAGGCGTTAAAAGAAAAAAATCAAGGAAAAGTGCAAAACCTTCATCTGTACTTCAGTCTGATTAATCCAAAATGTCAAGCACTCACCTTATGTTATTAATTATATATCTGCCAGACAGGAAACCAGATTGGGTTTCATCAATGGTGTCATTAAGGGCCTCTTTAATCCTTTTTGCCAAACATACTGCAATCATTTTATAATTGTTATTTTATATAGGACACCAATTATCTAATAACACGGTGTCCTTCTGAGGCTTAGCAATGAAAATAATTAGTCCCTGCATTGAGGTGGGAAGTAACGTTCTACCATTACATATATAGAGGTTTAACAGAAATGGGGACATTTCCTTTGAAAATGTCTTATAAAATTCTAGCGTTAGTCCAGCTGTACCAGGAGACTTGTTACACAGTTTATTAATAGCCTCAACATCTTTTCATGTAATTGGAGCACCACAAATAGCTGTGTTATCATTGCTGGCAGTTTTGCCAGAGTATAGTCTTCCACAGCTGTTACAGATCACTTGGATTCGTATACGCTTCTTTAGGGTCTTGTGTGATAACTCCATTTAAAAAGGAGTTTATTAATGCCATTATAATTGTGATGCTGTTTTTCTGATTTGAAGAAATAGTTTGTGCTCCCTCCTCAATCCGCTTCCTGCTAGAACACACAAAATCCCCCATTTGCCTTGTAGATAATTGGTGTAATTTCAATTGCAGGGTTCCAAGTCTTACCCTTTTTCCCTCTGAAATATTGCCTGGGAGGAAGGATGATAAAGAAATAATTTCCAGAAATTATATCAGCTTCTTTCCCCCCCCCCCCCCTTTCTTTTATCAAGTTAGCACCTGTTTTCACCATAACCTTTCTTAGCTCATACTTGAACAGCTCCCAGTATTTACCATTTAGGTTTTTGGAGCTACCTTTTTGTTAATACTACTATTTTCCTTTGTGTTTCATTAACCAAGGGTTCATTTGACAGTTATTAATCTCCTATGAACTAACCCTCATAGCTTGATCACTGGCTGGCATATTGAGCTCTAACAGAGTGGCTTCATGGTCTGTTGAAGGAGTAGGGAACAATTTCAACATGTACTCAGATAACGGATATCTGCAAAAATGACTGCAAGGAACCAGACCTGTTTTTCTATGTTCTATTGCACTGGGATTCTTGATCCTCCATATGTCCACTAGGTCTGTCTCAGTCAAAACATTTAAGTAAATTAGTAACATTTAGTAATTTGTACTAGTATCTCTATAACACCATCTGTCTGGTCTATCATTCAACGTGGAATTAAAATCCCCTCCTAGTATTGTTTTCATGTCTGGATATTTGCCCAATAGAAAATTATTTTTTACCTTGAACGTTTCAAATAAAGCAATATTTTCCCGTTTGTTATTATACCCATAGATGCTACCAATCAGAACTAGATCGTCATTGAGTGATACAGCCAACAATACAAAATGTCCACATCAGTCGGTTTGTGAAAGAACCATTTTGACATTGAACTTTGTGCTTAAGATTGAGATGTTATAGTCAGTTATAGTCATCAGGGCCAATGTGTGATTTATGTGCAAAGCAAAAGTTGAACTGAAGTTTATAACATAAAGCAATAAAGCCTTTCACTTTGTGATGTCCCTCAATCCTCGAGCATTAAAGGACGAAAGAGAGAAAGAAAAAAACCTTGAACTGGAATGGGCTTGACACCCTGAAACTGAAGTGTATACTTTGAAGAATGCCAAACGTTCCTTCTTAGAAAATTGACAATGAATATCAGCAGCAATTGAAATGCTTGTTCAATTTAGTCATTCTGAACTGGATAGGAAGCAAACACTCTTCTATGTCTATATACCAGTAAAATTGTTGTTGCATTTACACTAACTGCAAGTGAATAAACACAGTTGTTCATTTTAGGCTTCCTTCCTCTATGGTTGGATCACATGGTGGTAAAAAGCCTGTCAGTGGATTTCCTCCCTGCTGACATACACTGTAGCTCCCCATCTAATGCACCTTTTGAATCTGTGGCCAAAATTGGTTGTGCCTCTCTCTGTCCTGAGAGATCCTCTTTAAACTGCCGTTTTCTCTCTGTGAGGAATTCAGGTCGTTTTGCCGATATCCATATCACGTCACAGTAATGATGTCTCATCAAGAACTGAAGGATGATGCCACGGGGTTGTGAGTTGGGTGGCCGCCTCCCACCGAGCGCGCGTACCATGTCAAGTGCCTCTGGAAATGGATCTCTGTGATCAGAAGCCATATTCTGGCATACGTCAATCACCTGGATCACTTCAGTATGTCCTCTCCTTCCTCCTCAGCCAGACCAGGAGCGTGATGATTCTTTTAACTCGTCAGTGCTTTCCTCAATGGTTACCCCATGTTACCCCAGTGTAGCAATGATGTTGTCTACAAGCTTTTTTCCCCATTTTAACTTTCTTGAGAGATGGGGATTTGGAGTAGTTGGCTAGATTTGTTCACTTCTTTTGTTTAGCTGAGCAATTCGTCTTCACATTTAGTGAAAATCTGACAGATTTAAAAAGGAGAAACACTTTAAAAAGGAGAAAGTTCTACAGCAGACCGTTACCTACACTGCCATCTTGGCCCCCCGACTTGTTGTTATTACTACTATCGCTGGAGAATAGGGAAAATGTCATCCACCACGTCACAGCTATAAATGTAGTTGTATGATGTGGTATTAATACAGGAGGCAATTAAAATGTGTGGGGGCATATCATGTGTGAGGGCACTCGCCTGAGGTGCAAATGAGCACAGTACAAGATAATAGCAAAGACGCAGGCAACCCTTTCTTGCCGGCGTCCCTCAACTGGCAATTACATTACACTGTCTTCGTATCAAACAAGAAATGCTGTTCAATGGAAAGAAATAATTGCTGATTTTTTTCTATTGACGTGCAGTAACAAAAAGGATATATGCTCAACAATCCCTGTCAATGATTCTCAACCTAATGAATGGCGATGAGAAAAGTCCTCAACATAAAAGCGGCAACTACATAATGAACGCTCGAGCACTCTCACCTATTTCCATTCTGAACACTAAACACGGCTCAACGCGGTTCTTTCTAATATCACGTCAGCCTGTGAATTCCAAAGAGCTCCTGAATAAAAAATTCTCCTCCCCGATGGGTGCGAACGCCTTGCCAACTGAGACGCGGGAAACATACACTGTATAAATTCATATTGGGTTCGCTCGCATCTCCCGGGACGGTTGCAGAGAGAACACAATAGCAGCGTTAAAAAAAGCAATGTTTCTATAATCACAGAATTAAATTATCTGGGGACGTAATTACCATGTTTACTTGTTGTTATGGCTGACACACATTCATATTTAATACATGGCTTGATTTGATAAACAGAGCAGGCGGACGCAGACTGTGGCGTGGAGTAAAGTAAGTAATTAAATCGCTCATCTCTTGTCCTTGTGCGAGGTGCTCTCTTGCCAGCCTTACGTCAATCACCGGCATCTACATGCAACACGTCGTCTTGTACGCTTGAGCCTTAGCCAACGTGACACTAATTTATGCACTTAAATGTCACGCGGGAGCACAGGGGATTGCAAATGCAAACTAAGTGAGCTGAAATTGTGAATTGGTATTCAGCTGTTTCTTGGATAAGTAAGTTTTATTTCTTGGAGACTTATCTCAGGGACTGGGATTTGTGTGTGGGTCTGCCCGTGTCAAACTCAGTGTGTGTGTGTGTGTGTGTAAATGTGCGAGAAAGAAAGAGATTCTCAAATACAGTATTCAATACTTACAAATTGAGCGACTGCGTGCGAGTGTGTGCATGCTTTACCTATTAGTCTTCCATATGTGGATGGTCTCCTCGTCCACGTTGTCGTGTTTCAGCGCCTGCTCGTCCAGGAAGTCAAAGAAATATTTGATGGCCGGTGGCACCACTGTCCCGGAGCACAGCACACCGCGGAAGAAGTCGTCCACAAACTGCTGCAGCGTTCCCTGAAAAGAGGCCACACACACACACACACCGTATGAGACAGGAGCAGAGAGGGAGAACAATGCCAAAAAGCCTCGAGACACCAAGACATTTGCACACAGTGTGACGGTAAATTTGTAGCCCACCAAGGAAAAAGGCATTTTACTCCAAATTACAGCTGAGGAAAGGCTTTTCTAATAGCACGCTAGCCTCCGCTGCACCATCCTGTCTGGGCACAATGAATTCAATATGGGGTTTTTACTTCAAACCATCACCAGCAGCATTTCAGTAAATGAGTTGTCAATGACTTCCCCGGCTGAATGAAATATTTATTTAATGTCTTTGTGATAATCTCTTTGCACCTTGACAGAGAGGAGTCGAGTCAGATAGATCTCTGTGATGGCTTTGGTCATGGACTTGTCCTTCACGCTGCCTCGCTTGGACTTAATCTCATCCAGCTCGTCTGCCGGCCTCACCAAGTGGAACACCTTGTCATCGTCCAGCAGGGCGTTCCCTAGGGGGGGAAACACCGTTTACAACTTTCTTTTAATAGTTCAATTTTACCAATTTCTTTTCTCATGCATATTCTTCGACCTACTCACACAAAATAACACACCAGGTGTTTGTGAACTGAATTCGAATGCAGAGAGAATATCCAAGTCGAGATGTTTAAAACAAGACAAATGTACACAAAGCAAGACGATAAAAAAGATAAAAGTGAATCTTATTATAAGCAGAATCTCAACTACATAAAAACAAGACATATTAGCATGTTAAATGAGTGTGGGGGTGTTGAGAAAACCCCTGAGGAAGGACGACTGAGAGGCATTATATTTCAGAGTTTTGCTTCAATGGAAGAGTGTGTGTGTGTGTGTGTGTGTGTGTGTGTGTGTGTGTGTAGAGATACACTTACTCTCCTCGTGGTTTTCCTGGTTCTGGTCATAGTTCTGCTGAGTGTGAAGCACTTTGGACAGGACCAGTGTGGCGTTGTCTCGCACCTGGAGCGCACAACAAAGCACAGATGCACTTCTAGGAACACTATTTTTTTTTTGCAAAGTCTCCATTTTACCCCTATTCACACGTGCATGCAGACACACACACACACACACACAGATGCCTAAGCACAAGCACACCTGCATACAACACCTCCTTGCCTCATTACACACCTTAATGTTATTAGGCACTGCCACTGAGGTCAGCCTCTTTTAACTAGATGACCCAGAACTAATTCATAATCAATACCATTGACTGGACAGCAGAATTGGGTCTTTATTGGGGTATTTACTGGCCATTTTCCTTGGCCTTCACTCATTGTTGACCCCACAAATACTGTGATTAGCACTACCCTGACACAGCCAATGAATCTAAGGCTTTGCGCTAAGAGATCCGTGGAGAGGCTGAAAGGAAAAGAGAAGAGTGCCTTAGAAAAGAGTGGATTTAAGTGTCCAAAAAGGAGAACAAGTAGGGGATATATGTGGGTGACCTCTATTTCCCAAGGATCAATATGGTCAAAAGGAGATTTAGTGGTGAGGTGTTGCTATGAGGACTGAAGAGAGCAAGACCGTGCATATTGTATCGCCCAGTGGTGGAGTGGCAGGTAAAGAGAGGTACGGTGCGGAGCTGAGAGGGGCAGATGGTGAAGGAAAATGGCTCTACTGTGCTTTGTTGTACTTTTGATTTGCAATTAGACAGATAGGTAGAGACGCTCTGAATGCCCGGTGGGTGTAGGTATGCATTTGTATTCCCCTCGACAACACAACTGCAATTACCTTGTGTTTTGTAAATGCTCCGCGTCTTGTCCGCTTTCACACAAGCCAAACACATGTACACAGCTACACACACACCTCATTAGCGGTCTGCTCCACGACCCGAGCCCGGCGGGACCAGCGGCTATTGGCAGATTAGGTCCAGGTTTGGGCTCATTTTCTAACAAACCGATTGTGCTTGGGGTAGGGCTCGTTTTGTTAAATATTACATTTAAATACAGGCCAAGTGCACTGTTACTTCTTCCAGTCGCCATTGGCAGCTGCTACTGAATATGCATTCTAGGTCTGCCTCCTGCTCTGGCTTTCTGTACACGCTATGCATACTTGTGTTTCTGAGTGGGCGCTACAAGTGTGTAGCTCAAATCTAACCGTTTGGAAACTTGGAAATGGATGAAATCAAGCAAAAAAATAGTTAGAGTGACTTAGTTAGAGAGACTTCTACAAATTGAGTTTGGGCATGGGTTCAGGCACTAAATTAGCAGCAGCTGTCGAGCTCGGTGCAGGTCGGCCCTGAACAGTGCAGGTACGGGTCGGTCTAGGGCTGATGTTTCAGGCCCATGCAGACCTCTACACCTCCTTACCTCCCCGCTACCTCATTACCGCCTTGCTCTTTTCAGCCCTGCTTTTCTTTGAAAGAAAAGAAAGAAAGAAAGCATCCTTTATTAGTCCCTAGGGGGGATTTTTCGCACACCCCTGACTAGACACACACACATCGCACCCCACACACATGCACATGCAATACAGGTGTTGGTGGGCACCGTAGCTGCGATACCAGACATTTTTTTCAATCCCCAGCTCACAGCTGGAATACAGGGGATCGAACCAACGACCCTCCGCTGATGGGTCGGCCTCTCCTGATGCATGTTGCATCAGGAGGCTAAAAGGTGTCAATACTCACGTTGTAGTGTGCCAGGGTGTTGATGCGTTTCCACCTGCCCTCCTTCTGGGAGGTCAGGTCCAGGTCTGACAAGATCTGCCCTGTTGAGCCAGGGCGCCACTCTGTGGTGGAGGCAGGAACAGCAAATTAGTTGAAACAGTCTTATTTTATCATATTATTTTAGCAGCAGGAGGTAGGTTATCCATCTATCCATCCTACCGTCTGCCCTGCTCTTTCTCTTGGGTGGGGAAGTGTCAGAACAGACCAATATGACATTATAAATAAAATGGGACTAGTTTGTCCATATTCAGCTAGCAGCCCCATAATATGGACAAGAGGCTCACGAGCTTCCTAATGTCCCACCATTAACACCATGATATATTATACTAATTAATGATTTCATACATACATCATTCTTTGTCAAAAATACTTGTCTTCACATAACACATGGGCGGTATTAATATGAACTCTGCATCTTGGAGCATTAAGGATTTATAGTCATTTCAAGAAGGTGCAAATTTATGCAGCAAGGTGATCCAAAATGTACTCAGATCATTTACTCGATAGGCGGGACCTGCAGAGTAGGTGTGAAAGTCCTGTCATGAAATGTGTTTTTGTGTTTACAAGAATGTGTTGACAGACAGACAGACAGACAGTCTCCATGATGACATAATATCCTGCATATCAACCATGGTGGTGTTACATAAAAATCCTAGTACCACTCAGCCACGTATTATTCATTTACAAGTACCACCAAATGTACGGGGGTTATCTTTCTGATTCATCATGAAAGAAGACGGAACCCTCCTTATCTAAAATGTATAAAGGCATGAGATCTACAGCAGGTGTGGGAATAGAAAACGTCTTTGATGTTGGAAAATGTCTATAGAGCTTTAGCCTTTCAAGTGAATCCCCAAGGTTTCTGACTACAGTAGCGATCAAAACTTTGTTTAGGGATGAAGGCTTTCTTCATGTCGCTGACACTGAACAACTTCGCAGCCTCCGTAATGCCTTTTGCTTTCCACAGAGAGAGAGACCATCTTTAGACCATTAATCAATTAAGAAAAGTTCAAATGAAATAAATAAGTAACCAACTATGCTTCTTTATTAAAACAAATACATTTTAAACACATTCAAAATGTATTTGTCAGTACTAAAATAACTACCACGTTTGACATCCCCCATGCTCCCTGTAACCATTACATTATTCATCATTACTACATGTTTCTGCTTCAGCTCCCCGTTTCACTTGGGAGGCCCGCGACTCACCCAGTGTGACGCTGTCGACTTTGGGCCGGAGGGAGTAAGGCAGGTTCCTGTACACCTGCTCCATGATCTTCTCCTTCACCTGGGAGATGGTGTCGCAGTTCAGCACCTTGACTGGCGTCACGTCTGGACCCTCACCGTGCACCAGCACTTGCAGGGTCTGGCAAACACACACACACACACACACACACACACACACAAGTAAGAACACACGGTGAGAGCACGTACAGTACCATGTGACCGCACCACGCACAGGTACCCACACAAACACACGCACATATTCCCAGATGGCCAGAGTTACCTACCCACCCACACACACACAAACAAAGGGCCACATTGTCATGGCAACCGGGCTTTGCAGGCACATACATTTACTCTGCGGTGACACCTGACAGAACTCTGTCACCTTGCAAGCTAATGACCAAGGCTCTGTGGGAGCAAACTCTGGCCCAAGTGACACACCTCGCCTCTCAGGAATAACGTCTGTGACCACTTCATCGACAGAAACTGGAGACAGGCAATCCAATCTTAACGGCATGCGTTCTAAGCCGGTCTCCATTTGATGTGAATGGAAAGAGGCTGCCGTGAGTTGAAAGTGAATGGGAGCGAGTCTGTCTGAAGCTCGTCGTGTTCTCTCCCTCTTTAACTCAATCACAAAAGGAGATCCATCATAGTGGGAGACATGTAATTCAGCCTAATTTGATAATTATCCTAAGCAACGCCATTACCCACGGGTGTCTTTATTTGTGCTGACTTTAACAGAAACAGCTGTGTTTACATTGGCTTCCATTACCGAAACATGACACGGAGTGAAACACAGGCTATGTTGACTCCCAAAAGCAGTGAACCCACATGGATACAGGCTAGGGGCAGGTCGGAAGGTCGAAAAGGGGGTCGTGGGGACAGCGTGTACACTATACTTGTACCGACTTGCAGGACTTGCACCTTAGCTATTCATTTTCAGTGCAATATTGGAATGTGTCGTCTGTGTAGTTTCCTAACTGAGAACATTGACACTGAAAATGGATGTCACACAAAAGCGGGCAGTCGCCTGGGGGGTTGTCGGTGGTTACCCTGGCAACTGCGCAGTGTGTGTGTTGCTTACCAGGCACACCATGCAATCTCAAAGCAGTGTGTGCAGCTTTTCTGACTGTGGGTTTTGTGTGTGTGTGTGTGTGTGTGTGTGTGTGTGTGTGTCTGTCCATCTCACCAGGACGCAGTACTCTACGTCGTCGCCCAGCAGGCCTGTGTCGTTGAGGGTGTACTTGGCTTTCTTCACTCTGGCGTCCACGGGCCCTTTCTCGATCTGGTGCTTGATGGCTCGGAACAGTTTGTACAGAGGCTCGCCTGCAGAGTCCTGGTGTGCACACACACACACACACACACACACACACACACACAGCCATTCAGAAGGTTCCTCAGAGCTTTGTCAAGTATGTAAGTGCTGTATAGCACTTTAGACCTCAGATTAATAGACATGCTATTATTAATGTCAATCACTAATGGAAGAAGTGAAGAAACCCATGAATCTTTGCATGTCCTTTAGTATACACCGCCTCTGAATTCATTGACCTTACACAATATTTGTGTATACTAGTATTTAGGCCTTTGTATTTTGTACATTCTGGGTGTTTTCTTTTTTGGTTTTTTTTTACTGTTGCTGCAACCCCAAATCGCCCCTGGGGATCAATATCTATCTTCTATCTTCACATCTTCTTCTACCAGTTTATAAAGTATGCACGCAAAACTGTTGTGAATAATACAATATATTATCAAATGCAATTTCCTGATATATTATTATTATTATTATTATTATTATTATTATTATGAGCCAAAACCCCTGTATTACCTTCAAGAACTGGTAGAGGCAGATTGACATCCAGTTACACAGCATCCTCTCCACCACCGTCTCCGACCTGGAAAACACATCACACCAACACTTTAACGTCAGCGCCTATGAGTCCTACTTTCACACCAGGAGAGCCAGCAGGGCTAGCAACCAGTCAATGGATGGCCAGCCACAAATAGACTTAAATAAATAAAATATACCATTACAAATGTATCAGTCTATTTTCATAATTACCAGAGGAATGAAATCAAACCAATTTAAGAGGAGAGACGGCTACTTCAACTTTTGATAAATAAACAAAAAGATGTAGAAACCAATGAATGAAATATTTTACTACTATTTTTATAACACCCTTTTCATGATTTCAAATTCAGAAGCCAGAAGCGAAGCCTATGGGCTCGCATTAAAATGCTGAGAATCAGTTTAGCGTGCAGAGCATCAGAGTCCGTTTCCATGGAAACTGTCTGTCAGAATGAACCTGTCAAATGATGGCTGCTTGGCAAAAGGCGGGTAAACGTGATCCCCATTTTCCTTTTATGGTTTTGAAATGTAAAAACACTAGTTTCTAAAGAGGTTCAAGGAAGAGTAGAAGAGAAGGGAAAGAAAGATATTCCAAATCAAATTACCGGTCACTTGCCCGGGTGGCCTTCCTAGTGTATAGTTATTCATTGGTGGGGCCTATTGTTAGCTGTTAGCATGCCTAATTGGCTGTCTTGTATATAGGGGGCCTGTGTTGGCACAGCATAATGAACCTCTCCATTGGGGGATAATTAGAGATGTGTACTTGCATAACAGCCAGTCACAGCTTGCCAAGGCACAGTTGACAGTTCAGATTGCATAACCCCCCACTAGCATGGATGTGCGACTCTACTGTAAGACAACTGAGTCCTGCTGAGGGAGGGGGGGGCGGCAGTCAGTAGATAATTTGACCTCAACATGATCATTACAGAGAAGAAAGTGGTGAAGAAGAAAGTTACACTGAAGTTGGGCTGAGTCTGGCTCTTGACAATGGACCGCAGCAGTCGGAGTCCAACAGTTGAAAACATGGCAACAGCGTCAAACAGTCCACCACGTCTTGAACTGAATCCCAGTCCGCCTTAACTGGTTGACAAAACTGGTGCCAGGCGTGAAACTAAACTATTTCCACTTACAGAGCCAACCAAATTTCAAAACCCCTGTGCAAATGTTGACAAAAAGTGTGTAACACAAAGTGTGGTAACACACTGCTTGATTGTTTTTCCTGTTTGCTGCGGTATCATAGTAGTATTACATTTTTTGACATCCCAAATTCTATCTATTGAGCAATACTGCGTTGACTCCTGACTCACCTGCGCAGCATGAGTTTGGGGTTCTTGCTGTGGACGTACTCCCCCATCAGCTCCAGCAGCAGCGTCCTCATGATGTCAGTGTAGTACTCCAGCTTACCATGCAGAGCCACCGTCAGCAGGGAGGCAAAGTACACCTTGGCCCTGGCGTTGAACTCTGGACGGGCCTCCAGGGTACGGATAAACTATGTACACACGTGAACACGTACAGGCAAATTACATGTGTGAAATGGATCAGCCAGACAAGAAGCAGGTCCTGTATAATCTGGTCTTTTAAACACTCTAAAAAAACAATGCTAATGCAAACAATAATCATCAAGGCAAATTTAGTTGTGCCCTATTAAAATATTATGGCTCAGAACAGATATTAATTAGTGGAAGAGGAAGCACCCACACACATATAGTTAACACCTCAGAGGCTGTTTCTGTGCCAGTAGTATTGGCTGATTAAGAATGTTCACACATCTCGTTCTCCTGCAGCGCCGTGCAACAGCGTTCACCCCCCTTGAATTGTTGCTATTAAGTTACTTGAAAATATTTCAACATTTATTTGGGATTTTTCAGGAGCTTTAGTTCTGTGCAAAGCGCTCTATTCCATCAATGGAAACAAAATTGTTGAAATTTATGTGGAGGGATACAATTAAAATAACAGAGAACCCCCTTGCTTAGCAAATATTTCTTCTGTTTCCCCACTTCTGACACTACTCCACTCTAACTGCAAGACAACTATTTCATCAGTTCGACTGAGGAGAGGCTGGATTTAAAATAGATACTGAAAAATGAACTCAGATGGTTTGTGGATAAGGTATATTTTGAAGAGTAGTGTTGTGGAGGCCAAACCCACAATCACCTTTCTGATCTCTCAAATGCAGTTTACCCAGCTAATATAGGTCTTAACGATATATTGTTATTGCATACTATATACAATGAACTAATAGTAAGTAGCGCCAGATTAAAGTTTGTTGGCCTTCTTACTTTACCGATCCTGTAATTCACCATTACAACACTGCTGTAAACTGCTGTATCACCCCGTGAGCACGAATGACCGTGTGAGGATGCACAGCCGTATATAACTGTCACTTACATTGATCAGGAAGGTCTTGGAGTTGAGGAGGTTAGAGAACTGGTTGAGTGCCTGGGTCACCGTGGCCCGCCGTGACTCGGGGATGTCCAGCTTGCCCGTGATCATCACGTCGTTGGCACCGTCCTTGGAGGGCAGGAAAAAGACCCGGTCGGTGTAGGTCTTGTAGTCCAGGAAGGGGATTCGGCCCTCGCTCAGGTCGTTGGTGTGGTCCTCCATCTCAATCATCAAGTCTGGGAGGAGGAAACAAGAAAGTAGTGCCTCATTCCTTTTTTAATAAGAAGCTTTTGTCATTTGCTTGCTCCTCGTCCATCTCAATCGTTACATCTGCGAGAGTCGGAGAAGGGAGTGCATTGGCGGACAATAATGTCAACTGTGAAAGATTGTTTTTTATTACTAGTACTGGAAAACTGCTCCTCTTAATGATGATAACATGATGTTAAGCAGCAAGTTTATTCAATGCACTGTAGTACAATATATCAACGAAATGTAATCAGAGCTATGGAGCACTTCATTTCTTTATAGCTTCTTTGAGCCATGGATCCTCTGTGAGGCATTAGTGGTATTGCTGTGCTGCTGCACGGCTGCAGCGATGGTACCTGTAAACTCTTTCTTGCAGCGGTCCCGTACGCTCTCTTCCAGATTCTCCAGCTGGTGTTTCACCTTCTCGTACTCTCTCTCTGCCTGTTGGCTCTTCCTCCTGCGCAAATTCCAAAATCGCACACATCACATACACAACACTGGTGTCATGAAAACAAATATGGTGGAATGACTGGTGGGGAGGACTTGTACTTTCTTTAAATGATTTTATAGGTCTAATTGCTGTTCAAAGAATTGGTCTGTATCCATACGTGGGTCATGAGAAGATTAAAACGGGCACCAAAACCATTCAAGAATCCAAATCTACTGACTATAATACTATACTGCTATACTACTATGAATTTTGTTTGCTTAATAGCATGCAAAAAACAGTTTTGGTTGCAGGAAAGATGATCTGTTTTGTATGACGGTAGTGTACCTGTAGCAGTAGACGGAGATGGCGATGATGAGCAGCATGGGCACGATGACAGCAGGGATGATGATGTAGAGTGGCACCTCGTACTTCCTCTCGTAGTGCACCTTGCCCACCACCCACTCCCCATTCCCAAACTTAATCTGTGGGCAAACACGGACAAGGAATCTCATTGTCTGGACAAGTTATGAACATGTCAGCCAGGTATATTTCTGTATGAAGTGTAGATAGTGTTGGACAGGAAATGGAAAGGGGGGAGAAGATTCGACTGATGCTTGCAGTTGCAGGACCTTTCAGTACTTCAAAAATGGAACGGCCATGTGAAAGATGATAAGGCCACATCAGCCATACAGTGAATAAACGTATCAAGCACTTTTAATACGTAGGTATCCTGTACTATTAATAGTCTGGCGGTGTCATTTTTCATGCTGCACACAGTACTTCCAGCCAGACAAATTAAACAATAGCTCACTAAGAGGGATTAGTAGGAGGAACGGGTCGTGTATTCATGAAAACTGTGGCCAGGCTGTAATTAAATGGAATTACAGGCCTGTAGCTACATGAAAGTTGTCCAACCATTGAAAAATGGGATCTCATGAGATACAGAGAACAATGCATGTGCTCATCGGTGTGTGTGTGTGTGTGTGTGTGTGTTGTCTTTCTGCGTCTGTTCTGACCAGCAGGTCCAGCGGCTCGGAGCTGGTGTCTCGGCGGTGGCGTTTGGAGCGGGCGCGGGGCTGGGTGGGGGGCGGGTCCAGGAACAGCTTGTCGTCCTGCAGGGTGTTGACCAGGCAGGGGACGTCACCCACGAATGCCTGGGCCTCTTTGGCCGTCATAGCCTTGGAGAAGCCTCGACCCTACAGGGGGAGAAACACTGTAATACTATTGGAGAGGTGAGCAGTAATAGTGAACCATTCCAGTCACTGGTCTGCAGCCCCATAGTTGTTGTGATTGAATTCTATGAAAGTGAAATTAATTATTACATTTATATACCATCAAGTAGATAGTCCTTTCCAATTTAGATGAGGAGAGATTTAAAATATGAGGTCAGAGTCTATTTTTAATGTTTGCACTGCTTATCACTTTGCATGCAAAGTCATATAGTGACTATGAGGTTAAACTCCACGCAACATAAAACTGAAGACATGTACTGGATGGAAAGGTAGAAAAAACTGATAGCACTGTAGATGATCGCCCACTTTGAATGCCAAATGTATTTAGAAAAGTTAAGATTATATTAAACAGTCTTTTTAGCATTTGAAGTTATTTTTTTAAATGCAAAGATTTTCTCAATTTGCAACCCTGAAACATCACGAAACTTGAGATCTTCCTTCAAACTCATTTTCAGTCAATACACTTGAAATTCTACTGTACACCGCTCTAAATTATTCTGGTGCAGTATGGAATACGTGGATGGTGAAATGAATGCACGTAAACCAGGGCCTCAGTACTCCAACAGACACAAACCACTTTGGCAGATGCTTTTCCCCGACTAATTTCCCCAGAGTCTTATGTGAAAATTAAAAAAGATAAGCCAGGGGCGTCCTGGTGGCTCGGGTTCGAATCCGGCCCGGGACATTTGTCGCACGTCATCCCTCCTCTCCCACCCAATCTTTCCTGTCTCTCTCTACTGCTAACTATCAAATAAAGTCAGTCAGTCTCATGGCTTCCCTGTCTCATGTCGATCTTTCGGTTTGATAGCAGGGACATGACACATTCAAGCTGGTTTGATATGTCAGACTCTTGTTTACAGTAATGTAGTGTGATTCACCCCAACAAATTCAGAATAATACATTGAAATAGAAAAAACATACATACAAAAAAAGTGTACCGGACTGAAAACAAACCATGCAGAGTCTGAGGGTGTTTCTTGGCTGCATATTGAGGATTTTTGAGGACATACTTAAGTGGCCACTTTATTTAATTTAAACTTTTCCAGCTGAAATCAGGAAGACATTTATAATAAGTGCTTTGATTTTTTATCTGTTCATTCAAAATGGACAGAATTCTTTTTAAAAAGTGTGCTTGTTGCAAGTACTCATGTACTTTCATCTCATTTGACATCCAAAACAATAACAGCCGAGAGCCACGATATTTTAAAATGTGTTGTTACTCACATATTTTAGCTCATTGTGTGTAGTGACGCCTACCATAACATAAGCGGCTGAAGTGTGAAAATCTTGTAACTGCAATTCGGCAATTTTTCAGTGTCTTTATTCTCAGGTCAGAAAATAAATTGGCTATGAAGTGGCTGAAATTTCAGAAACACGAGGCTTACAGGGACCACCGACCACCCCGTACTCACGGTGACGATGATGATGTTGGTCTCGGTGATGACCTTCTTGCGCAGCTCGTTGAAGGTGGGGTTGGAGTGGTAGTCGAAGGGCTTCAGCTCCTTCTTCCAGTTGTCCAGGTGGAGGTGGGTTTGGAAGAGCTGGGTCTCGGAGGAGCGGTTCACCGTTGGCGACAGGAACTGGATCACCGTGTCATTCTGGCTGTGGGCTTCCTGCAGGTACTGGAGGGGAAATAAAATCACACAGACAACTGCACATAAACAACAAGACAAGGTATACGGCAGAGTGTAAAACTAAACATATCAAAAATAAAAACTAGATATATAAACAGAATTAAACTAAACAGGACGGTGTTTGATATTCACAAGCTGGGGCAGGATTTAGAGAGAAGAACGCAAACAGAGGGTTTAAAAGGGCTTTTTTGAAGGAGGCAGTGAGTTGCTGTTGTTATTGCGTGAGAGGCGGGAGTATCGGGGAGGAGTGGGGTGGGAAAAAAAAAGCCCCGTTTGGTAAGAAGGGGAAGGAGGTCAGATTGTGAAAAGAAGTGTCTGTTTTTAATCCTTGTATTAAAACCCCAATCTGTCACTGCAGAACGATAGCCCTTGTTGAATCACAGCCCCCGCTGAGTCATCCCACTACTGGCTTTGTTTATGTTTTGATTCACTGGACTGAGGATATTCTTTCACTCTCACATAGTTTGACAGAGCTTTTGAAACAGGGCTGACGATACACGACAGCTGAACACGACTCTTCCATGTTTTCTGAGGCTTCAGAAAGACATTTTTGACACTGATAATGCTTCCAAAACAGTAAAGTAACATAGACCCACATTTTTAAGATGATGGTTTATGAAAGTCTTTGACGATCTTTTGTCATTCAGTAGAGCAGGAATAATACTTTGTTGTCCTTGTAGACTTCTCTACACACTACGCACACACTGATTAGCACAATTCCAGCAGCTATGACATGGGTTTGTACCGAGCTTTGTGCAGTGTTGTGCTAGTACATTTAGCTTGATACGAGCATGAAACACTGTTGTACATTTATTAAGTGTAAATAATGTACATGGGTGTATTGTGTATTTTAATGCATACCTAACTCTGTGCACTTCTGTCCCCTTTAGCTTGATTTGAGCAGGAAACACTCTTTATCGTGTAAAGCGTGTGTGCGTAAACATATTGCCAAGTACTAGATAGCTTCTGCAGCTGAAGTGCATGTGAGACTTGTTGATGTGAGACCGCTAAACTGACCTTCAATATAACTTACATGTCGTTACAATGGGCCAGCTGCCATAATGACTCCAAATATTTTGGTCTAGTTCAGCGGATATACTCCAACCAAGAGAAGCTTATGAAGTTGACCAGCCAGCCTTTGAGATAACATTTTCCATCCGCTGCTAGTTTGTGGGCAGCGCACAAGTCTTTCCAAATCTCTCCTGTCCCTGGGTGGCAGGGAGGGAGTGCAGCAAAGTAGAGCAGAGTGATGCAGAGCAGCCTAGTCACATAATCTCCTGCAACCTTAATGCTGGTATTAAGTTTAGCCCCTAAATGAAATGAATAAAATTGCTGCTGCTTAGGCTGCCCAGTACACTGGAGAGCAGGGTCGGCGAGCTGCGTGCCACAGCTTCAAGTTCTCTGGCAGAATCAACCCTGGTTGATGAAGCCGGAGGAGGGATGTGGTTGTTTTTTGGCGAGGGTGAAACAGTGTTGCTGCTATCTGCAATCTTACAGGTTTAAGGATTTTATGGTTTAAGAAGTGCGATAAAGTCATGCTGGCTTATGGAATTTTACTGATCGAGGGAAGCAAGGAGGAGTGGAGACTAGTGTGTGTGTGTGTGTGTGTGTGTGTGTGTGCTGGTACAGTGGGAATGGTTTAGGGCTTAGCCTGAATGAATCTCCACTGTAGAAGCAGCAGCAGTCTCATGAGATGTAGGGAGATCGATGGATAGTGCCAGTGCTACAATTGAGAAGGGGAATAGGTACAGCGGACGGAAAGGAAGAAATCCTCCGGGACAAAGAGAAGATCATGGGAAACTGACAGAAAGAGTATGAATGAGGGAGAGCAAAAAAAAAAAATGATGATTGTGAGAGACGGATGATGAACAGACAGGTGGAAAAAGGTGGAGAGGAAGATAGAGAAAAATAAGGAGAATGGAAAAACGGCAGCGCGCCCCACACACACACACACACACACACACACACACACACACACCTCGAGCTCTCCCGTGCAAGCCGTCTCCTTGGGCCTTGACCTTCATGACGGCAGTCTGGATGCGGTCAAAGCCGGAGCCGGTCACCACTATGTTCCTCCCTCCGCTGAAACATGTGCAGACAGACAGAGACAGGCACGTAGGGAGAGTTAAAGGATGATAGACATAGCTCTTAAATTACACCCGGGGTAATTTTCACAGGGGATGAAAACAAATTAGTTTAGGCCTGCGAGCAGCCTATTTCAAAGTTGTCTGTTGTTCTAGTCTGTATGCCTAATCACTCACCGCAGTGCTTTCAATTGCAGAGAAAAGCAAGATAACTGTCTGATGCATCCATTTTTCTGCAGCGATCAAAGCATTCAAAATATCTGCACATACTGCAACTCTTGGAAGACAAATAATACAAAAGGGTTCTTGGCATTAAAGACCTTTATCAAGGTTGCAGACTTTCATTTCTCAAACACCGTGACATGGAAGTGTTCATATTTCCACAAATTATATTCAACCTTGTTGTCATTGTCAATTTACCAGGTTTTTTTTTTTTGTTTGTTTTTTTATCACAACAGTGGAGCGATGAGGTATTCAACTTTCATACTAACCCGAACCCTTGACATACCATCCATACAGTTTACAAATTAACTGAGACCTGTAAACTAATGCACATGACAATGAATATCCCAACAAACTGAACCAAGAACAGGATGTCCTTGACCTGAGTGTCGCTAACTCACCAGACAAAGCTGCCTTTGGGGTGGTGGTCCAGCAAAATGGGGTTTTCCAAGAACTGAAAGGCACCAGGGATGGATGTTGTGGTGTTCTTTCCATACTTCACCATGACGGTGAGGGGGTAAGAAGGCAACCTATCTGCCCGGTACTCTCCCATCCTGCAGGTGATCGCTTCTCCAAACCGCTCTCTGTCGAGACAAGGGCATAAACTCAGTGCTGGCTGGAGGGGGCGGGGGGGGCTGACAGCTTGTTAAATCCTGACTTTGCTGCTTCTCTAGCTCGTTATTTTCCTGTTACCTTGGCCTAAAATGTCACCACGGACTGGTTTTGACAGAATACAGTGGTCACTACTGCAAGGGAAAATGGATAGGAAAAAAAAATAATACTCTTCTGACACCAAGTTAAGGTCAATTCCATTTTCATTTCAGGAATGACAAAAAAAAAAAAAAAATCAATTTATGGGCTTCAAAGTCTGCATACTGTAGAATCTGCATAGAGTACAATGTCTGAATAACAAGTAGTACTTATCAACTGAAGAGAGCGAATTGAAGCAGAATTGGTCTCCGGCGTGAATGACTATTATTCAGGCGAGAAATACTTACACAGTGCAGTTCACCACTCCAACAGTGACCTGGACGTCATCCTTGCTGCCGGTGTTCAGGTTGGTGCCGGAGATGGTGATGAGGGTACCCCCAGCTTTGGGACCCCTGGAGGGCTGCACCGCATCGGGAATCGGGTCCTGGCGGGGGTCCGAGATACAGTATAAATAAATCACAGGTCATCTTTCCCCTACTAGGATTTTAAAGTACACACACGCTCCTGCCCACAGGCAAACAGTCACTCGAACATGCAAGAGCAACACACACACAGACACACACACTCTGTCATACACACACACACACACACACACACACACACACTCACATTTTCTCTCGTCCCCTTGATCTCTCCCTCTCCATCACAAACATACACATACGCACACATGCACCACATCTGCCTCAATTTGCAGAGCAAACAGTTAGGCGGAGCACTCCCCTGTGGGGAAGCTTTAGCGGAGCCAGAGATATGAAAAGCCAGTTTAATAGCGACACTGTAGCCTGTTAAAGTATTAGAGGAAATGGGGCCTACTGCATAGCATCTGGTTAAAGAGAAATGCATACATTCTTGGGCTTATCATACAGTGCATTACCATTGTAATATGACAGCATCTAATTTACCAGTACATTAGCGTATTGTATTTGTACAGTCAACTTAAATGACATGCCCTTGGTATGTTTCCGATAAGGAGCTCTCTGCAGCTAGGAAATGGGAAATATAATAGAGTCCATAAAACATCCAAATCAGCTGAAAGCTTTTGGATGTGTTCATTTTCTGGGTCAAAAGTTCCAAGCCTGCATTCTGGGAGTACAGTTGAGGACAGGTTTTGTGTGTGTGTGTGTGTGTGTGTTTCTGCTTTTTACCCTGTAGGTGAAGTAGATGGAGGAGGTTCCTCTCTTCCCCCCTTCTACCTCCACCTCCACCTGGCCCCACTGGGTCTTCATGGGGCCCAGTGGGCTGATCTCACACACCACGCTGGGCAGGAGGAGAAGAAAAAAGAAAGGAAGCAGAAAAAGACATTTTAGATCTGTATCCCCAGTGACCACTCAATTACACCCAATGCGATCTGTATTTATGAACCCCAAATAACTCTTGCCAGCCAAGACTCTAATCTGAGATAGCATACATACAGCCTGGAGCTGTATGGAAGGGATATGGACTCAGACAACGTTGGTGCAAATTTACTCATTCAAAAGAGATACTTCTGTCTTGTTTTAAGCAATAGTACATTTGGTGGCCACATTATTAGTTAGATCTTCCATTTACGCAATACAGCTCATGCCTCCAGACAGTGAGTCATGTGGCTGTTACTCAGTATATGAAGCATACATGCTCAAGAGGTTCAGTTATTGTTTGACAAAACTGAGCAACTTTGAACATGGTATGATTGTTGGTGTCAGATTGGCTGGTTCTAGCGTCTCAGAAACTGACGCCCTCCTGGGACTTTCACGCAGTACAGCGTCTAGAGTTGACCAAAGATGGTGTAATAAACAAAACACATCCAGTCAGCTGCAATCCTGTGGCTACAAATGACTCGTTGATGAGGGAGCTGAGAGGAAAAGACTCATTCAAGCCAAGACAAGTATGAGAATAACAACTCAGTACACCAGCGATGTGCAGAAGGGCATCTCAGAACACACAACTCATCAAACCTTCAAGTGGATGAGCAGCAGAAGACCACGCTGGGGTTCACTCCTGTCACAGCTTACAAGAGGATGAGGCTACAGTGGGCATAGGATCGCCAAAATTGGGCGATTGATGAATGGAAAAATTCCGCCTGATCCAACAACATCATGGTGTATGTTGCCACATGCAGATGGCAGGATGAGAATTTGGCGTAAACATGGATCCATCCCTGCCAGGTGTCAACAGTACCGGCTGGTGGTGGTGGTGTTATGGTGTGACTGTTTTCTTGTTACACATTTGGCCTCTTGGTATCAACTGAGCATTGTTTGAACACCACTGTGACTTAAGTGCATT
Organism: Hoplostethus atlanticus; assembly: GCA_034670405.1. NCBI lineage: Eukaryota > Metazoa > Chordata > Actinopteri > Trachichthyiformes > Trachichthyidae > Hoplostethus > Hoplostethus atlanticus. The sequence continues at coordinate 2,326,036 of JAXDDX010000001.1, read as the reverse complement.
GGCGTGACTTTAGTTTCCTCCATTGGCCTGTGCAGTTCTCAGATCTCAACCCAATAGAGCACCTTTCAGGGTTGAGGTGGAACCAGATGCTTGCAGCATGAATGTGCCACCGAAAAATCTGACGTTATCAAGTCAGGACCAAAATCCCCGTGGGACCTTCCCAGCACTTTGGTGAACTCATGCCTTGAAGATTTCAGGCTATTCTGGAGGCAAAAGGCAGTCGTACCCACTAGAAATACCCGATAAAGCCGCCACACGCTGGATTTCAAGGTTTTCATTCAGTAAGGTTCCTTTTTAAAGAGAGCAGTTCTGCTTCTGAATCAACCTCTGTCTGGAGACCTTTTTCCCTCGACTTCAGATCGATAGGATGGGCATAATGAGCTGATTAAAATATCCACCCAGGCTTCCTCAAGGAAAAGCAAGATCGACCCTCATGCTGATAATGTATCCAAAAAGTAAGCTAAAAGAACGCTTTGGATAAAACCTGTTCATACAGTTGTGACTAATGGGCTGCAATGGGGAGTGAGTGTGTGTGTGTGTGTGTGTGTGTGTGTGTGTGTGTGTGTGTGTCTGGGGGCATAATTACCTGGTAGAGACAGAGTACTTGTCCCCCTGATGGATACATGGCTCCCCCACCACGCTGATGCTCTTAATGTTTTCTTTATGAATGCCTAGGTTGGAGCCACGGATGGTGATGGAGATGCCTCCCCGCATGGGGCCAAAACGAGGGATGATCTGCATAGGGAGACGAGGTGTGGGGGTGGAGGAGGAAGGGATTTAAAATGGATTTTAGATTAAACAGATTAGTTTTGCAATAAGGACATACAAGAGATTTACATGGTCTGTCTAAGTGTGCTGTATAATTGAAGCTAAAATATTTGGTAGGCCAAGGTTGAGAATCAGGGCTACTGTGTGTATGCTTACGTGTGGTGCACTATCTCACATTGACAACAACGATTAACACTATTAATGATGGATTCTTGTCAATGACAATGAGACACAATCAACTGAACAAAGAAAGAAATTGATCCAATCTAGATGCACCGAAGATCAGTGCATTGCACCATCAAGAAGAAGGACACTTTGGACTCCTTTGTCAACAGAAAGATGAAACCCAGTCAATAAACCTTCCAATCAATAATCCAATCACCAAAGTCAATACCCTTTCACAGTTAATTCAATACAGCATGTACCGTTTACAGTTCAAAGGTCAACCAAAAGAGATGACAACGTCGTAACTACTCACATCAGTGATCTGTGGGTCTGGGCACTCGATGTTGTAAGGGTCCTTGGACCCCAGCCGGTCTGAAGTGCACAACATCTCGTACACACACGCCTTCCGCTTGGCGCACCACACACACCTGTAATTGGGGTCAGCATTCTTACAGAGACTACAGTCCTCCCTTCCCATGGAGCAGTTGTACAGTGTAACTGTAAGGGAAGACATGAGGGACACAGTCAGAGAAAAAAAAAAAAAAAGAAAATCACATTTTGCATTGTATGGATTTTCATCTATCTATCCTTGGTTAAGTTTGCTGTATGTTTTGGGCCATTGTCTTGCTGCATGATAAACTGCTGTCCAATGGGTTTAGTCGCATTTCACTGAATATTGGTGGACAACATGTTTCTGTACACTTCAGCTGTCATGCTGTTGCTGCCATCACTGGTTACATCATCATTAAAGACCATTGAACCGGTTCCAGATGCAGCCGTACAGGCCCAAGCCATCACACGGCCTCCACCACGCTTGACAGACGAAGTAGTATGCCGAGGGCCCCTGTCTTTCTCCACACTTTTACCTTTCCATCACTCTAGTAAAGGTTTATCTTTGTCTCATCTGTCCATAAGACTTGTTTCCAAAACTCAACAGACTCATCTTTGTATTTTTTTTTTGCAAATTCCAATCTCGCCTTTCTGTTCGTGGTGCTGATGAGAGGTTTACATCTGAAAGTGTAGCCTCTGTAATTTGCCTTCTGCGCACAGTGTCTTGCAATACGTTTCATGTATGGAAATCATTAGCAATTACTCAAACTGACAATTTAGGATTTTCTTTCGCAGCTCTAATCAACCTGTCATCACTTTCTGATGTGTTCTGCAGACGGCCTGATCGCTACTGATTTCTAAGTCCTCCAGTAGTTTCTTCTTCCTCACAATCCTCACAATAGCCTTCTTGGTTGTCATACATCTCTGGCCCCTCATCTGCAGTTTTCTTGTCTTCTATCTTTTAGCTTATAAAGCCGACTCTACAAACACTTCCAAAGGATATATATATAATTTGAGTAATATGGTACACCTGTGAAATTTGAAACAGCTGATACTTGACTGACTTAAAAATAGGGGGACTTGACTCATTGAATGGCATTGTTGTAATGTAGTTAAATGTCTGTTTAAAGAAAATACATGAAATAAATGTAAACATTGTGAATTTTCAGTCATTACAAATTTGATTAGTACAGAGGAAAAACCACCAATTTGTCACAACCCAATACTTATACACACAGTATGTGCGTGCATGTATTCTGAATGAATGGTGAGATGTGTGCATTCATACGTGATGAAGTCATTTGGGTCGTGACCGGGAAGCTGTAAAAGAGACCTCTTGGCCACTTGTTACGAATGCCATTGAGGTTTGTAAAATCTTATTTGATGATTTTAAACCATGTAGTCATTACCAATTAAATTCTCAGTTTAATTTTTAATTCAAGATCAAAGGCAGCTTCCTGAAATGTAACAAAGGCGCCACACTGGGACGAGGAGTGTACACACAGGGCATTCTAAGTAAGGCCTCCCCCATTAAAATGTGAGGGCGCACCGTTCAGCGTGCTGTCCATCTTCTTGCCCGACGCCTTGTCCTTCACGTAGAAGAGAACATTGGTCTCCTGTGACTTATCGAAGGAAAACTAAGAAATTGGAAGAAAATGAATTATTAATACAGAATCCAGTGATTAATGGCACTTGAGCTCTTCTTAGCAAACAGTGTGGGCTGTCGCTTTCCCATGCCAAAAGGAAAGAGAGAAAAAAATCATACCCAGTTTGGCAGACTTTCAGCTGAAGAAATCAATGTTAGAAAAGAACATAGCTGGGGGCTAGGCACTGTTTGAGTTTCCCAATCACAGAGAATTCACAATCTGAAGACGAAGCTAAAATAACCCCAGTGAGGAGAGTCTGTCCATTAGAGGGAGCTAGAGAATATCAAAGGGACTGTGCAGGCTAGGTAACAGGTGATTTGGTTTATAACCCTGGAACATGATGTCAACTGTTTACTATTTGTGCATTGAAAACATTTGCAACCAAGTGGTACTCTACAAGGTATTTCACTCCACAGAGCTGAACTATACTGCACATAATCTGGTCCTCATGTCTGCCATAGTTCAAGGACCTTTATTGAGTGGGCAGAGTAAAATCAAATCAGCACTTCTTTGTGAACAGAGACATAGGTCTGCATTACTGAAGAACTGTCATGCAACTAGCAATCAGCCATACTGACATTGAAGCCGCTGAAGGTATAGAAAGGCCCTTGCTCGGAAATGACCTCCTCCTCCATGTTTCTCATCAATTTCGTGCCGATGGTGAAAGCATGGTCCTGGAGAACCGGACAAATAAAAAGAGGAAAGATGGTTTTATTCACCATTACACATTGTGCGCCGTCTGATTCACTGTGACCTTACTGACACCCTCAAGCTTCCAAGAGTTTAAACAAGCTGAGGAGTCTATAATACCCACAAATACTTTAAGTTCAGCTGCCCGTGCCATTATACCTTGTACAGGTCCAGATTGATGCCTTCAAAACTGATGGTAGTCTTGAAGCCCACGGGGATGAGCATAGGATCTGGATTCTCAAACCGAGGACACTTCGCTCCCTGTGCAGGCGTAGAAACAGATCAGATACTCTCACACCTCCCATCATTCACATTTTAAACATGCAAACCACTTAATAGAGACCCTCATCCGCGGCGACAGATAAGTGCATTACTGGAACATCTGCTGACTTGTAAATTGATATCCTCCAACCTAGAACATTTGTCACTCAAGATGGTGGCATCTGATACTGGGATTTTTTTATTCTGTTTTTTTTTCCCCCCAGGTATTTGGATCACTTAATCGCCATGTCACATGTGGTGATTAGACACGCCTCTAAACTTTTGGTAGCGTCTGTCATAGACCTACTATCAGAGATGGTCACAGAATATGTCTGAGGTTGGGGTTCAGTGTCCTTGTCACTGAGAGCTCAACAGGGATGCATACTGGGGGTTGCGTGACTACTTGACCTTCCAGTCAAAAGTAAACGTTTCTAAACCTGGACCACCATGACGGAAATCTAACTCTTTAGGTGACCAACCTGACGGTGTTTGATGATGTTGGAGCCCACGACGGTGTCATCCATGTCACTGCAGGTGTGATCACCTGTGTTCCACTGGCAGCCCCAAGGACTGGCCACGCATGACATGCACCTGAAACACACACAGAAAATTGTGCGCACACACACACCAAAGATAAGAAAATGCTTTCAAACATATCATTAGGTACATGCGCACATACAAAAAAGACACACACCAACACAATCTAAACATGCAAACTCATCAAAGAGCGTCCGGCACAAAATCCATGTTGCTGACAGTGAAATGGATCTCTGCAACCTCGCATAAACAAGGCTCGTTCATCACACATTCCTCTGGATGAAAAAAACAACAAGGGACAAAGAGGAAAAAAATATTGGGAGATCGACTTTCATTTTTTGATTAATGAAAAGGAAACAGGCAATTTCCTCGGCTTGGTAATAAAAAGGGAGAGAAAATGCAAGAGGTGCACTGAAACCTACCATGCATCACAATTTACACAGAGCCTTCCTCTCTCACTCCTTGCGCTGTGATTCATTTTACATCAAGGTTGTCATGTGACGCTGCGTTCAGTGTCGTCGTGTTTTTCAGAGAAAAGTGAAAACCTAAAGTATCCGACTCACGGCGTGTTTTCAGCTTTCTTCACCGTTGCGGCGCAATTGTAGAACTTGAACTCCTGCTTGGCCAGCTCCACGCTCTCGTTGACAAAAATCTTGACGAGCACTGCCACAAAGTCTGACGGCACAACAAAGAGAGGGTTGAAATGTTCTACATGAGCTGAAGAAAGAAAACACATTCTGATAGATACTCAAGAAGCCATATTGTTCAGTCTAGGTTGAAAATAACCTTGTAGATGTTTAGAAACTACCCCCCCCCCTGTCTTTTCCTCTTTATAATCACTGTTCAGACAGTTCTCTGGCAGAGATCTACCCTACCCCTCCTGAGCGCTCAGCTATTGCAAATAAATATACTCGAGTAATTCATGACTCTTTGTCAACCTCAACAAGATATGACCTCGAAATTTCAGATGGGGAATGACCTCAAACACCTTTATGCTGATTATGAATTACATTTATTGAGCTCTAAGGCGCTTACCACATAACCACGACGTCCTGGTTTCAAATCCAGTGTGGGACCTATATCACGTTATCCCTCCTCTTTCGCCCAATCTTTCCTGTCTCTCTCTACTGCTAACTATCAAATAAAAGGCAAAAATGGCCAAAAAAAACAAAACAAAAAGATATATAAAGGTCATACCTTCGTCCTCCGGTGTGGGTGGTATAGCGGCAGGCAGGGGCAGGGCACAGGTGACCAGACCGGATTCGGACATGGTGCCCTCGTTCTTGATGGACCCAAAGACGCAGCCCAGACGGTCAGAACTCCCGATGGAGGGGAGGGAGGTGATGTTGATCTCCACCTGGGCAGGAAAGAGGAAGTAAAGAAATGGGAGCACGGCAGTGGATGAGGTGGGCTGTTTTTTTTTACAGGAATCATTATCTCTCATTTCTTGTACGTTCGGATGAATAATTTCATTTCACATTGAATTCATTCTCGTTGCATGACTGTTCGGCAGGATTGTGAGCAGGCAATACAGTCTGCAGTTCCCTTTTAAGGCTAGAGAGAAACTGAGAATGAGAAAGAGGGAAAGGCAGCGTGGATGGGAATAGAAGAATGAGTCAGAGGAGTAGTCAGGAAGCGGAGGAGTGGAAAAAAGCAAAACAAGAGAGAGAGCGCAAGGGAGGCTCTCCATCTTCAGGCTGTGAGCACAATCAGCCAGGTCGGTTATAATAAGCAACTTTGGAGTTTTCTGGATGGATCAATACAGAGCAGAAAGACCCACATCCCAGGGTTGCTGATTCACGATGGCAACAGTTTATTACTCTGGCTGTGCATGTTTGTGTGATGTGATGTGCATGAGAGTAGGCGTGCTAGGCGTGCTGCAGACAGAGAGAAAGATGGGGAACAAAGAGAGAGAAAGTGAGCAAGAGTGAGTGAGAGGAGAGGCACTGCTGTACCTGCTGGGTCTTTTTACAGGAGAGGTTGGGGGGATAGAAGTAGAGAATCTTGACACACTGCTGATTGGGGCTCCACAGCCAGCCGTTCTTCTCTTCCGCCCGTCGGCACTCAGACATCCTAGTACACCTGGAGATGAAAGACGAACAACTCCCATCAGCCACTGCTCCACATCCCCTAAACGCTTTCACGGGGCCTCAAAAAAACAGAGCTTATGGCCTCTATTAACAGATGTGCAATGTGATTTTATGAAAAATAACCCGTGGCCAAGTAATATCAAGCTAAATCTGTGTTGTGCAATCGAGACAAGGGGTGAAAAGTAAAGTTTTGTGCTTTAATACGGTTTCAGCAGGGTGATATAGTGGTTAGAGAGATGTTCCATAACCAAAAAGGTCACGGGTTCAAAGCACAAATAGTTCTGGATACGAAAGTCAAATAAATGTTTAAAATGTAAATGTCAAATTTCTCATCAGGGCATTTAGACTATGACTGGTGATCCAAGGAATTAGTCCCTCTATGACCTGGCCAGTGATCACAGATCTGAGCCAAGATGTGTGAAACCACTAAGAACAGGAGTATTGATCTATAAAGCTTTACTATAGCTAGAAAGGACCTGGACTAGAAGCGCCCTGAATTCAGCAATCCAATTCTAAAAATCAGGAACGCAATTTTTTAGGTTTTTTTTCCAAAATGTATTTTTTTTTGTTTCCCATGCTTTTTTCCTCTTCACATCCCTGTAAATTGCATGATACATACGACCCCAGTGCCTCTACCCTCCAGGGCGTGATAAATATGGGCTGATGAGAGTAAATTGCACAAACTACCTTCACTGCATGAGGCTGACAAACAGCTTTAATTCCTCACGGCTCCACGGACAACGGGAGATGGAATATAACCACCAAGGGGTACTGAGAGAGTCAGCAATAAAACAATGAACAAATACCCTGCTGTGCTTTCCAGATGGAATTGCATGTGTGTGCGTGTTTGTGTGTGTGTGTGTGTGTGTGTGTGTGTGTGTGTGTGTGTGTGTGTGTGTGTGTGTGTGTGTGTGTGTGTGTCTGCGTGATGCTTACCTGCCCTCCAGGACACACCAGCCACAGTATGGGTCCTTCAATTCCATGCAGGATTGGCAGTCAGTCTTCAGGTGGCACATCTGCACTGGCACCTTGGTGATCTGGTGCATTACAACATGAAATATGTGTTTGTGTGTGCAGAATCAGACACACCGTAGGGAAGATGCTACAAAAATCATAACTCACTGACCACACAGCTTGTAAGTACTTTGGTTTTCTATAGGTGTGCAAAGCTAAAAAAACGCGCACATGGGCATTCACGTTTTCTTCCCATAATCCATTACTCAACCAACTGCCTCAAGCTGAGCACGTAATACTGTGCATTAAATCTTGTATCAAACGAATAGATCACAGCATTCATTCAGCAGCCCATATTTCACCAATTACATACTGAGCAAATTCAATGACTGTTTATGAGCCAACCTCCATTCATATGACACCACTGGTGATATACAATAGCTATAAGCTCATAGCTCAAAGCATTAATCAACAATCATTTAGACCTTGAATTATTACAGCTACTAGATGAATACAGCGCACATACAGTGTATACGAAGGAAATATATATCAACTTCCTTTGTGGCAGAATATACAACATCACATGGTACCAGTGAAGAGCCAATTTTTATATTGATGAGAGCAAACAGTCACTATGAAATGTTTTAGAGAATGCCGTTGGCAGACACACCTTTTTCTCTGTGGTGATGTAGAGATGGCTGTGGCTGAGGTCAAAGAAAAGGTTATTGTTGACCTTCTCTCCCATGGTGTGTCTCTCCCCGGGACACTTGTCGTGCACACCTGGCTCGGTGGTCAAGTGTACCTGGAGAGAAAACCAAGTCAGTATGGTCAGACATGTCTATGATCTGCTAACCTCTTTAAAACGGCCCACTACAGAGGACCAGCTTTCGTTGCCCCATCATTTCCCTCATTGGATGAGAAGAGAAGAGAAGAGCACCTTGCAGACCTCTCCCTGGTCGTTTCCCAGGAAGGCGATGGTATGATCATTCTCCACTGCAATGGCTACAGCGGTCAGTAGGCTCTTCGTCATCACCACCACCGCCTCGGCCTGCAGGGCAAACTCTGGCTTGCTCGCCAGAGGAGATGGTAGGAAGTCTGCACCACACTTGAAGTTCTTCAACGTGTCCTTCTATAAAAGAGAAAAAGAAGGAGAGGAGGATGATGACATGTGACACCACCTTTGATGGACGGTTTTATCTATGTGTGCAAATATTTTTAGCCTGAGTGGGTCAAAGAATCGAAGCCCTAGCTCAAGCTGCGTGGGAAGCTCTGCTATATATGATGATTTTGGGTGGGTTAGGGGAAATGGGAAAAGAGAAATGGAGGGAGAGGAAAAGTGTGAGACAGGATATGAGGCAGAAAAAACAATAAAAAGATCGGCAGTTGTCCTATAAAACAAAAATGTTCAAATAAATAGTGACACATCTGTTATCTTGTTATTATTGATTACACAAAGGGGATTTCTTCTAAAACAAATGTCTTTGCCTTATCTCCAGATTCTTTGAACTAAGCGAGCCAATGAGGCTGACATATAGGTGCACTTACAGCAATTTTAGACGCGCAGAATTCGTCGTTCTTGGATGAGTAGGGGATGTCAACGGCTGAACTACCGCCAATTTTCCCCAAGTCACTGTAGCAGGCGCTGATAATGTCCACCAGCCGCTCATTGATGAAGTTGAGTGGGTACATGCAGAGAGCAGAGTCTGTGCCATCGTTGTCTGGACTAGCCACCATGAACAGAACTTTGTTCCAGGAGTCGACTTTGCCGTACAGGCCTGAGTCAGTCATGCCCCGTGCCAGCTCCTTTCCCGGAGAAGCCACGTACGCAGCCTGAACTTTGTTGTACTGATTCTTCGGACCACAGTTCAACTGGAGCTCCGTGTGGGAGTAGTAATGGTGGTCGTGCTCGCACAGGCGAGACACAAAGGTCAGGTTTTTGGTGTCCGTACCATCGAGCGTTCGCGAAAACAGGAAATAGACAAAACCATCCTCTTTGAAGGCATGGCGGAAGTCGTGCAGGTACTTGGGAACAAACGGTGTCGTCTGCACTGTAGATGCCTCGATGATGCTCTCAAACACCACCCACTCACGGTAGTCCTGAAGAATACGTGTGCTGATGAGTTTTGTACTGTCCAGGCTTCCATAGCCCTTCCCGACAAGGAACACGTTGAAGTCGTGTCCATCTTTAGAGTAGGTGGACATAACGCCAACCACATTCACGTTGTCCTCGATGCTAGCCACATAAGTCCTCTCTCCCTTATTGTCACTGTAATACAACTGCTTATCTACATTGGTCAGGTTGAGGAGGGAGCAGATGCCTCGGTAGCGGCTGCCACAAACTATGAGCGAACCGTTGGACGGATGGACCAGCAGAAGCTTGTTGAGGTTGGACATGGGCTTTGTCCCCTGGCAGGTTGAGGCAGGAGGTGTGCAGGTCGGAGCATCCTCCTTGGGGCCCGTTTTGGCACGGGCCTCCAGGTCAAGCAACGGACCCAGCTGGAAGATGGTGTTGACCGCTCCCAGGTAGATGCGACCAGTCTGGGGGTCCTGCACCACATTGTTGATGGGGGTTTCGGAGGCGAAGTCCAGGATGGGGATGTGGTTGTCCTCCTGGGCTTGTGAGGCCGACAGGCAGAAGACGAGGAGGAAGAGAGGGACCCAGCTTGCCATCTCTGGGGGGGAAGAGAGAGAGGGGTATTTCATTATTAATGCAGTCAAATGCACATGTAAATACACTAATTTACCCGTGTACATACACCGTCAGGAACACGAAGACTGAAGCGGAATACACACACACACAATCTGATGGTCAGCTGTAGGTCAGTCATCAGTCACATGCTAATGGCGCAATCAGGTTGTGAGAGCAGAGCACTACATGTGATGGGCATCAATATATGGAGTCAGACTACCGGGATAAAACTAATAAGATTCCCTACAGCAGACAAAGCTCATCATAGCTGTTTTTGTATGACTCAATACCCTGCTCCAGTTTTAACAAGGTTTGTTATTTTGGTTTTAATTGACTTAATATCAGAAACGATCATTGAAGAAAAAAAAAAAAAAAAAAAAACCTCTGCGGGGGGAAAGAAAGATTAAGGCCAAGAACTAGATCTCAAAGCATAACACAATAAAGCCTATCTAAAGAGCTTGGATCGGTTCCAGCTTCCTTTGCTCTTCGCTTCTTTCACAACATAATATGCTCAGCAAGAATATTGCTTTGTTTAGGGACGCAATATTTATGTAAACTGCCTCAGCCTCGTGCCTCATGCACTGGCTAACAGCAGGTGCCTGCTGTTTGCCCAGGCTGTGATAAATGTGCAACTGCTGTGGCCAAAGGTGGCTTTGAGGCCACTATGGCCCACACTGCAACTGTGCATCTTTGTGTGTTTTTGGCGGTATAAGAGGTACCCCTCCTACTCGTTTCACCTCGCCAGTCAAGCCCACAGCCACACTTGTCAAATTGAAAACCCCCGATGAAGCTTCCCGGGAGTCGGCTGCCAAAGCTGTGTTTTATTATGTTAACCTGCCTTCCCTCACTGCACTAAGTGGGGAGACCACTGATTAGACATTTGCCCAGGGGGGCCAGTTAATTTCACCAGCAACTCCCATTTGCATTAAAGTGTCCACTCCCCAATTGCCTGATTTTATTTTGCTTTTCATTTCGCAGCCTCACTCCCTTCTCCCCAAACCCATTTCACTAGGTAAATGTATCTTGCCCTTTTCAAGTCAAACCCTTAAATAATTCCATTAAAATTGAAATGGTGCAATAAAATCCCTGCAGGTGCTGATTCAGGACAGGAGTGTGTATGGTTGATTGCTACTGTTTAAGCGGGAAGAGGGCGGTTACCACATTTGCGAGGTTTAACTAACAACTTTAAGTAACTAAATCACAATTTCAAAAGGAAGCTACACAGGCAAGTCATGTTACGACACATGAGAACATATGCCAAACAGACAAACTGCAAGCTCAGAAATCACCACAGAATTGAATCAACGCCTTTCTGACACAGTCTCAAAAATTGTACATTATTAGCTTCACAAAGCCGGTATTTACGGCAGAGCTTGATAGACGATGATACCACTTGTATCCACACCTTATTGGGACGTTCTGGAGCACAGAGTATGAAGCAGATTTCCATCTCCTTCACTCCTTCAAGAACTGGAGGCTTTTTTCCTCCTTGCATCCCATTACACATGACAGATTTTCGAGGACTGAAGCTGTGGCCCTGCTCCTTATGAGGTCCTTGATAATTGCATGTTGTTAGGTTAGGTAACATGAAGGCCTGAATGCACTGGTTGTGATAATTGACCTGTGTCATTCGGCGCTCCTAATTTGACTCTATGCACTAAGATTAAAGCATCAGAAGCACTGGCACCTGCATTTCACCACCACAGTGGGTTACAATACTGTATCCTCGTTTCTGACAGAAAAGTAGTGTTTATTATATTGGACTATAGAGTAATTATATTAAGTCCATGCATCTGCACATTTCTATGCAACTAGCTAAATTGCTCACAAGTCCTATTGCCTCAAAATAGGTAGATAGTCAAGGTGGCTCCAGAAACCTCACATAAAACTATTTGGTCCTGTTGATGCTTTGACACACCACTTGACCTTTTAGTGTGTGTTTGTACCAGTGGGGCTTTAACAGTAGCTGATGGGCTGCTGTGCATGGGTAAATATAATTTCACCTAGTTCTGTTTCTGGCGTTATGTTCCCACAAAACGCCAGAAACAGTCGCTTGGCCTTTTTTTTTGTTTTCAGTAGTCGAAATGTTTTTGTTTTGACAGTGTGTACAACGAGGATAGTGTTGAAACAATGGGTGTGACTGGCATGTGCTGCCGCTTTATAACAGATATGGACCATCATTGTTAAGCATGACTGGCTCTCTTCATGTGCTTCCGATCTGTTCCCTCCTCTAAGAGCTGCTAATATCCATGCCCCCATCAATTCACGTGAACGCAATACAGACGGACCGCAAAAAGGTGGATTATTCAAAATGTCAATGGTTTCTGTGACAAAATTGAGTGAGAAAAATGTGACAAAATTACTTGGTTCCTTCGACTTCCTATCGAACGCGCTGTGACAAAGCAACTTCCTCAGACTGATGTACAATTGTCTCGGGGCACTCATTTAGGTTACAGAAAACTCCCGTTCCACTTAGTTCCATGACTTCAAAGGGTCTTTTGCCTATTCATACAAATCCTAGTCCAGCCCCCGTCCCAAAAAAAAAAATCTGTTCTACAAATTTCCCCTCAGATGCCGCGTTGTGGGTCAGTGCAAAAGAAATTCTGAATATCTTTCAAAGGCGCTCGTTCTCTCCTAGGATGCGTCCCTCCGTTGCTCTATCACTTTTCATCCGTTTCTTTTCACGGGCTTAATCCAGAACGCTGGAATTAAAAGAGGCTTCAAAGAGCCGAGGAGAGGCAGACGTCTGGTGGGGGGGGCGACACAGGTGGAAGCGTGCCCATCTCCCCAGACCATCCCACCTCTCTTTTCTCAACATGACTGTAAGCTGTTGTGAGGGGCATGGAAAACGGGGCGTGCCTTATAACACGTGGCTATTCTCAATAAGTAAAAAGCTGCTAAGTTTAGAGGCTGTGAGCAGAATTACCCTGCAGCTAATGAAGCCTCCGATAACCCGGGATAAATAATAATGAAACACGGCGCACTAATGAAGTTGGCACATCTAGAAAATGCTATCCTGAGAGAGATGCAATTGTAGAATTAAAATCGTCTTCTACTGATAGTGGAAGTTAGGCTTACCTCAACGTCAATGAATTCCTCTATGCCTCTTTCTATTTAGTTCCTTGTTACAGTCGTTAGCAAATGCTTTCTCTGCACAGGTTTATCTCTGTACTAGGAGGAAAAGAGACACTTCAAAAGGAATATTTGTGCTACATGCACAGGCTTGAAAATCAGGACGGAAAGTTGTCTCTTTGTTGACTAGCGAGTCCGCCCGCACACGCACACACACACCACACACACACACACCTAGCTGACAGCTACAGTACCATCTTCTTCACCCATCCCCCCACAAGCCAGGACATGTCTGGACAGGAAAAGCAGCTCTCAGCAGAGGGAAATGAAAGATAATTGAAAAAAGGCAGGTGTGACACACACACACACACACACACACACACACACACACACAGATTTGTAGGCTTAGAGATGTGCATGCTCACACAAACAAGTGCACACACGCACACAGCTTGAAGTGCTGACAAGGTAATCCCACTCAGACCACTTCTCTTCAAACTGCCATTTGGCGTTCCTTTGACACGGGGGGCACAAAACCCAGCATGGCGGCCCACACGCCTCGCAGCCACACAACAGCCGCATCCCCTTTTCTAGGACGACACCCAACAGGAGGAGGTGTAGAAGTGCGTCTGTGAGAGGGAGACCGAGATCAGGAAGGAGAGGTGGGAAAAAAAAAAAAAAAAAAGTGCGAGAATGTGTGCGCAATGATTAGATCACACACACACAAACACTCCAGCAAATGCTGATCTGGCAGGTTTTGAACCAGCGTGAGTGCTCCTCTCACTCATTAAAACAGATATGGGAGGGAAGCTGATATAATAAATAAAGAACAGACACCCTACCCGCAAAACATAATAGGATATCACCCCATATGGAGACCATTCATATTCAGCACTTTCATATCGGAGAGCTGGCTCTGACAGATGCCAGGGTCTGACAGTGACGGGGGGGGGGTGTCTTCATATCGGAGCGGCTCTCGGTGTTACACGTTGATAAAAGTGAACTGCCATTAAATTAGTTGCATGTCCTCAGAGGCCCGGGGCTGGGCAGCAGAGGAGGAGGAGGAGGAGGAGGAGGAGGGGGGGGGTGAGCGAGGGGTTAATGCCATATAGACAATATGTCTCTCGCGGCGTGCCAGTGTGCTGAGAAGGCCTGATGAAGTGTGTGTACAAGGCAACATGACAAAGTGGGTTAGGAGGCTTACAAGGAGCGCCGCCAGAAATGAGGGGCAGATCCTTGTCATTTATCCCCCCCCTCCACCCCCCCATCAACCGAAGGAATGACAGAAATAGCTGCATTGTTAAGATGAAACATGAAGTGGGAAGACTGTGAAGAAGACTCTTTCTTTCCACGTCTCTCCCTCTCCTCCTTTGACATGCAAGCGCTCTTGTCCCATCCTCGCAGTGAAATTGTTTCAGGAGTGCAATGGGAGGCTGGTGTGATGACGGCAATCCAATTTCCATATGAACAATTACCCCGCCGTCAGGGTTGGCAGTTCATTTATTTCAATTTGACTGACTGGGAGAGCCACGCTCACCAAGGCAGCCAGCCCAGCCATTGTATTCAGGGCACCGGGGCGCGAGCAGGGGATGGACGGGCCTGGTCCACTTCAGAGGGGGAGCAGACCAAGCTGGCCTGGCCTAATACGCTAACACCTTTACGATGGCCTGTGAGGAGGAATCACACTTGGCTCTCCCATTAGACTCTGTGTGTGTTTCTGTTATTGTGTGTGTAGGACATGTGTCCGCCCTCTCGTGCATGTGCGTGTATTTGTGCATGGTGAATGATGTACGACTGGAAATCAGGGGTCCTAGCAGCGCCGCAACACATCCGGCAGCCCTTCAGGCACAACACCTTTCCTCATTGGGACTGATAGCCTGTTTGTGTGTCTGTTTACCGCTCTGTCACCGCTCTGAAGGCTCCTGCTATCTCCCTTCTGCCAGCTGGACACTTGAGCAGGGAAGAGTGCAAAACCACAAGCACACACATGACTCGGGCAGGGCACACAAACACACGTCAAAATGTGCATGCATGTACATACACACACACACACACGCACGAACACCTTTCTGTCTCGCACCTTTCTCCGCTACCACCCTCTTTTTTTGTCTTTTAATGTCTCACTCTCTGTTTGTCTCGTTCTCTCGTGCACACACACAGATGCACAAATGCACCTCTCTCTTTCTGGGCAGCAGCAGGTTGGGCTAATCTCCCGACGCTAACCGGCCTCCCCCTCCCCAGCTGGATGCTGCAGCTCTCCAGCGGGACCGAGTGGCTGTTTGCTGTGTGGACACAGCTGGCGGATGCGGGGGAACCTGATTAAACCGCCTGGCCTGGCGGAGAAGAGGCACTTTCGGGAGCCAATGGCTCCACCGACACTGCTGCCACGTCCAGGCAGTCGCTAGTACACACAAGCTTACTAATCAACTCAACAGATCTGCATGTGAGACCCAACGCAGTAACTTCATAGACGTAATGTTGCCCTTACCTTCCCACAGGGAGGTCACAGAGCAGCACCCCTGGAGCTGGGGGGAGGTGGGGATTCAGTGTCTTGCTCAAGGACACTTCAGCAGGGCGGACGCTTGCAGACACAAGGGGTTCGAACCCTGGTGCTCTGGTTGAAGGGCGCTGTGCCTGTTCACTGTGCCAATACCAATACAATGCCTTCCAGTACACACTCACCCACCACGTACATGTGCACTCATGCACCCACAATTAAGAAGTCAGGCAAGCAGACTGACTGGCGGGAAAGAATCCATTACACACCTTATTGGTTATAATGATTTCACTTTGCCGGCATAAACGCCAATGAGCCATGAAGGTACCTTGTAATGTGGTTTAGTCTCACTGCCCAGCTTTCCTTTGGTTTCAAGGGGAATACTGATCTTATCGTGATTGACTGCTTTCCTGACCTATTAAACGAGTCCCCGCGCGAGTCACACAAACTACATACCAGCAGGATTACAAGTTGCGACTGAGCTCTCCATTCCTGTGTTTATAGCGGCTCATGCCCAAACACAGGTAGAGCAGTGTGGTGTATCCTGGGTAGACCACGCAGGGTGAGAGGATCCATTGTGTGCGATTGTGAGACAGAAGAGGCGTTTGCGCTTTTGTCCGGGCTTGTGTGAGAGAAAGGTAACCCAAGGGAAGAAGGCAGATGAGAAATGGATAGAGAGAGATGAACAGGAGGAGGGCAATACCTCTCTCACACACACACACACACACACACACACACACACCCCTCTGACTAACTTTCAACAGCTCCTTTGTGTGAGCTGGCAGTTGCCTGTCACTCCTCAAGCTGAGTCAGAGTATGGATGGTGACTGGCGTTGTGAGGGAGGTGCAGATACAAGCATGGGCTCGGTGCAGATACAAGCATGGGCTCAGTTCCTGGAAGATTCCTGGGCTTTTGGTAATGACTAACGGCTATCAGGTAATAGTCTACAGATTAGCAAGCTGTCCTCGGCATATGGAGAAAAGGTCACGTTTAGAACTCAAATGGTAATGGCTAAATGAGCTGCACAAAAATACCTCATAAAATGAAATTGCTTTTACTAGTACGTTCTGCTGGAAATGCAGAAGGAAATGGACTACTTTTAATTAGTGGGACGAAGAAAGCTAATCACAGGAGGTTGACTGTGATAAAACGTATATGTAGCTCAACGCTGCAACGTAACAAAACGCAAAAGTACCAGAAGTCTGACTCTTTCTTTCTTTCTTTCACACACATAACACACGTGTGAGCATCCACTGATTTTGAAACAACCACCACCGATGATCCTTACAGTTACACCTCGCTACAAAATGCTCTTGACCTTCCCCAAACCTCTGCTACACTCATCCCTCCATCGCTACAGTCTTCATCCATCATCCATCAGTGTTGCCCCAGCCGGAGAGGAGAGAGCTGCTAAGCAGGGCCTGACTAATGGCTAGACAAACACTATTATCAGGCCTCAGTGGCCAAATGCAGAGCTACAGGAGCCCCGGAGCAGCAGAGGCTCTTAATATTTAATCCCTGCTGCCCTGCTCTGCAAGCGCCTACTCTAAACTAGGCTGGGATGGGCGGGGCTGAAGGTCCACTAATGAGGGACTAAGTACTGAAACATAGACAGCCGGGGGAAGGGGCTCTGGGCGAGGGGGGAACATCACACATAAGCACATGTACGTGCACACACAAACACACTTAGCTGAGTTGAGAATAGACTGTATCGAGAGGGGGTAGAGGGGAGTGTGGCCCTCTCGTCTCGGCCAATTCCCTCTCTAAAAAAGGCACAGGGAGAAGTTAATGAGCCTGTTACAGCCACACAGTTCCCCTGATAAGGCCGCTGATTACGCCACATGTTCGAGTGCGAGTGTGTTTGTGTGTGTGTGTGTGTAGATGTGTCACCTGACCCAAAGCGGTCATCTGGCAACTGTAAGTTCACAAGTCAGAAATGCACTTTTGAATTTTCTCTTGAATTGAATGCGCGCGCACACACACACACACACACACACACACACACACACACACACACACACACGCCAAGCAATCAGCACTCTCAAGGCGCAATCTATTCCTCACTCTCTCTATCACACTCACTCACACTCGCCTACGCACACCAACGAAAGCATTCACACCCATGATCACAACACACACACACACACACACACACACACACACACACACACACACTCAATCAAATGCGAGTGAGTGAGCGAGCCACTCAATGAGAGTGGGTGATTAGGCCCTGGGAGAGCAGGCCTGACCTTTCCCTCCACATCAAGTCCTCCATGCGCATGTGTGTTTTTATGAGTCAGTGGCTGTAAGCTCTCCGGCCCGCGTCACTTCACATCAAATGTCACTGACTTAAATAAGACGGCCAGACAGAGAGAGAGAGAGAGAGAGAGAGAGAGAGAGAGAGACAGGGGGTGGAGAGAGGGAGAAATGGAGGAGCAGAGAAATTGAAAGAGAAGGGATTATTACAGTATGTTGCAAGAAAGAGGGGTTGAGAAAAAGCGCGAAAGGGGGAATGACAGGGAGGGGAGGGGAGAGAGAGAGAGAGAGAGAGAGAGAGAGAGAGAGAGAGAGAGAGAGACCAATGAATCTGCCACCCTCAGCTCTCTCCCTGTGTGCATGAGAGCAGCAAAACGGAGGTATTTTTAAACTCCTTGTTGGTTGTGGGAATACAGAGCGGGCCCTCTCGGGTACGCAAACCTCCCCCCTCTTCCCCTTCTGATGGTTTAGTCTGCACTTCCACGATCTGAGACCTCAGACCTCAGACCGACCGGCAGAAAGACAGACAGACTGAGTCAGGCCACTGGGGAGGAAGTGAGTGGGGGCAGCTGACGTTTTTTGGATTTGGGCTCCAAACTTCTAAACACTGGGAGCGCTTGGATTGCTGAAGGCAACGCTAGCTAGCAGCCAAGCTAACTGTGAAGGCATCATCATGTTTTTTTTTTTAATGCCATTCAAAGAGGGCATGTACGTGTAGACACAGGAATGAACATGCACACACACACACACAGATACGTTGGTCTCCAGTTCAACTCTTCAGGTTCACATGCAGGTTATGTGACGCTGCTGAAACTGAGAATCTGAGCAGCCGAAGTACCGTCCTCTCTCTCCCCTTTGTCTTTCGCCACCCCCCCCCCTCGCTCTCCCCGCCTGTCCTCCCATCATCGGTGTAGATCTCAGAAAAGACAGTGAGCCGGCACTCACCATTGACGGGCCGGAGGACGTGGCGCAATGCCCAGGTTAATTAAGTTTGAAATCGTGGAGATGATCAGTGGTGCTGCCAGTCAGGCTGCCAGCCGCCCTCCACCACTGAGCCCCTGCTACTACTCTGCCTGTCTAATAGGTAGGTGTGTGTGTGTGTGTGTGTGGACGTGTGTGTGTGCTCTCAATGTTCTTGTACTTCTATTCTTGTGAGAACCAGTTAGCGTTTCAGACCTTCAGAGTGAGGACATTTTAGCCACGTGAGGTCATTTTGCTCATTTCTCACAGGGCTGGTTTAGAGTTAGGGTTTGAGTTTAGGTCTAAATAGGATTAGGGTTAGGTTAGGGTAAGGGTTAGGCATGTAGTGGTGAGGGTTAAAGCTACAGTCTGCATCGCCCCACTTCTGCGCTTGTTTTAAATGAAACACTGTGTTGAAGAGGGTGGTGGGGCAAAGGGCAACAGCCACACCTCCAGGTGAAGTAAGGGTGGGGGCAGGACGCCTATGCTGGCAGAGGTTGGAGCTGGATTGGAGTTGAAGTTGGCAACTCACCATCTAACGCCTAGTAAGGTGTATAGAATCATGTCTTGGGAAAAATCATGTTAGTGGAAATAATGTCTAACCCTTGACTGTAAGACTGTACATCTACTGGTCCTCTTTGGTTCAGCATCCTTAGTGTAGTAGAGACCAAAGAATGATATGTCATTTCAGAGAACATTATTTCCCCCCAATTCTTGAGCTGAAATGAAAGGAAATTAAAAGGAAATTCCATTCTTGGGCATGTATTGTTGTAATTCCCTGCACAGCCGCAAGAGGGTGCACTCAAGTACACATCACAGATTGTAGCTTTAAGGTTCGGCGATAGGGGATGGATGTAGTCAATGGGAGGTCCTCACAAGAATAGACGTATAAGGGTGTGTGTGTATGCACGTGTGATTAAGTCTTCACACAAACGCATACATAGCCTGACACACACAGTGATACAGAGAACCTCTCACACACACACAAGCACACACACACAGACCCACACACACACACACACGTCCGACCGACCAATGAAAACACACACAGTCTCCAAATCCCATCCAGACTACAGCCCTTTCCCAGGCCATGATTGGTCTGTTCCCCAGGAGGCTGCTATAAGACGCTATGGCTGCGGTGATTGTTGATGGACGCTTATTGGCATGAGCAGCACGTAGACCCCCCCCCCCCACCACCACCACCACCACCACCTGTAATTCTGGAAAAATGGACTCCAGGTATTAGTGAGGCATTTAAAAAGGCAGGAGCCATTTTCATTCAGTGCCACACACACACACAGACACACTTAACCTACCTATGCTATGCTTAGGGGCTCAGGGCTATTATTCCCAGGGCTCAATATCAAAACCCTGACTGCTGAGAGGGTGCATGTGGCGGAGAAGTATGATGTGTGATACAGGCACACATGCTCATACCTACAAGTGCATTCCTCGCCTGGTGAATGGGCGGTCCAGGGCTGCAATACATTCAGCAGCGATTTGGACGAATTGCACCAGTCCATGTTGCATTTTCGATTCCTTTTTGATTAATTGCGCGGTCCTCTTATGATCGCCGTTTCTAATTAAATGCAGACACACAAAAGGTCAGAGGGAATTAGTCCCCCGCCCCTCTAAAAAAAATAAGCTGCTTTAATCAGGTTGCAGATGGCCAGATAAGCAGCAGGGTGGCATTAAGGATGGGTCGCGTGGCGTAGCCGAGGCGCGTCGCCGATAGCATCTGCACCTCGTCTCTAAAAGGTGCCACTGTGTCTTTCATGTCAGGTGAGTGTGCTGACATTCTGTCACATCTAGACTTTGGATGTGGTGGGGACGGGGGGCCAAACATCAAAAGCCTGGGTTTCTGTTGGCGGTGGGCTATCACAGACACACACACACAACGCTGAAAAGACACATGGAGCACACACACGCGCACACATACACCAACCACGACTGGTGACAAGCATCAAGTTTGAGTGTGAGATAGCGCTGATGTCTGCCAGTGGACCTTACATTCCAGTCTCTTTATCTCCCGAGCCTTCTGTTGATAATTACAGCCTCCCCCCCCCCCCCGCCCCCGACCCTCTTCCTCTCCCCCTCACTCACACCAAGCTGCCAGCCCACACAGCCGGAGCCAGAGGAATTATCACCTGGGCCATCGCAAAAAGGAGCAACCCAAGGTCAGGTCCTGTGTTCAATTTCACTTTTGATTTCAGTCCACCTTTCCCTCTCCTCTACCACTTATCCACCCCCCCCCCTCTCCCCGCCCACCTATGGCGTTGAATTTCACTTCAGGGCTAACCTCCATTTCCAGAACAACCAGCGCCTCAACACTCATTCATTTCCAATCCTGCAGAGTGGTCGGCTGAATGGAAATTGACGATTCAATTTTTGGAATGAAGCTCAAGAGTCCTTTTGGAATAGACTCCCCCCCTCCCTCCCCTACCCTCCCCTCTACTGCTTGGGCGCCCGTTCTGCCACCCCTCTGCCCCCGCCGCTCGCTATCTCGTCCTGGTCTGCTGAGTACAGCCAATTTCTCCGCCTGTGTGGAGACGTGGGCGAGACGGCTACCGCAAAGCCCCGCTTAAAAACTCCCACCGACTTCTCTCAGGCACCTTTTTTTTCCCCCCGTGCCCACTTTCTCTCATCACTAAACTGCCGTCAAATAAGCAAACACCTACAACCAAAAAGGGTTTATTCCCAGCGCCGCTCCCAGCTGGATGTTGGGTGGCAATTTAAAAATGATCTATGCAAATGTAATTTCGCTGTGTGTCATCTAACACAGCCAATTAATGAGCGAGCTTCTCCAACCCAACTATAAATTAACGAGGCTAGATATAATAGCTAGATTAATGTGTTTTTCTGGCACTTGCCTAATTGCTAGAAGACTCCGGTGGGGCTAGCGTGAGCTGGCTCATTTCTACATGTGAGTAAGTGAAAAAAAGAAACGTGGAGAAATGCCTGCACCAACTCTATTCATCATTTATATGAACTTTGTTGTCACTCTTATTGGCTCTTACTGAGGGAATGTGTGAGAAAAAGCAATGGGAGAAGATATTTTTTTCCTTGGGGGAACTTACCTTTACTTCAACCGAACTGATCTACCGTCAGTTGTCAGACTGAATTGAGTCTGAAGGACGGCATTAGCTTAAGTCGGACTTTGGAATTCATTAATGGAAAACAAATCCATAAGTAGTCAGTAGGGCATATGTGTTGACTCATTAATGAGAAATGAGAGCTCAAGGCAGAGAGAATGTATGCCAGAGAGAGAGAGAGAGAGAGAGAGAGAGAGAGAGAGAGAGAGAGAGAGAGAGAGAGGATGAGTAACCGTGTGTCTTTGCCAGTGGAAAGCGAGAGAGAAAAGAGTGAGAAAGACGGAACAAGCTCAAGGATCCAAAACAGCACATCACCAACAAGGCGGCCCTTTGTTTCGCCCCTCTCAACCGATTGTTCTCTTCGCCAAGGGTGAGAGCGCTAATCCGTTGTGGAATGGGGAGTTGGGAGGATTTACTCTAAGTATCCTTATTAGTGGGAATTCACTGATATTGGGGGAGGAGGGAGAGGGAGGAGGGAGGGGTGGGGGGTGTAGACGGCAGGATGAACAAGGAGGAAGAGGAGAGGGGAGCAGCAGCAGGAGTGAATACACTGTAGGTGCCATATGAATATTTAATACAGGGCTTAATGGTGAGGGAGGGAAGGGAGGAGGAGTGGAGAATATAAAAAGAGAGAGAGAGAGAGAGAGAGAGAGAGAGAGAGAGAGAGAGAGAGAGAGAGAGAGAGAGGGATTTCTCTGAGGAGGTTACTGAGCCCCCCATATCACAACACTCCTGATAAGCGCCAGCCTCCAAGGATCAAACCTAATTCTCCACGGTTTCAACGCCACCGCCAAGTCCCTTTGAGACGCGGGAGAAGGCGGGCGAAGGCGGGCGAAGGCGGGAAGACTTCCCTTTGTCTTCAGAAACAAACAGCGACAGGGCCCGATGTACAGATAAAAACGGATAAGGGATCTTTCCAGGTGATAAATTTCTTAATTGCTTTCGTTAAACACATATCCTGCTGGAAGCTCGGCCATGGTACATCGTTTTAATTACATGCACAAGAGCCTAATTAGTTGTATCTGTTGTACCAGAGGCTAACGTGCACCCAATTAGGCCCGTATCAAAGGCTGGTACAGTCAGACAGTTAGAGAAACTCTGTCTCTTTGTTCTCCAACAGTAGTCATCCAACAATGGAGGAAAGTGAAGAGGGTGCAAGTTGCTGATGTCAGGATCACCCATGCTATCTTTAAACTCAGGAGCCACTGCCACCTCTCAGATGAAATATAGTACTACTGTAATGTGTGTGTTTGCACATGTGACCGCGTCAAGTGTCAGTGTCTCAATCGCTTTGTCTTACTAAGGACAGATTATACTGCCAAAGTAGAAAAATCAAATATCATCAAAACTCAATATCATGCCACAAAGTGTGGATTAACTGCAATCTCAAATGGAAGAATCAATGAGATGGTCATCTGAAGTGCAATAGTAAGTAAGTAGTGGTATCACCTCAGGGATTTCTCCCAAATAGGGGATGATAGGCAATGATATTTTCATGCAGACGTTTTGTGGATGAACTGAAACCACAGCAAAGGCATTGCTTGAGCACTACGTTAGCTGGTTCTTATAGGGGCCCTCAGGGGAGATATTATATAGCCTAGCAAGGAATGTCACATCAGACAAGAGCGCTTGAAGCTAAAACTACTCCAAAACATCGACCAAAAAAAAAAAAAATCCCTCATGACATTACAAACATCATGGGTAGCATAGAAAAAGCAGATCCAGCACTTTGGAAACACAACAGGATCAAAGCCTTCTCAACTTCTTCCCATCTCCAAAAAGTACAGCGCCTTCTTCCGCATTGGGGCGGGCGATCTCAGAAACTTCCACATCTATCTCAGGTTCTCACAAAACTTCCAACGTTCGGCACACTGAGCTTTTTCCTTTTTCCTCCTCCAATTTAAACACATTTCACACACACACCACATAATGGTCTCCTGGGGCAGCACTACAGCAGAGTCGGGAGGGAGACAGCATTTCAAGGCAGGTAGCGTTTCATCTCTACATGTTCCCCTGTTAGCTGTTAACAACCACGGCGGGTCTACTGTAATGTAGTGTAGTGCAATCACTCCCGTCAGTCAGCGGAAAGCAACCAGGGTGCATCTCAGAATTATCTGCACCTAAGTGGGGCCCACCGAGCAAGCCTGTGGAGCTTTTCTCCCCCCAACCACGACTGCAAGGATGTGGAACTCTATGGAGGAGGTGTTGCCAACCGTCCCCTCGAGCGCGATCGCAGCTGGTGAGACTTTCACCACCTCCGTTTCACGTCTGTTTATAATTTGTATAGAGATACAGAAAGAGGCAAGTCTTAGAGCGCTCATGCCTCACTTGGAGTCGGGGCGAACACAATATAAGCTGGCAGATGGGAACGCTGAAGCACACTGAAGTATGCACGGTTACCAAGCTGTGCAAATGTATATGCAGGAGTGCACCGAATGTACTGTTAAGTGGCGTGCGGTGCAGCTGGTCCATCTCCTTGATTGGTGCTATTCTACCTCTGCGGGAGACGGACCGGGCGCGTAGGCAATCCACATCCCGAATGCTCCCTGACAAGTCACGTCTGAGGGGAGGGGAAAAAGGGGGCAGCTAGTGATTGTTACCATGGCGATGGTAGACCAAGGATCAGGGAGGTTAGATCGGATGGCGTGCAGCTCTTGATAGCAGCATGAAGCCACACATGGGAGATATTCCCAAGGTTTATAATCACTGTTGGCCAGCAGCTCTAGTGGTCTAGTGCGCGTGTGTGTGTGTGTGTGCGTGCGTGCGTGCGTGCGTGCGTGCGTGCGTGTGTTTGTGCGCTCCAATCTTCCAGGGAAACTCATCTGGTCTAAGCTTCCAACTGGCAGTGAAATCCTAAAATCCTACCTACCAGCTTTCCCATGAGTGACAATCTTCTCTCACAGGTCCCCCATGGGTTCTTACTTTTAAAAGAAGAAAAAAACACTCAAAGGAACACAGTTTTGTGATTCTAACAAGAGAGGATGGCTGTTAAAGAGGAAAAAAGGCCCAGGAGCACATTGACCCAACATAATCTACCCTTTCCTAAATTTCCCAATCAATAAGTTATGTACATCAACAGGAGCTATCAGTTAAGCAACCGTGCATCCTGGATCAAGTCGATGGCGGTCTGCGTTAAAAAACCTGATGTCAATACTCTGTGGCACGCTTATTGAGCCGCTCCACTCATCAACTTACACGCCGAATTTACACCAGGAGAAACGTAATGGAGACAGAGACGTTTAGAGCTTCTCTCGCTGGGCGGGTGAGTCGTCTCGATTAGGCCGAGTTAATCTCTATCACAATAAATAACGCTGATTACAACCGCTGAACTCTGAGGGAAGCGCGCGGGAATTAAAGTGCAAAATGGATAGGAAGGGGGTAGGGGAAGGGGCGGTGTATTACAAGCCCCGTGGAACAGAATACGGCAGGGAGGTACGTGTGCGTCCGAGAGCGTGCGAGTGGTGGGAAACTAGACGGGGTAACCACAGCCATTCCTTTAGGAATATCAGTTTCTGTGAGTCAGACCGTCAGACCACTAACAGACAGAAAAGGCTTCTCTGGAGGGACACATATACTCCTGGTTTCTAACACACAGAGTGAAACAGGGGTGGCTCACAGGGGCGTGCGGTGAGGTCAATAACAGGGTAGGCACAGCTTTATGAAAGCCAGATTTTACTCGTGGTAAACTTTACCACGGTCGATATCAAGCAAGTTCTCATCAGCGATGACACAGGAATCACACACAAGAGTACCATACAAAACGACTGCTATGTTCAGCATCAGCAATAGATTATAATGCAACCATCTTTATCCTTAATTATGGCACAGAGACCAATTATGTTTCTGTCTTGCGTTCAGTCAGAAACAATTAAAACGCACAGGTGGTCAATTCAATATGAAGCCAAACGCACACTGTGTACAAATGTACACTGACTTACCAATCCTGTAGATCTAGGCTACTTAGAAATCCATCCGTCGGTCTTTCCTGGTGAACACATCAATGACTGCGTTGTGAAACTTCAGTTTACTTAGCTCTCAATTGACAGAAGGGCTGGTATTGTCAGGACCAACTGTTTCTTCCAAGTCATGCTCATTCAAAAAGGCAAGGAGCTGCGTGTGCGAGCCATACAATCCCACAAGATCGGTTTTCTGAGAGCATTTCTGGCATTATACAACATGTTTACATAAAAAGGCACAGAAGAGCTCTGCTTTTTGACGTTAATGTTGTAGAATACAGGAAGTGCGCAGCAGGATTTTTCGGCTTACATTCACAATGAATGGACATAAAAGCTGCTTCTTCCCCCTATTATTCACACGTAACTGCTACATTTCTCATCATAACGTCGAAACTATTGAGGTAATACACAAATTAAATATAGAAATCACAAGAATAAACAGTAATAATACAAATACAAGTTTATTATATGAAATATTATTGGGTTAGAAAATGTGATATACAAGGTAGCCAGGGTAGGCACTGCCTACCTTGCCTACCTAGACCACACGTCACTAGTGGCTCACGTTTCTGTGGCTGAGGTGATCATTAGCAAACCAAACCAAACCATAACGATGCCACCGCCGAGAAATTATCCTTGTTGCACACTTTGGGTGAATGAGTACTTTCTTAGCAGGTTCACCCAAGGGTCACTGGCAGCAGTAACGCATTGTTTTCAGCTAAATCTAATCCTGATACAATAAATTGTTGAAAGCAGGGGAACTTCCAGAGTTATGTCCGCAGTCTGTTTGGATGAGACAGAGGAGCAGTTTAGCTAAACCTGCAATGCAATTTCCAATCTGTTCCAAGTCTACAAAAACAGAAAAATCATCACCTATGTTAGCAAATATCATAGAAATAATCTTTTTATACTAATCTGAAACTACTGATCTCTCTGTGTTGCCGGGTTCTGAATGGAGGGTTGTTCAGACTTAGTGGGGATAAAAACCTCCATGTTCTCAAGGGCAGTGACCTTGCACAGCATAATACATCTTCCTATGTTTGCTGCCTTGGTATGCTGTCTGGATTTGTTTGCAATGCAACACATGCTCAACATCACAAATCGGGGATTGCATGGCTGTTGTCATGGATTACCGTTCTGGTCTTGGACGTTTTCATTGAATTGCTATATCTGAAAACAAAGCGCACTGAACCTCTTAGCAGAAAACCATCTAGAAAGCATCTCTCTCACACATAATTGCAGAATACAAATTTACACACATATATAGCGGCTTTTTGTGCTACGCCTAAGGGTGTCCTTCCTTATGGATAAATAAATGCTCTGACAGCCTCCACAGCGACGGAGACACTTGAGCCGCTGTATTTTCTGAGATGAGAGCCACATGTGACACCACAGCGGGGTGCATAAATCAAGAAAGAGCTTACGGCCACAGGACGGACGTCACATACAGACTTTTTTCAAGACTATAATATGTTTAATATCTAAGCTCTTTATCCTATATACGGCTGCAGCATGATTTTGTTTGACACCGTAGAGGAGGGAATCCTCTTACTTTCGTCTTTATGAGGTCAGCAGTGGAAATGGACAGAGTTCGGACAGATGGGGCCCGAAGGAGGCAGGGAAAGAGAGATAAAAAGGGGGAGGGCTGACAAGTAAGCAGAGGATGAAGACGGGAACGGACGGGGGGGAGAAAAACGTAAAATTAAGAGGGAAAGATGAGTGAAATAAATTAGGAAATAAGAAGGCTCAAGGCTAGTGCAGTGAGAGATAGAGAGAGCACGCAAGGTGGAAAGAAAGTGTGCAATGTTGATATTCTGGTCTTAGACTTTCTAGTTTTTTAGTTGCTCTTTGCATTAGCAAATCATGGGAATATTTCCTGTCCCTTACAGAGGAATGCAGTCATACTGAGTTGCACCTGCTCACATCTCCTCCCCTCCCCTCCCTTTTCCCATCTTCCCTGTTAACTCTGGTGCCCCCTAAACAATGATGTGCCAACTTGTGTCTGCCCAGGCCATGGGGTCCTCTGTAAAATGACTTTGAGGCAAAGCTGTCTAAAGTGAAGTGCCTTTTTTCCACTTTGCTGCTCAGATTTGTGGGAACCTGTCTGCTACAATGGCATCCCCCCTCTTCCATCTTTTAGAAATGAAACAGGCAGGCAGAAGGTCTCCTGCTAGCCACTGTCCTCAGGGCAGAACATGGCCCTGACAACAATCTCCTCCCTGCAAGAAGCAATCCCTCTCCACAGGGCTGCCCAAAGAAAAGTGTTGATGCTAACAAAATGCATGACAGCCACTCACTTATGTTAACAGAGCACACATACAGCAAAGCACCCTCCCTCCGTTTGAGTTTGGGTTTATTTTGAATCACCCCCTCTAACATCTGAACTCTGCGGTCTCTGGAGGGGAGGACAGTTGACAGTGAGCCAGACAGCTCCTCTCCGCCAGGGGTTTGAACTCTTTGTCCTGTAGAGGGATGAATGTGCAGTCAGGGCTAGGGTGGGGGAGGTGGGGGTAGATGGAAGATGGGTGAGGGAAGGGGGAAATGGAAGGGACTCCAGAGAAGAGGCCCATCAATATCCTGTCATGGCTGCCTGGGAGAGCTGGTGCTACAGAAACGCTGAGATAACACAAGACGGACAAGTTTACTTTACACTTTGAGACAAGAGGAGAAAGCCTTTGAATAAAAATCAATGCCGGTGTTCGGAAAATGGACGTTTGTGCAATGATCACAGTGGAGTGTGTTGCGTTTTTAGGGAGCTCCACAGGGCTTAGTACAAGGCCTCCTCATGTAATTCAATGACCAAGAGCTAAGAGAGCACAAGCGGTCCTTAGAGGAGCAAACCCTGGCGAGTAAATTTGAGGTCAGAGATTGGAAGGTTACAGGCAGATTGGAGTGGATTTAATCGCCTCGGTTTTGGTAAACAACAGCTCAAGGAGCAGTAAATTGTTCAAAGGCTAAGGGGTTTTACAGATGAGCGGATACACATCACCCTGACTTCCCAGTCAATGTAACCACTCTGGACAGACGGCGCTTGAAGAAGCTCTCCGCGTTTATTCGGCAATAGCCTACTTCCTAATCATTTAATATGGTAGAGGCTCAAGTTGACCTGCAAGTGCTGATAGCGTGGAGGAAACTCACTTATTGGGAAAATAAATTGTCCAGTGGACCTAAACGCACTGTCATCTCTGTGAAAAGGGCAATGACAGCTTCCAAAGACCATTCCACTTCAGCACTTTTAATGCATGTTAAGAGGATGGGACTGGAAAATTAAAATCTATATCAATTACTGCTCGCCTCCTGTGAGTGGTAAAGGGGAGCAGTGTTTTAAGGGCAAATACTAGGCATTACCTCTGTATCATCAAATATGCATTAAGAGTCATTCAGAGGCAACCAAAGAGAACTGAGGCAGAAGAGAAATTTATATACTGTAATTTCCACAATATTTCTATATGGCTTCCTTTCAAGCAATCAAAACTGAGGAGAAAAAAAGCAAAGCGGTGACACACATCCAACTATTTCTTTCTAAAGCAACTCTTATTACCCTACAGGTGTCAACATCTGATTCACCACACATTCACTTGCTTTCGAAATCCCCTCTGGCACCATTATGTAGTTTTGAAATAAAAAGGATGAAACATCTTCATTTCTGAGAAATTACTTTTTTTCTTCTCGGTTCTTTCCAATCCCTCTAGCCAAATTCTGCAACGACTCACGTCTCGCTTTTCTGGAGAGCTTCCACGCAGACTGAATAAAGCCATGTGTGCATCTCTCTCTCGTATCACATCTAAGATAGCATATCACAATGAGTGGGCTGCAGGGCCCCCCGCATCCACAACAGATACTGTTGTTGTTTTTCTTCCACGGTTCCCTGGCACTCCGCGATATTGTGCGGCGCATTCCAAGTTAGCATCAAGCTTTTTGGGAATGCTGATTGCAATGCAGTGCCTTTTGCTTATGCAATCCAGAGAGACAGAGACCTCTGACTAAAACATGGCAAAAAAAACATCACGTCCTAGACCTTGATAATGAATGTGGCTCGCCCAACGGATAGCCAACCTTCCAAAAAACAATTGCACCCTTGAGTAGAAGCACAGGGGACTAGCAAGAATAACCAATAATGCTAGCAAACTGGGTACCTGTATTGAAGGAGGAGAGAAAAAGATTAGCTCTGGGCAATTTAGGAGACTTCATTTTTCTTAAGTGTGAGGGAACGAATGAAGGCAGACTTGAAGTCAATTGACTGGCGCAGTTCTTATACACACTCATGAGTGACCCTGGGTTCTTTCAATTCACCATTTCAATCAATTGCACTCACAGGAAAGCGCCCACCACAGAAGAACATAATTCTTACTCCCTCTTCTCTTTCAACATGACACGTTCGAACCATCAAACAAGAGTTGGGCGAATCGACCATTTAGGAAAATCTACTGTGCAGCTCTGGGGAGAAGAAAAAAAAGAAAAGAAAAACAGACAGAGGAGGAGAAAGTAAGTTCAACTGAAAGCTATCTGGCTCCCTTTGATCAGGAGGAATGGTGGATTAGAAAGAATTCTCCAGAAGTTTCCGCTTAATCCCCTTAACATTCTATAAACCCGCACGTAAACGCTGCAGCAAACTCCCAAGGTCAGATTGGACCACATCCTCCACAGCAGGGTTCCCTGCTACGAGTCCACAGAATGCATCCCAGTGCTCAGTCAACAGCTTTTCATGATCTGGTGCAAATTCAGGCTTGATACATACCTCTTTATTTTCCTTGCCTCTATTTGACTGATTCCACTTTCCTGTGACAAAATTAGTCCACAGTATTGGACCCAATACTGGCCTTCACATTCACCTAAAAATCAATTCCAACATCATTGTGTTTGGACTCATTCCATTTCATATGATGGATGCCTCTGCACTGAACCTAGTAGGTCAACTTCCCCATGTGTTAGCAGAGATTTCTATGAGCGAATCAGACGAAGAGTGACAAGAGAAACATTTCTCCAGGCGTGTCACCTGTTGAGAACCTGCTATGTTTTTTGCCTACACCACCCTCCCAGCTTCTTTTGAACTTTAAGTGTCAATTTCAGATTGTGTTTGTGTGTGTGTACATTTGCCCTCCGAGACATTGTATTATGTCTGTGGGGGTGGCTTGATGAGAAAGGCACGCAGACTCAGTTTTTGTGTCGTCAATCACCTTCAGTACAGTAAATGATTTTTCAACAAGCCCCAGGGTGATGGATACCCAAAAGGAAGGGGTGGGCTGGGCACTCTTCTACTAGTTTTTCAGGGGTGGATGGAGGGAAGAGAAAAAAAGGGGTGGGGTGCCCCGCCCCCACGCTGTTGTTGTGTCATGCACGTTTTCCCATCTGGGTGCTAACGCTAAACATAGCGCCCTGGGCCAAAGCCATGATGAATTTACCCTCCTGGCAGCTCTCTTGTCTCAAAGGAGCACTCAGGATGAGAGAGGTGGAGGGAGGGGGAGGATGTCTGGGGACAGAAGCACCATGTCGAATGAGAGGCTGCCAAATGGAGCCTCCATAGCTCTTCATCAGGGTCGGTGGTCCTGAAAGGGGCCTGCCCCAGGCTAATGCTAAAAACTGCAAGCCAGGCAACACATCTGTGCAGCTGGGTTCTCTCTATGGCATGAAGCATGCAAACCCTCCAGCAAGCCGAAGCAGCCAGGCAGGCCAGGGAAAGACAGACAGACACAGAAAGAGAGGCAAACAGAGAGGCAGAGGGAGAGACAGAGGGAGAGTGGGGAGGGGGGCGGCTTCCAACTCTCAATACTGAAACCAGAACTCTCTCTCCCCCTCAGCGTCGACCATGTTGGGCAGAAACCAAAACAGCCCTCCGATGGTGAAGTTGCCAAAGGAATGCAAGGCAAATCTCCATGGCAATCCTCCCTCTGCAATCACTCTTTCCGTCTCTCTCCCGCTATACGTATCTCTCATGCCGTTTGTTTCAATCTATTTTCGTTCAGGCACAATTACGGCCCACTGTGATGATTCACGGCAAGATGTTTTTTGCTTGATGGTATTGTTTGTTGGCCCTCGCTGCATCTCTGTCTCATCGTTGAGCCATCGGAGGAATTTATTCAGAACTGCTGCTGCAGCGGTGCTGACATTTACTTTTACTTTTGACTCTGTTTGCCTCCACTCTCTAACGATGTTTACCCCCGGCTTTCAAGAGACGCTTTCATTTTGTTGACAAGGAACTCCTTAAAAATTAGCACATAGATCCTCTTAAGATATAAAATGCAAAACCAATTTGAGAGGTTTCCCCACAAATGCTATGGAATGTATTCTTTCTACTGGTGTGGTGAGAGTAGAAAAGGCAGCAAGAGGTGCGGGCCAAATGTCTCAAGACTCGCCTGTGGCAATGACAAGGCTTTCAATCTTCAGGCAGCGGCAACAGTCTCCTGTGTCTGGTACGACTTCACAGAGGTTGTTTCTGCATGCTCCTGCTGCATGACCTCATCGCTCTTCTTCCTTATGTTTGAATTAGTTGAAGATCATATTTCAAGTGCCGAGCCCCAGACGGTGCTAGAGATTGTGCTCACCTCATATGTATATTGGTCTCACATTTTTGAAAACAGCCACATGCACCACTTTTGTTCACATTGTAATGGATCTGAGCCTCTGTGTTGGTAGCAATACACCGATTTATTGGTAATTACTTTGTGACAGGGTTTTTGTCATTGCACCGGCATCACACAATTGCCGGCACCGCCAATTTCAGCTTGTTTAATAAGCAAAGCAGCAATCTGATGAGATGTATGATTACAGTGTAGTCTCCATAGGAATAATAACCTTGCTTACTACGCATTACATAAGGCGGACTTGTCTAATGTAATGTGTGACCTTAAGTTTTATCATGGCAATCATGACCTCGTCCAGGATTTCCATTAAAGAATATCTGTCTCATTAGATTATGGAATGCAATCTGTGCGGGACGAGATAAAATGGTACCAGGTCACACACTCAATATCTCACCGTTATGTAACAACAGCAGGAACTGGTGTGTCCATCGCTCTCTGCGCACACACACACACACTCATCCGGTCCCTCTCCCTCTAGATAACAGTCATCAATTCCACACACACACACACACACACACACACACACACACACACACACACACACACACACACACACACACACACACACACACACACACACACACACACACACACACACACACACACACACACACACACACACACACGGATTTGGAGAGAGCTGCTGAAAATCAAAAAGGGCCAAATCCAACAGAGTTTTTCCACTTCCATTTCCACTTTTTCCATCTCATTACAGCACACTTTGAATACTAATGGACAAAATGCACACAGTCATATGGCAATAATGATTTACAGCTCAGAAAGTAAACACACACTAAGAGATAAGCAGGGAGAATGGGCCGTCGAGGTATTATACGGGGTTCACGTGTACACCTTAACTGCAGTTTCATTTGAAAACGTTATTTATGAGACCAATGTTTCCTAGCGTGTCTAGAGGGAACCGGCACTTAAAATCTATCTCCGTCGTGAGAAAGAAAATGCCATGCAAATGGATGTTCTCTCATGTGCTCCCCATGAACAATTCCCACTCAAATGCTGCCCTGCAAATCACTAAATGCAGCAGGGAAATAGGCATTTCTGCCTTGTCTTACAGCGCCTAAGAGATGGAGTAGGAGATTGTCACAGTCTAATTCCACTTCTTGCTCTGTGCCAGCAAAACCCTCCCTCAAACATTTCAGCCATGATTTAGGGAGAAAAAAAAAAGAAGAAAAAGAAAAAAGCCTCCCCACCCTCTCTGCTTTCCACCCGTTTATGGTGAAATTATTTTTAGCGAGAGAGAGAAAGAAAGAAAAATGCTCGTTGCAATGCCAGTGGATTATTGGCAGTTTGCAAAATCCCATCAGAAAGGATTGGGTAGAAACGCATCACGCTGTGTTACATGGAAGAACAAGGGCTGCAGTGCGTTGTACGGCTACGGGCCTGCTATATTGTCCCTCTCGCCACAGCTCTTCTCATGCCTTGCCTCTGAGTGCCGGGCCACTCCCGGGGAATTAACCCCACAGTCATTATCCTGGTGAGGGTCACTGGCTCTGTGGCATGTGTGGAAACACCAATACAGCTCCGGCTTCAGTGCCCCGCCGCAGGGCAGAGCTGACTGTCCACACACACACACACACACACACACAGAGAATACCCCCCCACACACACACACACAGGCTCATTGCCCAGCCACCAGTCAGCCTGCTTAATAAGGACAGCAAATAGTCCCTGCAGCACTAAAGGCACAATAACAAAGGCCGTGATATTCTTCTGAAGCCGGAGTCAAACTGTCTTTGTGTCCAGGCAGAGGGCCGGGGTTCAGGAGGCTAAGTGCACATGCTCCATTTGAATTAGGGCTGGATCCAGAGAGGTGACAGGGCTTGTTTTCAGCTGCAGCCACCGGAGAGCAGCTAGCCAGGCTATCTCCTAAACCAGCGCCACATTGACATGCCACAGGTAAAAAAAACGTTGGTCCAAATAATGAGCGCAATGAGAGCAGACAGGGTAAACAATGGCTTGAGGCAGCTGCGGTAAATGCTAGCATCACTTTTTAATTGCCACTATTCTCAGTTACGCTCAGACGAGGTGGGGAGGGGTCTCTTCTGTCATGCTCGATCTATGTTATGTGCTATCCTTCCCCTCGTTCCCCTGCAAACTACGCCCACACCACCCCCACCCTTTACGTCAGAATGAAACAGCTGGAAGAATAACCCATTTTAGCACCCGCCATGAAATACCGCCTGCCCATTGCAATTTCCCCTCGTCCTATTTCAACTAAGATGGTGTGATGAGCAAACAGACAGTCAGGCACACACTCCCCCCCTGGGGAATCATTACCCCCCAACACAAGAGTTGCCACCAAAAGTAACGGAGGCCTGGGTCTACCTGGCTCATGGCGGTCCTTACTTTCATATATTGAAATTGGAGGCGGGAGGGAGGGAGCACTGGACACTGTTAATGAAAACACTGCCAGGGGCTTTGCTATGGGATTATGAGAATTGGCCAATAGTCAGGATAAGTAGGGAGGGTTGAAGGGGAGCAGTCCTGCTGTTGGCATTGACTTTCTTCCATCTTGGCTGGTTCTGTATTGTTGCTGGGCTGGGCTAGACGAGACTGGGCCCGGGCTGTGCTTTTGCTGCCAGATCCCAGAACACTAGGACCCTTTTTTTCTCCCGCCAATCACAACCAGATGTGCCCAGACTTGTTTTAAGAATCCTGATCCCTCACTCCATCTGCCTTTCAGCTCGCACACACACACACACACACACACACTTGGTGGAGAGAACTTGGTGGAGCACATATTCTCACACACACACAAACAAACAGACAGAAATACACACCCTCAGAGACAGGCACGCACACAAACACAGCCTGGCTGGGGCAATGTAATCACAGGGCCCCAAAAGGAATCCCAGACCAGGAATGGGATCCAATAACATGCCTTTCAATGCCGGGCTCTCCTATTCCCCCGGGACATGTAGTTTGAGGAGATTCAACCTGACATGACTGAGAGATTTACGAGGTGTAGATAGGAGGCCCATTTTGCCGCAGATACCCGGTCCTATCTGAGTGATGCAACGGCCTATCAATCATGGACCAGACAGGCTTTGCGCACCCGGAAACCCGCCAACAGGTACACTCTCAGCCCTAGAAAGCGGGGAGGAGTAACACGCACACACTGCGCTGCGGAGGCATCAACGTGCCCGTGGGTGTATTTTAATATTTGAACACCACTTGAATGTTTTTCTCCCAGAGTGCAGTGTGAACACAAATGTATGTCCTCCAGCCACGTAAAGCAGCGGTATTAATTATAACGGCACGAAAAAGCAAAGTACGTTTGACAAGGCACCTGCATCATGTGTGCTGGTGTGTGTGTGTGTGTGTGTGTGTGTTGGGTGCATGTGTTGTATACACAAACAGTCGCAGCTCATGTGCAATTACCTATTCATTACATAAACCTGATGAGGGAATTCTTCATCCAGGCATGTTAAGAGTGTAAGTAGTGCACAGCGCCTTAACCTCCTTTCTCCTCCTGTGTGCGCCAAAGGATCTGGCCTCCCCTCTGTATCCTCTCTGCCACGGATCTGCTTCCAGCAACGCTATCAGCAAGTACCATCTGTTCCCTGCAGCAGGCGTAGACATTGAGCTGCGTGAAAGTTGTCCCGATATCGATCAGAGCCACATTAGTTTTATAAAACGCCACAAACTGTACGTCACCGTTCGTAATCACGACACGGAATTTGGTGTGCCCAGGTAGGTGGACCGCCGCCGCCACTCGCATCCTGTATTGACTATGACGGTCAGGACAGTACGTGATGTCATCCACCTCTAACGTCACAAGCATATATCAGGCTTTTAGTTACCACAGTTCATAATAATAATAGAATATTGGCTTATCGGCATTTCATTGTGCTTAATCGTGATTGCAATTTCTAGTAAAATAAACCAAATGATCATGAAGCCCTATCCAATGGGGCAGATGCCTTCATTTGAAATGGCTGTGATGAGTAACGAGAGAGAGAGAAAATAAAAAAACACTATAAATGTGTAGTCATTGATTGGTGAGTTGTAGAAGTGCAAATCTCTAAGGGTCTCACCCATGAGAAGCTCAACATGTAACAACAATAAGTGCAGTTGCACCTGCAATCAGACGTGTCAGCGATGTTTACACGGTTGTTTATACATTTGCTCTACGCACACACACACACACACACACACACACACACACACACACACACACACACAGTAGCAGTCCTGTTATAGATAGGCACCCTCAACATGCAAGTGGAGTCAAAACTATACAGCAGCCATTGTTTAGGAACATTTAGGAACCAAGCTGTACAGAGCCCCTCCATCACACAGCTCAATTTCAAGTTCAGCTCAGTCTGGTTCCTTGTTTTTGCTTCAAACAAGGAGTAAGCCTACTACAGAAGGGGTGGAAGTCACAGTGTACATGAGGCAATCTTGCTTCAAACAAACCAGACGTCGAAACATGCACAAATCTTTTTTTTTGCGACTCATATGCACACAGATGTCAACTTTCATGAAAACACAGTGAGAGGATTTAATTGAGCCCAGTCGTCATAGGAACAACACCGTTAGTACCAAAAACACATTTGTCACTTTACAGTCAGATGCTAAAAGCACATTAAGACCTAATCTCTCCGGGTTTACTCTGGGAGAGAAAGAGCAGAGAGACTGGTTGTCAAGAGGAGGAGTGCCTGCCCTACAGGCTCCTCTTTAGTAGATGGTCCATTGTGGTTGACTGTAAAGATCGATAGATTGGGTCAATAGATCATTAGGCAATCCCTGCGCTCCCGAAATAACACAGGGATCAGAACGGAGATAAGAGCCTGGATCAATGCTGGGTGGATAAAAGGGTGGGGGGTTGGACGGCGGCTGGAACAAGGATGGAGGGGATTGGGTCCTGTCGTGGTGGTGAGCTGTTTGGGTATGGGGGTGGACTTTAGAACGTCTGTCATGCATCTCCATCCAAAATTGTTAAAGCATTAGGTCATGTGAGCACGGGTGGTGAACCAGACCGGGCAAGGCCGGGGTTTGGCTGCCTCTCTGTCTCCGTGGGCGTGGCTCCAGGGGCTGGACAGGCATGATATGGATCAGATGAGGTCTCTGTGGGAGAGGCGACTTCACGGCACTGAGGAGAACGGAGGCTGTGGCTGTATGAAACGTATGAGGGTTTTTATGTCGGTGGATGGGAGAGCACAGCTGCACAACCCATCGCTTCTGAGGCCAGTAACGTGTTAATTGCCTCCTTTAAATTCACTAATACAGATCATTCTGTCTGGTAACTCATTAACATCAGTAGTGAGCAGGCAAACTGATTTAACGGCATGCATTATTCCACACGCCTCTGGGCAAAAGCACGGCTGTGTTGCGCCGGAATTTAAAAGACGATGGCTCCTATCAGATAAGAGCATAATTATACATAACACAACACAGTGTTGACTAATGCCGTCATAAAGCAGTTAATCGTATAGCAGCATTAGTACGCCCATACCGAGGCCTTTTTGCAGGTGCAGCGTAAGCTCCTTCTCGTGACAAAGATCCCTTCATAATCATAGAGGATCATTTCAAAAGGTCATGGCCTGGTGCTTAGCAAATTCTGTCTCATAAGAAATGGCAAAAAAAAATTGATTTTGAATCATGAAAGCATCAAAATCCTTTAAAATCTGTGTTGTGGTTCCCCCCAACAACACACCTGTTCTACTGGTAGGTAGGGGGACTCCCGTCTTTGATCCGAGTTTCTCATTACGGTCTGTAAGCAGGGCTGATATTAAAACAAACGGGACAGGGGGGTGAGGCCTGGGGACCGGCGCTTCCTACCCCCTGCCTCACTTCGCCGTGGGCTCTTCCTGTGTGGGTGTCGGGGCCAGGCCTGCCCGCTGGGGACGGGGAGAAACTCCTGAGGAGAGGAGGGGGAAGGAAGAGGAGGAGCGGTGGAAAGCCATACGCAGACGCTCCACCCTAAATAGGAACAGCACGCCGGCCCCGGTGGACATCTGTTTTCACAGGTGTGCTCGCCCAATGTGATTAAGATTGGCGCTACGCACCCCCGAGCGATACGGCACTGTCACGCCAGCACTGTGGGTGCAGGGGCACGGGTGTGAGACGCGTGGAACAGTTGTGTTGTTTTGGGGCAGATGGAGATGATGAGAGTTTGAGTGAAAGAGGGAAGAGCGGGAGGAGGAGAAAAGTGGAGGGGGGGGGGGGTGGATTATGCAAGTAACGTTCATAAGGCCTCCTCATTGGAAACAACTCTTGGGAGGAACATTATTTAAGAGGAGTGGGATTATTCTGAGCACAGGCAGATTATCCTCTCCTTTCTGATTTTCAAAGTGAGAGGGAGCTGAGATCACATGAATAAGCCACACATGGGAACCGGCTTTCAGAAACGCTGCGACAATTCCACTGGGCAAAATGCTCTGAGAGAGAAGAAGACTGCGTGGTCTGAA
Source organism: Hoplostethus atlanticus (assembly GCA_034670405.1). Taxonomy (NCBI): domain Eukaryota; kingdom Metazoa; phylum Chordata; class Actinopteri; order Trachichthyiformes; family Trachichthyidae; genus Hoplostethus; species Hoplostethus atlanticus. Next base: position 2,287,060 of record JAXDDX010000001.1, on the reverse strand, counting down.
AGGGAAGCCACTCACCCCCTTAAAAGCCTATAGGATATAGGTGGGCAGTGGTTTTGGCAGAACCAATGCCACTGGTGCCCGATGCTGCAACGCGCCTGCTTCCATGGCAACAAGGAGAGGGATTGCTTTCCCTTACACCAGCAGGCCACTTCATGCTTTAATGTAAAGCGACAACTTGCCGGAATTAATTTGTGTGTTGTCAGAAAAAATAAAAATAAAAAAGTCCCCCCAACAGATTTAATTCAGAAAAAAAAATAGAAAATAGCAATTTTCTTTATTCATGTTTGGTCCCCCCCCTGATCCACACCCACACCACCTGCCGTCAACCCCATAATTCTCCAGCGGGTTTCGGGAACTTTCAGCCATTTCAAGTGTTCTCACTCCTGGAGTAGTACGAGGTTGCGACAAGAAAATCTTTAACGAACGAGAAAGCAATTCCATTTCACAGCAGCAAGGAACCGAGGACGGAGGGGGGGAGGAGAGTCAGTCACCAGCTTCTAAAGAGAAATGGAAGCCTTGGATAAAAGCTGCTCACCCTAAGATATCTCCCCCTCAAAAAAAAAAAAAAAAAAAAAAAAAAAAGAGGAGCAGACAGGCTTAACACCAAATCATCCTACTGTACGACTCAGAAGCTTACCTAGCGCTGACAACTGACAGGAATAGTCCTGCGCCGTGTGTAGGTTATTAGCATTTGTGGATATCACTTTCCTCGTGCTCTCGAACTTCTTAAAACCCTCTATCTGTAGCTAACAGTGCCAGAACATCTTTTATAGCAGAAATGAATTGGCAAACAAGGAAAAAATAAGGCCCAGATGTATACTTTCAAGTGTTCAGTATGTGGGTATCCAAGGCTTTAAGCTCCACGTTTATTACATAAGCTAGCGGTTTGACAATACCGCCGACTTCATGTAAAGCCTGTTGCTGGTGTGTGCTGCAAAGAAAATGTTTCATCACTACGAGAATACAAGTAGATGTGCACGTATAGCCGACAGAGTTAATGTGGCTTGCTGGGATATCAAACTGCTGGGGAAAAAGGAGTATATATTCCATTAGCCACTCTCAAGCCCGGGATATATTACACAACCTGATCACACAGCCAATCCACTGCCGCTGATTACATCATCCATCCCATCCTGCGCACCGCCCGTCAATGAAGCGGTGGCAGGCATCACTCCCACCAGTCTCCCCGTCGCCAATCTGCTCTCGCTTCCATCCCCATCCTCCTGGCGAGCATAACTCAGCGAGGGGACATGCCTACTCTCGAGCTCAATGTGAGAAATGTATATATTTGTAAGTGCTAATGCTAAGCGACACAGAATGCCGGGCCAGGACCAGACAGATGGTTCTGAGAGCGGCAGAAGATCAGAGAGATGCTCCCCTCCCCTCCCCTCCTGTTCCTCTATTCCTCTGTTTCTCTGAGAGGAGGCGCAGCTATCACAGCTCTGCATGGTACTGAGGAGGCCCAGTGTACAAAAGCAGCCCTAATCCCCGATGGTGGAATCGGTTCGCTCTAACAAGGGTATCAAAGTAGTGCATCAATGAGAGGATATTTAAAACTGCACAACCCTCAAAAGCCTACACAGCTACATAGCCGTGGGTGGAAAACTGCTGGGGGGGGTAGAAGAACAAATGATGGGACAAAACAGGAAACAGGCAGATATACAGTACATATCAAAGACAGACCTAAAAGAGATGGAGAGATGAAGAGATGAAGAGAGAGAGCAGGTAAGCCCGTCTGTAGCAGAGCAACTGGTGTACAGTCACTATGAGCCTCGCCCAGCGCACTGCCAGTCCAGATTAATTGATACAATCAAAGGCCAAGTGAGCTCAATTTGTGAAGCCAGTGTGCTACGGAGTGAGCGTGAGGAGGTGTGGACAACAGAATGACTGACTCTGTGTGTGTGTGTGTGTGTGTGTGTGTGTGTGTGTGTGTGTGTGTATATATAAGTAGGGATTTCATGTCTTTATTTGGCATGCATCCGTTTTACACTTGGCTTGCTTCGACCTTTCAGAGGGGGCGAGGGTCAAATAGAGTGCAGGAGAGTTTTACAACACTCCACACACCAGGGGAGGCAGGTCTGCCCAGCCACCCAGAGCACACACGTGCACACAATCCACTTTCACACACACACACACACACACACAGATGGACAGTGAGCCACACAAATTCAGGCGCGCAGAAAAACTCCCCCCTTCAGCTCGGCCGGGGCGGGCAGCCTCCGTGAGCCACGTCAGCTAAGCATCCAAACAGTCTACCTTCAATGGCTCAGACACATGTGTGCTATAATCGGCTCTGCCTCATAGCCTCACACCATCGGTCATCCTCTCTCACACACACACACACACACACACACACAAACGCAACGTGCCACAATTCACCCACAGTGCAAAGAATTCAATCAGGGGTGAAGGCAGCATGGCAGGACTGTTGCTTGGCGTGGTGGAAAGAGAAGAAGAGGGTCGGGCAGAAGCTGCAGATCGATCAGGATCCTCATTGTTCAGAGGGGATGTGAAGCTCTCTTTGTCCGCCCCGTGCTCGTCTGACCTGTCTTGGGCCGTTGAAGGAGGCTGCCAGTCCGAGAGGGAAACGGAGTGTCTGTTTTGTGTTTAACACACTGCTCACAGATTGCGGAGTTGGCATGGCGCGGCGGGCACAGACCGTCTGCCGACCTGGGCACTATCTGCCCTGCCCGACCTTGGCACCGCTGCGCCAATGTGCCAACGAGAGCCCCATAATACCCTGGCCTCGTCTAAAAACATACTCTCCCCGAGACAACGCTGGAAAACAGAAACCCGGCGCAACACACAGAGTTCATTAACAGATAAACGGCGGGAGGTGAGAGAAAAAAAAAAAGAAAAAAAAAGGGGAAGGGATGGGAATAAACGAATAAACAAGGAGATGACAACGGACGGGAGATGTGGGGAGAGGCTGGCAGCCGTCCATGGAAGAGACAGCTGGCAACGACATCCTTCACAAACCTGGCGACGCAAGCAGCGTGGAAGCAACCTCCAGAGACATGGCGGGAGGGAGGGCGAGGTGGAGGGAGAGGGAGAGGGAGAGGGAGAGAGAGAGAGAGATGGGGAGGGAGGGGTTGAGGTGGTAGATAACGTGCCTTGGTCTCCAGACTCCCCTGCTAATTAACACAGCTCCACACACACAAGGCCCCCTGCATGCCTCGCGGCCTGGCCCCAGTCAGCAGTGTCGACTCAAGAGGGAGAGAGAGAGAGGGAGGGTGAGGAAAAGGAGGGAGGAGGGGGATGTGGAGGGCATGAGGGATGAAAGGGAGGAAAGGTGAGGCAAGGTCTGGTGGCCTTGTCTGGAGGCGAGTCTGCTCCCCCGCCAGCCTGTACCCTGGTTGGCCTGGCGGAAAGAGGGGGATGAAGACGAATGAGTTGGAGAGTAAGGGGACCCTGATCAACAGCCCAGTCGCTCACCTGCTCTCTCACCCGCTTGCTCATCTCACCCAGAGAGAGGGCGAGCGAGAAAGCGCCCAATGAGCCGGCACCGGTCCAGTCACAACACCACAGACACAAATCCTGGTTCTGTACCATTAGCTCCAGACTGTCATAAATCAGAGCGAGCCAGCCTGCAGGACGGAGGGAGAAGGCCAAAGACAGAAGTCAAAGAGCCACAGACACAGCACTGATCAGACAGCATGGGGGGGACCGGACGCCAACCTCTCCACAGAGGAAGCATTTATAACAACAGGAGACAGGCTCCAAACACATGATGGTGTTTGATAGGGTAAAACATGCTTTTTACAAGCCACGTCACACATACCAGAAACACTGTAGCCTGGAGTCTGTACTGTATCTTATATAGGCCGGCTTTACCTGATGCTGAGTGTTTGACCCCAAAACGGAACTAAAACAAACTAAATCAACTAGCAATGAAGGATGGAAGAAATAGCAATGGAGCAGATTGAGGAGCGACTCTCAGAGGAGGTTCGCAAAAAATCGGAAAAAATAAATTGATCCACCACAACGTCTCTTTGTTTACACTTACCGGGGGTGAAAACGGGTTTCGGTTTCTGGATTCTTCTTCGTTTTCTGTTAGTTTAAGTAAACGCGACACCGCTCCCCTAGGTGTACGCATCAACGCTATGCGCAAGTACGTTGGCAAACACCCACGCGGACGTCTGCGAGCAACACCCGACGAGCATAAATTAGGTTTTAGTCATTAGTATTTCATTTTGTGAGTCCTCAGTTACAACATGTGGGTTTGCAGTTTCCATTTTGGTAATTATTATTGGAGCAAAAGCGTCATTAGTGTTACTGCATGTAGCAACCTCAACGAGGGATTTCCTAACCCAGATTTAAACCACACCCTGCCCAGGCATGCTGCTTTGGCATGCCCGCCACTGGCAGACAGACAAGCATCTGCCTTCCTGTTCTGAACCATGCAAATACACTGTATGAACAACTGGAGAGAAGGCAATTGGGGTGGGTGTGTGTGTGTGTGTGTGTGTGTGTGTGTGTGTGTGCAGAAGGTGTGGCCCCAAAGTGGCACAAACTGGCAGCGGAGCTATTGGGTTCTGTGACGAGAAGTGGCAAGTGGGTGCCAATTCTACCTCAAACAGTGAGCCACAGGATGCCTGGATGCTATTAGACTGTGATCCAATTAATTTCGTCTTCACACGGCACACATTCAGACACGCAAGTAGCACAAGGAGAGGAAGTGGGGAGGTACGAAGGGGTGGAGGTGAGCAGCGAGGCAACGGAGGAGAGGGGAATGACTGAGAAAAGAGAGGGAGGCGGGGGTGGGAGTGGGAGAATCTTCACAATTCACCATATCTTACATTTGACTTTCTGCACGGGGGAGAAGAAAATGCAATTACACGTGCCCTCTCAGCCTTTTCAGGCAAGTGTGGCGTGGGGAAGCACAGGGCTTGTGCCCTGTGGTGGCCGGCACTCCCATACTCTATGCTAATAGTCACTTGTTCTGCATGCTAACAGGCAGTCAGTGGTGAGGCAATGTAGGGGGGGGGGCAGAGGAGGGTGAGTGGAGAGGGGGGGGGGGGGGGGGGGGGGGGGGGGGGGAGGTCTGTCGCCTTATGTCTCTGGAGATAGTAGGAATAATGAAAAGCTCTGCTGGGACATCAAAGGAAGCGCCTGGTCATTTCCTGTGACTGATGGCTGATATAGGCCTACATGTTCAGGCAACAAGCACACACACACACACACACACACACACACACACACACATTTAGTCACACATTCCTTCTAACAAACCCCTCACCAATGAACACCACTTCCTTTGATGGTATAGCCGAGCCGAGAAGAAGGAGAAACAGTGTTAGGACGTGGAACAGATTTGAAAAGCTTTTGTGTCGCTGGCAGAATCGTCTAAGCGCTTTATCCACGGCCTCAGGGTCACCACTTACGCAACGGGGCTGTAACGTCTGAAACCAGCCGCGGAAGTTAACCGCTACTTTTTCCCCACTTAGGGTCTAAAGTCACTTATTGGACAAAATTAACCAAAACGCAAGAAAAACACCCGAGTGTGCAAGAGGGAGATCAAGCGTCTCTAATGCTGTTAGAGTGTATATTTGTGTTGCTGGTCTGAGGGTCAACGCAGCAACACATGTAGAAGCATTAGCTCGGAGTGGTAATCCACAGGGATGCTAGGCCCCGCTGTGAAAACATAAACAAGCCTGCAGTGGTCTTTTCTGGTGAAATGGTTGATCTGGTTTCTTATCATATCATCTGGTCGTCTCCAGGCTTTCTGCAAGATTGTGTGTGTGTGTGTGTGTGTGTCTGTGTTTTAAAGTCATGGAAAGACACACTGAGACTGAGTGGAGCAGAAACACACATCTGGTTTCCATTCGGGATGCCTGGGATTCCTCGCCTGCTTGTTTCATATTACTTGCCGAGCCCCCATGCCGGCTGCCCAGGAGAGCAGAAAAACGATGCCGCTGCACACGGCGCCTCGCCTATCCGAAACACAACTGGAGGGGTAGATTGACAACGGTGTGACGGCGAAGGTGAGTTTCGAGGCAGGTCCTGGATGCAGAAAAGCCCCCCCATAGGTCATTTCTGAGTGGCTCGGTATGCCTAGTTATTAGTAGCCCCCTGTACTTATGCCGAGGAATGCTTCCTGCGGGAGGGAATTTTCAAGGTTCAGCCAGACGGAGCAGCCCCCCCCGTTAATATCTACTGAGGGAAGCCCCAACCAGCAGAAGGTCAAGCGTCTGGAGCTTGAGACCAGAGAGACAGGAGTCCAAGACCAGCAGACAGACGACCCTGAGAGCGTCGGTCAGCACACACACCACAAATCACTTCTGCATAAAGAAACCAGAAGAACTTTCATTTCTGTGAAACAGAAACAACTCAAGTAGACTCATGTTTACTGATGTTTTCTGAGAGAGCCCCCCCCCACCCCTCCTTGGGCAGAATGAGACGGTTTCTATTTCAAACTGAAACGGCTTCAAGAGAGGCATCACTTCCCTGTACCTACCAATCTAGCCATGGTAATGTCTCAATGTCATCCTACTTTTATATTTCAGAGTGAGTCCCGTCGCCCCCCTCCACCCCCCCCCCCTCTCATTCTCATATTCTCTTATCTCCCAGATTTGACAGAGTGATGTCTTCAGCCAAAATCACCTCTTCTACTCTGGTTCCCTGGGAGATGGAGTGCCGGTGATGTAGACGATTCAATCAGTGAGAAGCGAAAGAGCAGATCACAGACAATACGCCGCGGCCCCATTACCCCCAGTCCTCGGTTACCGCTAGCAACGCTTAGCTCGGGCCCCCACCTAATGGGCCATAATATAATTTTACGCCATGTTCCAGCTCTTTATACTAGCTCTAAACATAACTCTGTCGCCGAGGCACAATAAAAACAGATATATTTCTTTATTACTCCCCGCGAACCGTATCACCAAGATCTGCGCGCCACTACAAAGGAAACCAATATCTCGGGGGAACCTGTTCTTTTTTCCTTGGTTCATTGAGAGCAGGCTTAGTTGTTATTTCCTTCAGCTGCGTCCTGCCAGCCCCAACCTCCCCGTGCCGTTCACTCTGAATGTAATGGATGTTTTATTATAATCAAATGAATACAATATCTTCACCATAAATAGCCTACTTAAAAAGCTATTTTCTCTGGCTTGCAATATGTTTGGATGTCCATCACGCCTGAAGCAACGCGGTGCCGCATGTTTAATTCAGAGACAATGCAATTTACCCATTGTGTAGCGGGTGAAAACAGAAGCTAGTCTACCATTTTCTCACCCCTGCCCGCCCTACACCCAGAGCTGCACCCTGCCACTCACCCAATAAATCGCAATCTGCAGTTTCTTGCATAAAAAAAAAAAAAAAAACACAAGTCTCCCGCAAGATCATCACTTTGCATGATACCAGGAGGAGGAAATGTCACCTGCGCTACTCTTTTGAGGTCATTCACTTCACCTCGCAGGGTAAATGCTGTGCTTGTAAGTCTTGTGCCAGAAGAACAGGATTTCACTCCAGCAGGCTGCAAGTTATCACCGGCTACCAGGGATGAGCCCCTATATAGTGTATACGGTGCAATTGTCCCCTACCCTATATATCATCGGGCCTGGCCAGCCCATTTACACTGTGCGGATCTGACACGAGATGAGTGAACACATGGGCGTGAATATGTGTCTGTGTGTGGCAAAATGGAGCAGGAGGGGAGTTGGGGAATCCAATCTCTCACACAGAGGAGCGGAGACAGGCGGGCAGATACGCTCCAGGACCAGCATAACCCCGGAGGTATCCATGAATGAAATGACAGGATTACAGGGGTATTAGAAAACCTGCTGAGATGGTTGATAATGCTGTTTATGGTTGGGCGTCACACCGCTAGCAGGGAAAAAGTCAAACTGTTTGACTAATGAAAATATGGACAAGCTCTTCTCGGAGTCACCGAGCAGAAAATTCGAGGCCGGGGGTTCACCTCTCCGTTTACAGCGACGGCTGGGTGTTGGCTACTTGAAGGATTTTAAGACTGAAAGAGTTTTTGGTAATATTATGGCTGAATCTCTCTTACAAATACGGACAATAATCATAAACCTCACTATCCTGGCTAAGAACGGGATTATTGTTGTGTCAACAACCCCCACAGATAATAGTAATTACTGCCCTTGCTGCAGCGCAATCATAGTGAGGCGACGACTTCGCTAGATGACAGCTTGGTCCTAATTACCAAGAACCACCAATTACTGGCTCCATTTCATTATTTATATTGCCCCACACACCGAAAATAAAAAGAGACTTCAGTGACAATGAGCAGTCGCATCTCTGGCAGCTGCAGATTACCATCTAGAGGACCTGCTGAATCATTCTTCCTGGGAGTGTTTTTAATTGTACTGACGGTATGCTAGTCAGCATGTGAAGACAACATTGATATTGCAGCGAAAGAAAACAGAGCGAAAATAAGAAAATGAAGCCGATAGGGGGTTGCCTCTGCTTCCTGCTTGGCAACCACAGGAAGTAATTTAGCTGCAAAGGAAGTGCATTATCATGTCTTGTGTTCCCACTCTCTTCTGCTCATTTATCTGCCAACAGAGAGGCAGAATCGATTCTCCAACGTCAGCCCAGGGGCTTTCTTAAGCAGTAAAACGGTCCGCATGCTATATCTGCATTCATATTTCATCCAATCCAGTGGGAGATCTGTTTTAGAATAATTGACTCTTCTGCTGCTGATGTAAAAAAATGCATCAGGAAAAAAAACAAATCTCTCTCTCTCTCTCTCACACACACACACACACACACATTATCTCTCTCTCTCTCTCACACACACACACACACACACACACACACACACACACACATTCTCTCTCTCTCTCTCTCAGACACTCGCAGATGTTTCCCATCACCCTCTGCTGCCAAGCGACGTCCAGTGATGTTTGAGAGCGGGGGGGTGTGGGGGCATGAAATTCTGCTATTCCTGCTCCAGTGGATCCTGCAGAAACTTGGCAGATCGTTGAGGAGATTTGTATGTCTGTGGATTTGACATGAAACTGTTTGAGAGGCTCGTCTGGAGTCTGTCTCTCAACGTGTCTCCCCTTAAAGTGGGCTTGGCTGTTTAGCTTATGTTCCCATAAAGCCTGACGGCCACATTTCTCAGCCCCGGGGTGCAGATGGCCGATTAACTCAGCAGCCAGGCCTTATACCATCATCTGAAAGATAACCAATACAACACTTTGTTGCCTCAGAGAAATATGTCACGGCCTTGTGCTACCATCGCCTTAAAAGGACAGAGTTTTACAGATCCTACCGAGCTACGTGCCGAGCGCCAAACAGCATACAGATCTGATTCAAAAATATTTTTAGATTCTGCATTTTCTGTGATCCCAGACTTGAGCGGGCTCAGGGGAAAGCACATGATCCTCACACAGGGAAACCAAACCAAACGTTTGTTCATTGGATATATATCATCTATCCGGAGTTCTTTGAACATCTGCCTTGTTGTTCTACAAAGTCCCTTTCTCTGTTAATGATTCGACGCACATTCACCGAAACACAAAACCAGCCCAAGCAGCGGCTCATGCTCAGCAAGCGTTAAAGCATGTAAGGCTATCACACTCCAAAGGACAAGCACTCTCGCAAAAAACGATAATGTACAAAAGGAATCCGCCGTGGCAATCCGAAGCGCTTAGCATTTAGATGACAGTTGCGCGGGGCAGGCCTTGTTTGCAGGGGCTGGAGTGGAGGCAGGGTATGTGGCCCGGAGGCCGGATCTGTTCCAACAGTGCCCTGGCAAGAGAGACGCAGCCCAGTCAGCCTCGACAGCTTGGATATTCACAGGGGGTGATGGAGTACTGGAGGGCTGCAGCTCCATGTTGAGCTTGGGAGGAAGCTCGGAGGAGGGGTGGGGGTGATGAGTAAGGAACGAGGTGTTTTAAATTATTTCGGTGCTGCGAGGACCTGGCGTTCCGCTGTGCTCCGAAATCAGTCTAGTGATGAAGACCCGATCTGTGTGTGTGCAGGCCTGCGCTGATTGAGCTGATCGTCTGGCAGGGAAGGCCTGGAGGGGAACAGCACTGCCTTTCACCAGTAGTACACATTCTGAATGGCAATGCAATACCTTGCTTTGGCGATGATGAATTTTTGATGCCTGGAAGTGAATTATACATTTATCGCCGCGGAGGAAACTAAACAAGAAACGCCTTTACTACAACTCACGAGCAAAATTAAACAAACATAACAGGACCGTGAGTTTTCCAATCCATGTACACTTTTTCTTTCCCCCACTTTGACTTGACCACAGCAGCCGGCTTCAGATTACAGCCATGGTATGCCACTCGGGTACATTGTCTAACGTACTCGCCACTGACGAACCATTGTGGTAATTTCAGACTGACTTTATATAGATCACAGGCGTTAAAGTTAGGATCATGACTTTGATTTAGTGTGACAAATGAATTATTCACTCTCATCTTTGGGGATGCATACTTAAACCCCGAGTCATTTTGAATATCATGAAAAGGACTTTTGATGTTGGACAGCTTCCTCCTCACTTGATTAACCTGAACTAACTTCAAAAGTCACGGTTCATCGCCATCAGCAATATTCTAAACAAACGCGAAGCTTTTTAAAAAAAATTATTTTACACTGGCTTTTCCTTTGGAATATTAAAAGTCAAATGCATCACTAACGATCTCTCTAAGAGCTCTCAACATAAAAATGTACACTTCTTTAGGCGATATCCTCCAAATTAGCACATTTTAAAACGTTCAGCTAAATGAGCTTTCACAGTGGGACAAGGATGCCAACCTGAGCTGACAGGTTACAAAAGTGCTTTGAAAGAAAAACACACAAAATCTAAATGTCAGGCTAATTGACACCAAATGCCCTCCTCGTTATGTGAACACAACAGATAAAGCGAAGGTCACGGTCACACGAGGGGGAAAAGGAGGTAGCCACACCTCCCAACCAACAGAATCCACCCAAAACAAACAAAAAAAACAACAAGGGCTTTTGTTCACTCCCGTGCATCCTAATTCATTCATCCCCAAGCACCGCTTTGCTCTGGGGCTCTGCCAAGGCAAAGCCCCTTGGGAGAAATGACTGACACCTCCTAATCCTTGTGGATACCAAAAAGCATGTCATTACCATGACATTTACATCGTCTTCTGGGATGTGAGGAGAAATGTGGGAACGGGAAGAGGAAAGAAAACATGGAACAAAAAGCCAAAAATAAACTCATTTGAATTTTTAATGCATTGTGTTTTGGGTCACACATGCAGCCAAAGCACTTCGAGCAAAGCAGCTCTCCACCCATGTTTCCAACCCTCTATTAATTCGGCACAGGCTGAACAGCCACCTGGGGTAGCCTATATTTGAAATGAGCCATATTTTGTGCATCTTTAACACCAGCAGGCGGGGGAAGTGGGACTGGAGGGAAAGTGTGATCGCGCAAAGTGGAGCACAAGGGATCTGACCTGAGCAAACAGCTGATTATGGAGAGGAAGATTGAAAAAGGGAGCCGTCATCTGGCAGGCTAAGCCCCCCACAGATGGACCGGTACAGCCAACTAAGGCAACTAGCAAGTCCCTTTGGCTTTGCGGTGGTAGCACACCCTACAAACCGTTCGCAGACCAGGAGGCGGCGATGAATAGTGGGGCAAACCCAAATGCATCCTTTTACTTCGATGACATATTGATCATCATCTTTCAGTGATGGGGTGAGGCATGGTTGCTGTGGTTTCTCCGCCGTTGAGTGAAGTGCGAACAGAAGAAGCCACAACAACAGCTGTCTGTATAAAATCATAATAGCCGGGGGTAATTGCTGGGGAATCTTCACTTAATGAGCTTCAGTGCAGATTTAATGATTTGAAGCCCTTCATAAAACAAGCCCGGGAACTTTTATTGGGCTGCGAATAAAGTTTTGACAGAATATATGTTGACCTAATTCATGGGCAAGGGCTTGACTTATAATTGGACCATTGTTTCCTGCCACACACCCACTATCTACACCCACTAGCCAACGATGTTCCAGTGCTATGAGCACAAAAACTAAATGCTGCGCTTATTGGTGTAGTGTAGTATGGCAGCCGAACCTAGCCGGTGTATCTCCCCAGGTGAGACAGGTCATCCATCTGCTACCACCCCACTCCCTTCCCTCCGCTACCGACCCCCTATTTGCTCAGCCCTTTCCCCCAGAGCTCGGTATCGCCACACTACCTCCAGTGACAGCCAAACAATGGGAGCCAGAACGAGTAGAAAGTGGGAGTTTGACTAATTAGAGCCCCCCCTCCTCCTGTTAACCCAGGACAGCGCAATATAGCTTGGCCAGGGCTGGGACTGTTGGCCCCATCGTGAGAGAAATAGGGCTGGGACTTGGGTTTTCCTGGCCGCCGGCCAGTGGGGGACCGTAGTAATTGCCCAAATCGCACCGTGGAAAGTGAGGAGGAAGTGAAGACTGCGAGGGTGGCGCAAGCCAAGGAAAGTGAGTGAATGCTGGGTGGAAGTGTGGGAATGAAAGTCTAGGAATTAAAAGATAGAAAGGGACGGAGAGAGAGAAAGAGAAAGAGAAAGCACAAGAGAGATAAAGTCATTCAGAAGAAATGTGAAAGGATATGGAGGACAGGTGATGCGGAAAAAAAAAACATACAGCTCTGAATGGTAATGTGGCAGCCGGAGGAAAAAAGGCTTCATTGAGAGAAAACAGCACAAGAAGAAAGCAAACTGGAGAAAGAGAGAGTAAGAAAAAGGGAACGACCTCTAATGTTACTCACTAGGAAGAGGCAGACAGAGGTGTTGTGAGCGTCTTGGCTGCTGGAGTGGAACCGAGCAAGGTGCAGCAGTGGCGGCACAGTGGGCCCTCGCTGTTCACTTCAATCACAGGCAGCCGAAGCCCCGGGCAAACTTGGCCAATTAGCCGCACACTGCCGCTGACCCCGAGCTTCATTAAGGGCCCGGGCTCTGGACGAGGGGAGAGGGGGAAGAGGAGGAGAGAGAGAGAGAGAGAGAGAGAGAGAGAGAGAGAGAGAGAGAGAGAGAGAGAGAGAGAGAGAGAGAGAGAGAGAAAACAGTCAGTGCTGGGCAGATATGAGTAGACACACACACACAAACGGGGTGAAGAACAAGGTTACAGGTAAACACAATCAACTGTGAGGAGACACACACACACACACACACACACACACACACACACACACACACACACACACACACACACACACACACCCACACCCACCCCCCTGTGGGCTTACACTCCAAGCAAGCCGGGGAGGGTTGTGGGGGCAGAGGGCCAGGCCAGAGGGCATAGCTCTCCCCTCTCTCCCACACCGCTGCACTGACAGCAACAGGTGTGGTGGCCGGCAGCCACGCAATTACCAGGCTGGAAAGCTGCTCTTTGTGACACAAAGACAACGGTAGATCAGAAGGGAAGATCACAGCTAGAGGGAGGAGAGGTGAGAGACGAGGAGAGGAGGAGAGGAAGAGAGGCCGGCGGTACAGAGTAGCGAAGGTCCCTGGTGGGGAGAGAGAGATTTCCAGTCGGCTCTTTTCATCGCAAATCCCTTGCCGGCAGAGCAAGAAACAGATCAAAAAGCAACACCTACGGTAGGTACGGCCCACCCGTTGCGCCGCAGTAAAAATACATGTTCACTCACTTTGGTGGTCTGGGGAGAGCTCACGTATATCCGTGCAATACATTAAGACAAAGAGGCGAGGGTAAACTGACAACAACACATTTCACTTCGGAGTGGGCGGGGCTGCTGGGAGTGCTTGGAGACAGGTTGCGCTCAATGAGCCCTGACAGCAAGACTGTTTGGTGTGTCTGCATTTCAAGCGTGCGTATCCACACGGGACCTCAGCTTGCATCAGCCTTGCAATGGTAACCGCAACGGCACTCAAGAGTGAGGGGTAGCAGTTTCATACTCGCTCTCCCTCGCTTTCTCCGCTCCCTCTCCGATTACAGCACTTCGATCAGACTAAAGTAGTGTTTGCGTGCTGTGCTGCCAGTGTAGCAATAACTGCTGTCAGAAACCTTACATGCTTGGGTGGAGAGGAGATACTAGCCCTTTATTTAAAACAAGCCAAGGATAAAAGATCAATGGCCCAATTCAGGCCATGGATTGGAGGGAAAGGTTCACAAACAGTGGGAGATTATGAGAGGGAGATATATGAGTGTAGGGGGTGGTGGTGGGGCATCTAGCTCATCTGGGTGCTAGTGGCTTATTGATCGGTGGAGACACACAGCTCCCCGCCATTCATCACAGGCCACTCAGGCCCTTAGATAACTCATCTGATAGTGCCCTGCTGCTGAGCAGCTGCAACCAGCCACATCCATTATCCCTCAACACAAGCCCCCTAGTCTGGGGATGGACACGGTGGGGCTGGAGGGTGAGGGGCTGGAGGGTGAGGGGCTGGAGGGAGGGCTGCAATGGAAAGGGCTATAGGGCTGTGATTGGGAGCCACTGGATGGGGCTACTGTATAAGAAGGCAGGAGTTAGGGGGTGCTGAAGGGAATCTATGAAAAACGGTAACAGCAAAAACAGAGATGGGAGCCAGTCGGTTTGCAGCAGTCGGGGGGGGAAACATGTGAAGACACCATTGTTTCCATTCCTTGGCCAAACAGTAATAGCAAAGCTGTTTTATAGCAGATAGCACACAAACCAGCCAAGCGACAGGCAGCTCTGAAAAGTGCTGAGTGGATGGGTGTGTGTGTGTGTGTGTGTGTGTGAGTGAGTGAGTGTGTGTGTGGGAGGAAAATTCCCAGATTGGGCAGGTGGGGATCAGCCATAATGAGCCATGCAGGGACAGAAAGCGAAAGACAAGAGGGAAGGGGTCAGAGTAAGGGCGAGACAGAGGGGGGGAGGCCAAAGAGTGAGGGAGACAGACATAGTGAGAGTGATGGAGACCGGCTCAAGGCCCCCGAAGAGCAATTACAGGAGCTCCGTGGACGGTGTGGGCCCGGGCCCCAAGGCATGGTTTCAAACCGCACAAAGCCCTGCCAGACATGTACACACACGCATAGACAAACACACACAGCAGCACAATTTATCTAACACACACTCCTGACAAGCAAGAGACAGACACGGGCAAAACAGAGGAAGATAGAGTGAAAGTCAAAGAGAGAAAAAGAAGAGCACATGGTGGGGTATGTTTTTTTTTTTTAAACTGGAGGCATATCCTTGCCCCTTAATCCCAAACACAACAACCGTGGTACCGCCTCTAAACACTCTGCCACCAACAGCATGCTCCGGTCGAAACCCATTCCCTTAACAGCATGGCACCAAAACAAAAGCAGAAACTCCAGGGCTGAGAGGTCAGTGTGCACAAAACTTTCAAGTCGATTGCGGTCCGTGTGGTGAGTGCTAAACAACGCTGAAACATCTGGACAGCCTCGTCACGAACGCGAAGACCCAAATGGCTTCTGAAGGCAACCGTTTTCCAACCCTCGCCTCCCCTCCCACCCCTCCCCGTGACTTAAAGGAGACAGAAAGACGGGGCAAGAGTGATGAGAGAGAGATGTGCAAACAGATAAGGGGGAGGGGAAATTAAATTAAGAGAAAAGTTCTCACGCACCGGTATGCACCATTGATTTCCTATTCTCTTGGAAACATTTAATGAGCTTAAATAGGAGCCTCGTTTGACACTGCCACGGCGACTCGGAGGAGCCTCCCAGTGAGAGGAAATCGTTCAGCAGCTGTGACGGCTACCGGAGGGGGAGGAAGACAGAGAAGGTGGAGGAGGAGGAGGAGAAGCGAAGGGGTTTTTAAACGTCACGACGTGTGCAGACGTCGGATTGCGGTTGGGAAACGGTCCACGGGTAGCGTTACTTGCCTGGTTGTCAAGGAGGAGGAAAACACGGGTGAAGGAGACGAGGTAGGAGGAGGATGCCCGGGTTATGTAGGTCCTCTCCACTCACGCCGGTTGCTCGTTTTAGCCCGACCCTCTCCACCGCTTCACTTCGTTACTTACTGGATGACCTTCCCTACGAGGCAGTCATCAGATCGACGGCCATCTTGTTCTTTCCACCCCCACTTTTCTCCTTTCTCCTTTCTGCAGGGGAACTATTGTCATTTCTACTTCAGAGAGCATAGTCCAGAGGCGCTTCACTGCTCTCTGCCACTGATGAGGGCCCCACTGGGAGCCATCGGCGGCCCCTTTATGAAGCTGTCTGGCAGAGTGAATGGACTCAGCTTCCCGCCACCTTTTTTTTTTTTCCCGGGCAATCATGATAATAAGAGTGTGGAATCAGGCATGGCTGTACACTGGCACCACGGGGGGGCATCTCCTCACCGATTGCCAAGGGGGGGGAAAGTGGCGTGTGCATGTGTGTGTGTGTGTAAATATGATACAGAGAAAGGAGAAGGAGCTGTGCTGGTACGTTTAGGAGGATTGTATATTGGTGTACAAAGCAGACCACGGGACATGGAAACACTTGAGCACTAGCTATTAGGGACTATTAGGACTGTGTACACATGCTCATAGTTTCTTCTACTACCAGGTCAGGAAGCAGTGCCTCGGCTCCTGGGCCTAGTTTGCTTTCCAGCCATGGCCCGGCTGTTTGCTCTCCTATCACCTCTGAGTGCCCAACCGCACGGATGCATAGTAAACACTGCTGCAGCTAGCGTGGGAGCTTGGCAGCTGCAGCCGAGGCCACGTTTCGCTGGCTGCTCATGCCTGTCCGGCCGTGAGAGTTGCGCTCAAGTTTCTTTTGGGGAAAGGCGACTTAGTCCAAAACCAGCATGTAATCCTTCAGTGATTCATTTGTGGTGAATGAGAAGCAGGAAACACGAGGAATGCTCCACTCCACTAGACACACACGTATGTATACATATATACATACACACATATATGTAAACAACCATAATGTCTAAGTGCCCTTATGCTTTCCCTGGTGTGCCCAGCTGTCATGTCCATCATTCTCACTCCACATTACGCCGGTAAGCTCTCTGCTCTTCTCTTGGCGAATCCATAAGCCATCATCTATATGACACTATAGACCTTCCTCTAAATCATTTACACTGGCCTATATATAGCCGGTGGAGAAAAAGGTCATTATTGAAACAGAAAGCTATATTTCATAATTGCTCTACCACGCTTCTATCCCCTCAGTGAAATTGGCTCTCCAGAATACATTCTCTCTTTATCTCTCTCTCTCTCTCTCGTCTGTGAGAGAGGGTGATTTTGACAGGCTGGCTGTCTTTCCTGATGCAATAACCACCCTCCATTTGTATCTGAGGAGGGTGCATTAAATAGACAGCGTAATCAGCCCGCACAGGAAAGGCAGCAAGCCACCGACTCTTTTTTTTTTTTTAACCACTCCATGCTCTAACAGCTCGCCATTAGGCCACAATTAGCAAACCTCGCTGGCAAATATAACCCCTCAAAGGCCTTCAGCCAGCAGGGAGCATGAGACAGACCTGAGGGCTCTCAGCAAAGTCCAGTGTTGCACTACAGTCTCAGGAGAACTAAACTTACTTTATCACACTTGATGTTGAAGGAAATGGGAGATAAGGGTATGGAGGGTGAAAAGAAAAAATCTTTAAAAAGTGGACAATGCCAGAATCCAACTAGATACCTTTGACATTTCAGATCGTTCTGAGTAATGGTGTGCAAAAAAAAAAAAAGAAGAAAAAAATGACCCTCGTGGAAAAAGTCTTATCGCCAGACACTTCAGACAGTGGATAATTCACATTAAAAGGCAGCGAGCAAAGAGGGGGAAAAAAACATCTGAAAGTGCTGCATTACCATAAGTGTATGCCTTTTTTCCAAAACAGGGAGGCGAGTTTCACTGAAGCACCGCTGTGGCGAAGGTGCAATTCGGGCGAACGTGTTCCTTCCAGCGGAGGATGCAGTCGCAGCAGCACTGCACGCCCAGGTTCTGTATGCACAAACACATTTTCTCCCGCGGGGCTGGGGGGGAACAATAAAGAGAAATGCGCGTCCCTGTGGTCATTTACGGCATGCCGGCAGTGGGCAGACACAGATAAGACTCCGGATCGGTGGAGGCTGACACGCTGTGATTATCTCCCGCTGCTGGAATTGACCGTCCATCAATCCAAGCGGGCCAAGAGGACCGGGGCTGGCCGACTCAATTGTTGCCCAAGACGAGTTGTTTTTTTTTATGATTCAGTGACCCCCAAAAAAAACCAAATGTGTCAAGTATTTCGATTGTGTTGTCGCACTAGCACACACACACACACACACACACACACACACACACACACACACACTCATACATACAATCACTAGCGCATATGTTCTCACACGCCCACGCCGAAACACCAAGAGACTGCCACCTGACATTCCAGGACTCCCTCTCTAGTCCCGGTCTGTCTGCCTGGCTCTCGCGCCACCTCCCCCTCACCTCATGCTGCATGTTCTAGACCAGAAAATGAGTCCATATTCCGGAGTGAGCCACAGGAGAGTTGGAGGAAGGCGGAGGGGAAGGAATGAGAGAGAGAGAGAGAAAGAGAGAGAGAGTGTCAAGGAGTGGATTCTTTCTGCTGAGAGCCATCTGGAAGTGGAAAGGTAGATAAACAATGACGTGAGCCGCATCCCCATCTCCTTCCTTAAACCCTGAACAGACACACACTCGCCACAATGCATGACCGCCATCGCCACCGATCCTGTGCCGCGCGCCAAGCATTGTCAGGGATTGGGTCTTATCAATCGTCGGCCAGATACTGAGCAGAAGCGCGAGGCAAACAAAGCGGAAGGGGAGAGAACAAAAATGGAGGGGAGCTGCAGGCGACAATGAGAAACACAAATGGGATGATGGCTGGGTGCCATCCGTCCACACGGCCGGGACCGACTCCATTTAATCTGGTAGAGTCTGCCCCGAAATCGAAGCAATCTCCTCCAGTGAGCTGACAGAGGGAGGAATCAGACGGCCAATCCCACCCAAAAAGGAACTTGTTGTGGAATCGAATGAGAGGATATGGGGATAGGCAGCGCTGTGCTAGGCATGCAGACTATTATGGCTGGGGAACTTTGGTTTAAAAAAAACAAAAAAAACAAAAAAAACAAAAACAACAAGTCCATTTGCATTCACTCAGCTTGCGCAATGCTTGGGGGAAACGTTAGTTGCTGCTGTTGCTGCTTTGGAGTTCCTCTCCAATTTTTTTTTAGGCCCTGCTGGCATGCAATACATTACAGTAGTAGTAGAAATCTTTATTATCCCTTATGGGAAAATTGTCCTTGTAGTAAGTCAGAAGTAAAATAACAAAAACAATATCCATACAGTGCAAAGCAGACAAGTTACATTGAGACTGATGAAGGGCAACAGCTGGAGCAGCAGCTGGAGTGATGCTCAGCGGAGACAGTTTCTCTTAGGGCCGCCCTCTCCTGAACCAAGGCTAAGCCAGAGTTGGCTGAGATTGCAGTGAGTGTGATACAAAGGCTACAATAAGGAAGGCATGGAGGTAAGAGGGCCAAAAGGGAGAGACTCTGACAGCTACCCCTCAGGCAGCAAGAGGAGCTGCACCTGTAGGCACCTCAGCTCTGCTCAGTTTAGTTTCTGTCTCTTCCGTCTCTCCACCCACTCAACCACACACGGCAGTCTCGTCAGCTCTGCTGGCACTGGTGGAACAACAGGAGGGGGGAGGGATCAGGTGGCTGGGGCAGGGAGACAGAAAGAGAGGGGTGGGGGGGGGGGGGGACTGACAAATAAGTCTTGTCAGGTAACATTCACAGATGTGGAGGGATGGAGGAGAAGACGAGAGGTAATAGGGAAGGGAGGGTGTCTGTCGGCTCATATTGGTTAATCAGCGAAAATCTCCTGCCCTGATTAGAAACCACAGCGGTCAGGAGAGGGAAAGAGAGGCTTTGAAGGAGAGGCTTTTAGAGTGGGGCTGTTTGCTCCCGAGGACCTCTTACTGATTCTGATTGAGGAGACAACGGAGCATAGCCCCTGCCTCTCTCCCTGGGAGACGTTTCACCACGACAGCGCTGATCAAAAAGAGCAGGGGCAACAAGGCAGAGGAAGAAGCCCTAGAAGCACTCAAAGGCCTGGGAATTTGGGTCGGGCACATAACATATTAATACACTGACTGACGAAGAGAGAAACTGAGAAAGAGGGGAGTGGGAGAAAATGAAGAAAGAGGGACCAAACGGGAGCCAAAAGAATGTGCAGAGGAGAGACGATTCATGTTTCAGCATGCCTCAGTATGCAGGGCCAACTGCAGCTTCTCTGGACCCAGCTTCAGAAAATAAAAAGAACATGATCGTATGATCCTTTGGCTGCATGTAGACCTTGATAAATGCCCATTGTCTAGGCTGTTATTAAACACCAGAGAGAGACTGGTGAGTCCCTGTGCCAGGCAAAACTAATTAAAGCAAGGCAGATGTGTCTGGGCAGTGGAGTACCACACACACACAGTTACACACTTTCACACTTGTATGCATGCACACACCCCCCCCCCACACACACACACACTCGAAATGGGCTGCTAACTATGTCACAGTGCAATCAGTGCCAGCTGATGAGCTGTCGCTGTCCTAACTAGCTCAGGTAAAAACACAAACAAACAACACAGCATCTTGGCATCAATTTCCAACTTTGGTGCATTTGGCTTCTGAAACTTTTCCTCAGCCAGCGGCCAGAGAGAGAGAAAAACGTCCTTCCCCTCGGTGTCTTATTATCCTGGCAACAGCATGCAACACTTTTCTTTTCTGTATTCCCTACCTTCTCTGTTGCAGGTGATGATGAGCGTTAGAGCTAACAGCAACCAATTAATCTTTCATGGCGCACGTGTTCCCGCTTTTGTTCGGTCTGCTCAGTGAAATTGTATGAGACTGCAGCTGTACAATAGAGGGCTGGTGATGCTTTCATCCTCTTCTTCCTCCTCCTCCTCCTCATCTTCACTTTTCACTCTCATACTTTGTGAGCAAACAGCTGGGCTTTTTTTTTTTGCAAAAGCTATCATTACAGCAGCCCACAGGCATGAGAGCTGCACTCCAAAGCGCTGATGGAAGCCCAGCTAGCAGAGTCAGAGCAACATACTGGAGATGAGATTGCATTGGGGATGTGGGTACGGGGGGGATGATGTCCATTAGATGGTAAACACACACACACACACACACACACACACACACACACACACACACACACACACACACACACACACACACACACACACACACACACACACACACACACACACACACACACACACACACACACACACACACACACACACACACACACACACACACACACACACACACACACACACACACGGCATGCGTGCCCACGCACATGGACGCACAGTACATACACTAATACAAGCACCCATGTTTTATCTTCATTTAAGCTGTCTGTCTCATCCACTTGAATCACACAGAACTCTGGTCGCATACACACACCAGCAGCTATTACACATAGGTATCGCTCACACACACACTCACACTCACACACTCACACACACACACACACACACACACAGGTGACTAATCACCCATCTGGAACAGCCAGTCGCAGGTCTGGATGACAAAGCACCCATGCCCACAAATATAGGCTAATGCCCTTCTCAACAAAAGGCTTAGACTACATTACAGCCCAACAGACAGGTCTGGGTAGGGGGATGGAGGGTGGCTTATGACCTGGCCTGGACAAGCGTGGACAGGGGAGGAAGCAAATGACATCACAGATAAGGGTGATGTACTTAGGCTAGCTGCGAGTGGCTACACGGGGCTGACAAGTCTGTACGTGCTCTTGATTTCAATAGCAGTTCCCCGAGTCAAGGGCAGGGAGAGGGCAGAGCCCAAACAGCGGGAAAAGCCATTTCCATGTGACTAGGCTGGTTTGTAAAGTGAAATACCCTGTGTGGCTAGCCCATAGGGCTTCGCTGAAAAGCTCTCGACGCTGGATATTAGCGTGTTAGCGGTGGCAGGTGTTAGCCAGCCCCTGTCGGAGGAGTCCACAGGGTAGGCCTAATCCTCCAAATGCCTCAACCATTGTGGAGAGCTCTTCCCCTAGCAGCGGCAGGCTGCTGGCCGGCATGATCCAGGTAAGTCTCCTTGTTGTGAGAAGGGCCTGACGCAACCAGGACCAGGTTCAGAATGTGGGATTTGGTTGGATCAGGGCCAGGAGCCATTAGTGTGCACTGTGTCTGACACAACGGGCACAACACAACAGTTTCAAAGGCGTAGGAGGACTTGAACAGAGCTGCTGCGAGGAGTGCTAGGCAGCTGTTTCATTCAAGGCCCTCCGATAACAACCCCCTGTCCAGATTGGATAGTACAAACAGGGCAGGGGACCGCGAGGCAGCGAGAATACAAATCACTTCTCCAACATCCTACCCTGAGCTAAGCAAAAAAAAACTTGTGCATTGGCATTCCCTCATTCATTTCTTAGCTGATTAAGCCTCGCGCGGTTCAACGTGCACTGTTTGAAGAACGTTAATGTGATGGTGTACATTCAGACTTAATGTGCATCCTTAGAAGAGCACATGACAGTATAGTTAATAAGCAGAAAACACTTCAGTCAGCGCTAGCGCCTGCTTTAGTTATCAGGAGAAGCCAGCGGTATGAGCAGACAAAGATCTAGCTAATGGCCCCAGCCATATCATTTACTGTGCAGCCACTAGCCAGGCACATGATCACACACTGGCTCCAAAGACAGGGAGGAGGGAATGCCTCCATTACTCAAGACTTGATAACTATCCTAGGAATTCTTTCTAAGAGATGACTCTGCTTTTTCAACCCCGACATTAACAAGCAAACACTTGGAGCATCAATTACGAGTGTGGGGAAATACAACTTAAGTTATTTTACACTCTTATTTACTTATTATTTCTTTTTCAAGTGAGCCCTGACCAAGAAGTTTCACACAAAACAACAATACATAAAAAGACTACAAAACAAACCCTGTGCGGAAATGTCTCCAAAAGCATAGCGTGGCACCTTAACCTTAACAAGGCCTGCTTGTTTACGAAGACAGGCATTTTATTTTGGTTTGGGGTTTTGCAACACATCTTGGCAATGCAGCCGTTGTATTTTCCAGCGTGAACCCATGGAACAAAAGATTGATTTTAAAATGCTATTGGGAAACCGAGCCCTGACCGTTCGGTGCTTAATCTCAACAGTCATTTATAGATTCAAGTGAACTGTGCTCGGTTGGCCCGGCTATCACATACTGACCGTTGCCACCAACAAAAAAACAAAAAGGCTTTACATCTGCGACTGTAGCTCAGTCCCATTAAAACCCCATCACAACCACTACCGCCACGCTACGCTTACTGCGCACAAAACCCACTGCTATAATTGGTTCCACTGCACCCTTTACCCACTCTGGATGGGCCAACCAGCAAATGCAAAACAACTCTGCAGTAATTGGAAGAGGACCAAACGCTGGTTATGTTTCTGTGAGAATCAACCGTTGACTCATTTTTCCAAACACGGAAAAAATTAGAACACGAGAAATGTTCTAATCAGATGAGATTAAGAGATGAGACGAGGGGGGGGGAAAAAATAAATCTTCATTTTTATTTCTTCGGTGGGCCGGGCCTGCCACTGGGTGCTAGGGGGAAATCACAGTGTGTCTGTGGGATGATTGCACACAGGTGACAGCACACTCTCCGTCACACAGACAGAAAGGTGTGTTGGCAAAAAAACGGATCTGGTGTTTCACAGGGACCGCGGTGAGAGCCACAACCATGTCATTACCGCAGCGAGAGAAGAGTGCAGCGCCTCGCGGGGAGAGAGTTGAGCGAGTACATACATGTGTGAGAGTGTGTTTTGAGAGTGAGAGAAAGACAAACTGGAAGCCGGAAGAAGAGGCTGTGAAAGTGTGAATGTGTATATGATGCCTGTGTGTGTGTGTGTGTGTGGCATCACGCCGGCGATAGCTGAGCGAGATGTTTGTCGCTGCAGAACGAGGAGCGTGTCTGGACTGGGATGAGACGGGAGAGAAAATGATAGCGGGCCCCTGAGGCTGCGAACACACCGCCCTCGCCTTACCAACCAACACCCACAAAAGAATGACTCTCAAGCTCAACGCCACTTATTAATATCATAAAATAATCACAAATGAGAGGGGAGTGCCGGAGAGGAGGTTATTTAGTTTTTAAAAAAGTGATTTATAAGCCAAAAGTAACCAATTATCACCAGCGAGAGACAATAACACAATCAGTCATAATTGTTTTTTCGGTGTGACGTGACTGCAGATAAAGGAAAGCTATAATTGATATTCTGAACTGACTTTTGTTAATTAAAGCACTGATTATTCTGCTAAATAGACTTCGACAACCAGAGGCACTGCCCTTTAGAAAAGGCACTTGCACAGCATTAAACAGAATTCCTTGGAGTCGGTCGTTTTTTTGGCAGCGCGGCGGCGTTGTCCAGGGAGCAGGACGCCCCGATGATATATAAACAAAACACAAACACAAACACAATGGCAGAGTGGCTTGCATACGAGACAATCCCCAAACCAAGAGCTCTTATTTGTTTTCTCCAATAAATGTCAAGCTTTATTAATTGATTGAGCCCGAGAGGGACAGAGGTGGAGAGGGGAGGGGGGGGGGCGAGAGAGAGAGATAGAGAGAGAGAGAGAGGGGAGCAGGAAGCTACACAGCAGACCATTGTGATTTCATCTCTTTCTCTTCTCCGGGGGAAAATTGAGGCCAAAAAGTTACACCAACAGATACAAACACCCCTCGACTCTCACAAACTCCACTGAAAGCACCGCGTGGCGACACAAAATAAGCCTCAAAAATGATCTAAATCCTCATGTAGGAAAAGTTTACAGGGAAAAGTGCCTTGTAATTACAGCATATCTGCGGGACTAGAGGGTTTGCGGATTAGAAAAGGTTGGACGCTGAACAAAAGGGGACCTTGCCTTATAGAGAGAGGCCGATCTGGGCATATAGGGGAGGCTGGTGAGGACAGCACGCTTAATGGAAGTGACAGTCAGCAGATATGCACCGGCCCCCTCCATCCACAATCGCACCCTCCTCCTTCTCCTCCAGCAGGGCCGGAAAAGAAAAGGATAAAAAAAAAAAAAAAAAAAACACCCACTCCCCCATCTACTGATTACACACAATACACCCTAACATACCGGGAGAGAGAGAGGGGAGGGGGAGGTGGGGTGAATAGCTGGGGAGTGCTGCCAGGACCTACTTTTAGATAGCATGGTTATCAGTGAGAGGGAGAGAGAGAGAGAGAGAAACAAAGAGGAAGTTTACTGGCGTTGTTTTATCTGGAAGGGCATTAAACTGAGAGGCACACAGGGGACGAGCGAGAGAGAGAGAGAGGAAAGAGAAAGACCATTCACAGGAAAGAGAAACTGTCCAAAGTCAGGCAACAATCAACCTTCAGAAGAGTCCTCTCTCTCGCTCTCTCCCTCTCTCCCTCTCTCCCTCTCTCACTTTCTCTCCCTCTCTTGCTCTCTCGCTCTCTCACACACAAAGTCACACACACTTTGCCCTTGGCTGAAAGTCACGCCTGGTTCATGGTCGCTGGCTTTGATAGGAGTCCGGGCCATGGAACAAGTCACTAACGACTCAGAAAGCCGCTCGTCGGTCTGCTGGTGCAGTTTGATATGGAGGGGGGGGAGGCCGGTGCTGGGAATGCAGAACTGAAGGCGGCCTTTGATAAAACACTCAAAGAGGGATAAAAACAGAACTGGAAGTAGACAGCCCATTAGACGGTGATAGAAAGTAGGGAGATAGAAAGCGGCAGACGACGGGGAGGGGGCTGTCCTTGCATGATGCCCCTGACCCTGCCGGCTGGGGCCGAGGCCTGTGGTGAGGAGGGGTGCTGGGCACACTGCCCCCCCCAGGTGTGGTCTGGAAAGGGATGAGAGGAGCAGCGTGGTGAGCCCCTACACTCACCCACCCCCCCCCAAGCGCCCAGGCAGCCCGCCTGAGCCCACTAATCAGAGGACTTAGCCACTGCCCTCTCCACAGGCTCCATACCTTCTAATGAGATCCACGCCTTTGATTCCTCTGGCTGCCTGGAGGGAGAGACAGACCATGCATGCACTCAGACAGACACACACACTTTTGCCAACTGTGGATGGACACACACACACACACACACACACACACATCCATATACTGCTGGCACACACTCAGACAAACAGACGAGAGATGCACACAGATGGAATAATGAACTCTCTTATCCACAATGGCCATAGGCTCCGGTGTGTGTACACATTCGCACAGGGTAGAGAATACACCATCACCGGCAAGGAACTGGCTGTCGGCGAACTACAGCCAACTAATCGGCACACATAAGGACACACAGAACCATGCAGACATAAGCTCAGCCTACACCCACCTTGTTAAGAGAAGGCTGAGGGGAGGCACAGGTGAGATTGGGTCCAGACATGCTTGCCCACACATAGAATTGAATTATTGATCAGCCGACAGATTGCATTATGAGGAATTCATGGATCCATGCCTTGGCTGCCAAGCTCCCTTAGGCAGAAAGTCAGCGTGTGTGTGGACTCACTGTACATGTATACATTGATGTGTGTGTGTGTGCACTAAGGAGGCCGAGGGGAAGCAGGGCGCACTGGTCGAACTCCGGATTATTTTCTGGGGGCGGAGTGGGGAGTGTGAGCTTGCACTTAGACAAGACAGAGCAAACAGTGAATCGATCAAGCTGGCTGGGGTGGTGCATACAGAAGGCAGGCCTCAACCTCGCTGGGCTGAGAGGGCTTTAACTGCTCACACACTGAGTGGCTTTTTCATTGGCACTCAGGCAAAAGCACAATCCCCAGCTCTTAATACCGCTGATGGAAATAGAGGAAATGGGATTTTTATTTGTCTGAGCTCCACGGGTGGTCCGGCTGCTAAATATTGCGCTGGAATACGCAGCCTAGCTTAGCTCGCGTTCCGCTCCTGCCATTAGCATGGGCGGACATGAGGTGAATGGCTCCAGACAAAGGCACGCCTGTATTCTGTCATTTGGCCGTGGGACCTCAGAGCCCTCTTTCACCCAGAAACGTTTCAACACATCAGCAGCGAGGCACAGCATGAGGCACTGGCCGGAGTGACAGAGTGCACCGCTTCCCTTTTTCCAAGGCTTAACCTAATTCTGCAAAAAACGCTGTGTCCGTAGCCAGGTCATGCTGTTCTATGCCTGGGCTATATAAGGAGACCTCACCATCGCCGGCCTCTCAATTACTACTTTACTGATAAGGCACACATACAGTTATAGCTTTTGAGTCATAAGCTGTGGCGCCATAATAAAAGTCATTTCCTGGCCACTATGACCAGGAAGGAAAGGTGTGGTGAGGTGCTGGTAAAGCCCGGCATAGAGCCTGTGGATCGCCACTCGGTAGATCCAGATGAGATGAACAGGTCTGTCTAGATCAAGAGACTTAAATCCCATCTGATCAGATTTTCCATACAGAAAATGCACAGACAGTTTATTATGCCGAGGCGTGTTATATTTGATAATCTCACTGGCTTTGGTGATTAGGACTGTGCGGAACAGATGTGCGGCTTTAGCACTCCACTCAAGGGGGAGAATGTTTTGTTTTCAAATTGGAAGGTGGAGAGACACTAGAGACCCAGTGGGAATAAGATGTGAGTTCACATTTTCCATTACCCAAAGAAGAGACCGACTACATGTGACTAATTAAACATAAGACACAGAGGAACGTATGATGACATCCAGACTGCTGACAAAAACAGTGAAACAGAACAGAACCTCCTTGAAAGCAAAACCACTGGCTAAGGGAGGAGAAGTACAGCTCTGAACTTGGGAGACATACAGTGAGAGAGATAGAACAACAGAGATCTTAACGGAGGTCTGGACAGGTGGATAAACTCCGGACTGGTCACGCTACCAACCGGCACTGGTCCACCAATAAACGGCGACGCCAGAATGACACGGCCTCTTACACCCCGCTTTGCTTCAATCTGTTATTGGAATGCCACGCACTTCTACCCCACATCCAATTGAAAAAGGATGAGAGGTGAAGGGGGGGGGAGAAAACATCTACTGGAGAGGCTTGCGATTTGTGGATCCAATTTGGCAGCATGTTTGCTGTAAACACTGTAAGTGCCGGGGCATACCCGGCTCGTTTCCAGAGAACGCACTAGCGAGCAGCATTGGCCTGTGTGCTGTGTGTGGAGGAAAGAGACAAGGTCTTGGTAATAAGGTTCTCTAACCCCAACAGCAGTCCTACTCCAGCTAATGATGGTAATTAAAGAGCCCAGCTCCACGGAGGGATCAATGACGTGGGATCAGCCCAGACAGGACGTAGAATAGACGCGGCTACTGCAGTAGGAAGCGACCGCACGGCTGAGTTAAAGACTTGCAGACAGAACAAATGGGCGGCTGAGTGGTAGGGCAGCATGTGTTGTGAGGGCTTGTAAATATTTAGGCATTCTTTCAGGGAGATGTGGCCGAGACCGTGATGTCATTTCTCCTAGGCCTGTCATTTGCTTTACTTAGAAGCCGAGAAAACCCAGTGTCGCAACTGTAAACACGAAACCGGCGAAAGGGGAATACAGGGGAACATAGCGCCACCGGTCAAAAACAAACTGTGGGAGAGATTAGCTGCATGAGCATCACATGTCTAACAAACTGTATACAGATGCGCGAGGAGGCGGGGGTTTGAAAAAAAAAAAACGCAGATGCCATGTCTGCGTGAAATGCAGACACAAGCACAAAATATCTACCAACATCCTTTTTTTTCTCCCCCCCCCCCCACAAAAGTTGAGAGGCGAAACCAAAACCGGGGGAGCTTTGAGGCTGCCCAGATGAGTCAGTGAGGAATAATACATGTCATCACGGTTGTGTGAATAGGAGAGTGAGGCTG
Source organism: Hoplostethus atlanticus (assembly GCA_034670405.1). Lineage (NCBI taxonomy): Eukaryota > Metazoa > Chordata > Actinopteri > Trachichthyiformes > Trachichthyidae > Hoplostethus > Hoplostethus atlanticus. Next base: position 2,258,362 of record JAXDDX010000001.1, on the reverse strand, counting down.
GGGGGCAGGCGGAGACACCCAAGACACAGAGCTATGGTGACACCTCCACAGATCTGCATTTCAGGAGACAGCTCCAAGCCCCGGGCAGGTTTGAAACACCAGGATTAATATCCATGTAGGGCTACAGGGACACCGGGTAAGAAAAGACAAAGAACAGAGTTTAAAAAAAAAAAAAAAGTCAAGACTCAAGAGGAAAAAAAAGTTACAGAGCAGCACGACAGTGAAGAGAGAGACTTTGTTATGCTGATAAAAAGATACCTGGAATATTAAGTGTGCTTGGAGAGACATCGACAACGTAAACAGGAAGTTAAGAACATAAGGGCAGTGGGTGTTTCCATGCACAGTGCTGCAGCTCTTGGACCTGCTGGCATAGCTACAATTCCTGCAGTTCACCGGCACAGAATTCACTTGTACAGGCCGGCAGGCATCTACTCCACCACAAAGCCCCCAGAAAGCCTCTACAAGGTCAATGCCAAGGTTGAGACCTGGCTCATGCTAACCTAACCTGACGTGCTGCTGTGCTGCTCTTACCTTTGCAAATGTATCCCACAGTAGCCCCAACAAGCTGACCTCCAGACCACACCATTTCTTACTGTTTTTATTACATATTTTAACATACATTTGCTGTTTTTATTGCTTGTATTATATTCTATTGGCGCGCTTATCTATTGGCGTGTCTTTTTCCCCCAGCTGCCTCATATTATTTTTGCTGCTGCAACAACCTACCAGGGGATCAATAAGGTTTTGTCTTATCTTACCATAAATGCAAGGTTCACTTCAGTGAATCCCACCTGCGACATCATAACAGCTACAGATACTCTGTGGTTTTTCCACTACAAAACATCTTCCCACTGTTAGGCTAAGGCAGTATAACAGTCCACTGCTACAATAAGCCTGTATCAGTTTACACATGAGAGGCAGCTGAGCCAGTGGCATTTAACTGGAGTCTCAGTAACTTGAACAATTCCTCTCAGAATTGTTTTAATGGGTCCCTCTTGGACCATAGGCTACTGAAAGGCCACGAAACTCACCTCATTTATGGAGACAAGGACATGGGGCTTGATATTGACTACACACACACACACACACACACACACACACACACACACACACACACACACACACACACACACACACACACACACACACACACACACACACACACACACACACACACACACACACACACACACACACACACACACACACACACACACACACACACACACACACACACACACACACACACACACACAATAATTGCAGGTGGACATTTCTACATAATCTTTATCACTGGTTAATCAAAACTTTTTAAAATAATGTGGGCTTGGGGAACATATGAGGGTCTGATGATTTGCTCAGTTTTCATAGAATTAATTTAATTTGACTAAAAATTGTAATCAGGGATTCTGCACTACACACAAATCCCTTGTGTAGGAGGACATCTAGAAACCTTTCCCTGTTTAATAAATAAATAAACACACAAATCAATATCTTGCAATATGGAAATCGCAGTAGTTAATATTGCAAATTCAAAATCTTTTCGATTAATTGTGCATCCCTACAGTGAGGTCGTGTCTGGTAGCGCCACAGACAGGAATATCTCTCTGAAAACTACCATCCAGTTAATAAAAAGTTAGGCTTGCATGAAACGGTCTCTCTGGGTCTTTCCTCTGACTGAGCTCGCCACGTCACCTCCCCGTCTCTCTCAGGTTGGTGTGACCTTCATTTCCGGCTGCTGCCAGTGCACTGACCCTTCATGCATCTGTCGCGCACCAGTCCTGGCTGAGGCTCACGTTCGGTACTTCATAATTAATCGCCCAGTGAGCATGCAAAAAAAAAAAAAAAAGGAGGGCCAACACTCAACGGCCACTACCATATTAACATAAACCAGCTGGACCTCATATTAGCGGTAAAGCAGAGGTGATAATTAAAAATGATCTTGGCAGGAGCAAATTGGTCAGTTTGAGGCTTAACTGTGAAATTACTCACGTGGATAAAAATGAATTGCACCCTCTGGCGCCTCAGATGGGATTAAAAAGCATCTCTCGTTCAAGAAAACAAAACAGTGAAAATGCATTGCAGGTGGAGTAAGTGGGCCTGTACATTTTCTATTATTTCTCAACTAAGTCTAACTAAGTCTACTTCCAAGACCAAATCTCTCTAAGACGGCAATATATCATCCAGCCTTCAAATCCGGCAAAAGCACCTTCAGTTTGCACAGAAATGATGAATCAACTCATCTTCATTACATTCCAGTGGGAGAGATCTCGCGGTCCTCTTTTCATCATAAAGCAGAGAGCTGGACTAAACACTCCCTGTCAACATCACAGTGATTGAAGCAGGCATGATGAACAAAGTCTTTAAATGAATAGCATTAGCATTACATGCCAGGTTCAATTACCAAGGCAAAAAAATAGATTAGCTTCCTCCTCTCTCTTTTTCTCCCACCAAAACGAGTCTTGAGAAGAAAGCATCCGACTAAGATTTCCCAGGGAAGAAATGAAGGTGACCCTGCATCATTGCTGAGAAGTTCTCAGATGCCTGCTTCTTTCATCCCAGGCAAAATGCCTGGGTGTGAACTTTTGCCAGTAGCCTGGGTGGGCCGGTTGACATGCCTACAGTGAGCAGGTAGCATCAAAAGCCCTTGCTATACCGTGTCTGTGTCAGCCTGTCAGTTCAGCTGCCATGGGGATGTGGGAGACGGAGGCAGCCATGTCTGTATTGTGCATCCATCACAAGGATTCAATCCTCATCTATGCCACCTCAGGGCTTCTGACAGCCAACACCACCATCATTGCGAATAAAGCCTTTTGAACAGAAATGAGGATCATGTTTTCCTCTGGGCTAACTTTTTTTTCAAATAGCCGCCCACCCAACTATCCATGCCTCATATCACGGCAACCTTCATCCCTCCCAGCTCTATCCCAGTTTGAAATATTAGGATGTCTCAGTTCCTCGTGCGTAACATTCTACCCACAACCTCTCAACCGAACAATTAGCCAGCTCCCTCCCTACCTAAATCATTTATCTCCTTCAGAGTGTGAGCACGTTTACAATATTCATCATGTTCTGTGTCTGGCTCGCGCGCTGAGCGTTGAGAGCGATGGGGAAGGAGTCACCGTGGTTAAAGGTAGAGATGAGGGCCAGAGTAAAGTAGTGTGGATAGCAGTCAGAAAACCAGCGTGAGTTGGCAGCGTCGTGGAGAAGTAACCCGCGGTGGGTGCACGGTGTGGAGGGCATCGGCATAGGATGAAAGATAGTGTGGGTTGAGAAAGTGTCAAGGTTGTTTGAGGGGCAAAAGGTAAACACTGCAGAGTTGGACTTGACCATAATGGCTGGGGCTGAGTTGCTTGGCGTGGAACCATGCTGTACAGTGCAGGTGAAACCCTGGATGGTGGTGAACCTCAAGCTGCGTGAGGTGGTTGGTGGGCGGCGGCCGGGGGCTGCTGAACACTGCCAGACTGCTAACTCCTGCATCACGGCCTAGCCACATAGGCTGCCGCTGCGGGAGGAAGCATGAGAACGAATGTGATCTCACCTTGTAGGCCTGCCATTACCCCACCGGCTTGGTTATCAGATGTGACTGAGCTCGAGTGCATAGGGAAAGGGAATAGAGCCGAGTGGAGTGAAGTGGCAGGGGTTCGGTGTATGGAGTACAGGCAACAATACACCAGAGGTAAGGCTAAAGGATAGGTGGCGAGGGAGTAGTTTGGGACAAGGCCATGAAGTCCAAGGGCAAGGGCTATAAAACCCAGAGGAGATCAGATCAGAAACCCACCTCGGCATGACGTCCCTTCATCACAGGATTATCCCCAGACACAAAAAGACGAGCCGATCTCCAATCTGAAGGAAATCTTTATTCCCCAGATTCCATGGTAGTCTAATGCCGAGATGACACGCCCTTCACGCATCTGCCCACACTTCCCTGAAGCCTATGTGTACTTTAGATAAGAAAGACGTACAAGGCATTGCATGTGGGCTTTTCTCATGTGTGCTGAACAGTGCCACACCCAATTTATGACCAATTAATTCACTCAATTCATTCAAATTGGGTACAGGATAGTAATAAAGATCGTATTATGATATTTTAGCTCACATCATGTTGCATTTATTGCTTTAGTTATTGCATGAGGTAAATAAAGAAAAAAAACTTGGTACAAAAATGTTGCAGAGCTTTTTGTTCACGAGCTGGAAACAGGAAGCATGGGATTGCTTCTTGTTTACCAGGATTACGGCTTTGCTTTCCAAATGAAAATGACAGAAGTCAGTAATCCAAAGCAAAGGAAACAAAAGAGACTGGGGATGGGTTCAAATTCATTTGACCTCAAAAGTATTTCAGCACTCTCCAAAATGCAGTGTGTGGTTCCAAGCAGACCACATAGTTTAAACTATCTGAGAAAACTGTCTAACACTTAAAAAAAAAAGAACGGTATGAACTCTGGCTAACCCAAAACACGTAAAGGCTTAACGGCTGAGTGCGCAATGACCAATAATTCAGTACCTCTCTTTTCTAGTTTGGCAATGTCTGTAAAAACACATAGAATGGATGCCTCTCCAAACTTTCATTTCCAGGGCGTACTGACATTCATGGCTGGGCTGCCTATTGCCAAGAACAACAAAAAAAATACACCCTCAAGGAACTGCCTGCTTTGTTGTCTGTTATGTCCACGTTTTCTCTTGTGTTACAGGGTATGAGCTTGCATTAGCCTTTTGGGATTGTTGCAGAATCCTGAAACACTACCATGTGACCTGAATGAGAAATGTCTCTTCTATTCACTTGCCCTGAAAAGAGCATCTATGATGAAGAAGTGTGGTATGTTTGTCTTTTTCACCCTTGCGGGGTGCAGGAGAAAACATTTATCACCGCTCTCCTCTGCACAGATAAGGTGTCTCTATTTATTCAGAGTGGAAGAGATAAACCCTGAATGAAGCATTGTGGGGCAGAGAGAGAGAGAGGGGAAGAAAGAGAGACGGGGGGAAAGAGGGAAAGAGGGAAAAACCTGCTTGCTTTTCAATTGCTTGTGTGTGTCCATGTGAGCAGATGGCATCTGTTGGAAACTCATCCCTGCTCAGTCAGGAGTCCGGAGGCCGACCCCCTTCCAGCCGCCACCACCACCTCCAGCAGCCCACCCCGCAGCCGTCCTTCCTGCCTCCACGTGCCCCCTACCTGAACTAATCCATTTCCACTAGGAGAACGTTTGTATAATGTTACTTAATGGGGATAATCCACAGGAGATGGAGCATCCCATGTACAGTAGGTCTGTGTGCAAAGGGTGGGAGATGCTGGGGCCATGAATAAAAGGAATGATTTAGAAAGACAACAAGGCAGTACAGTGATCTGTTGAGTGCTGCGCCAGGGACAGAGAGACACAAACTGACAGAACTGCACAGGAGATTCAGCAGGGACATGAATAGGGCTTCTGTCTCCTTGTTCTACACAAAAGACAATAAAAAAAAAAAAAGAAACAGGAAGCAATGCTCACTACTACTTCTGTTCTTTCAGCTGTTGCCGTACAGGCTACCATCCAAAAGGTGAGCAACATAATTCAAGTCCTCATTTCTCACCGAAACTGCCCGTGTACAGGGACAGACACTTCCTTGTGGGGTGACTAGGCAGATGCTGTGGTCCTGTGCTCCTGAGATGCAATGCAAGGCTATGGGAAAGAATAGCTCAACAAGACGGGCTTCCTCAAAGTGCAGTACAGCTGTTGAGTTAAAAAGCAGGACAAGTTTGTCACCCAGGCACAACTACAAAGATGCATTCAAGAGAACCAGTAGAGTACAGTACATGCACATCATTTACATTTAAGTGGTGCAGCTGCAAGACATCTCTACATTTAAAAAAAAAAAGAAAAGAAAAGAAAAGAAAAGAAAAAAAAACAGTCGGTGCCATAATATTTTAGATTTATGAATTGCATGAAACAGTCTTTCCTCTATTTGGAGAAAAGTACATTTTGCACGACGTGCTGGAAAAAATATCGATCATATATAAATACTCAAGAATGCCACGATCAATATACGGCTGATGAGCCATGCCATTGGTCTAGTACCGTGTAAAGAGCAGAGAGGTTATTACAAGGCAATTAAAATAAGAGCCAATTAGGATTGTGCCAGTTTACGCACGCAAAATACCGCCCGGGTGTATACATCAAAAGTGTTCAATTGTATCGAGCGTTTTTATTTACGTGGGTTTAAATGGATATTATCGATAAGCCTAGAGCAAATTGTCTCAATCCCACTCTAACGGGATACAACAGCCTGCCCGGAACTCACCTTGGAGGAAAAGAACGGAACAGTAGTTGCACAGACGCGAACAGTCCAGCTTTCGAGAAATAAAAAAAAGAAGTCCGTAAGCAAGTTCACATTTTACTCTCCTCACACGTCCTGTGAGAGTTTCAGAAAGGCACTATTCCGTAGAAAACGGGCTACTTTGTTGGTGCCGAATTGGCAATTCCCGTTGAAAAGGCGACACACAGGCAACTCCTCAACAAAAGAGTCCGGGGAAAATATCAGGGACTTTCTCCACGCCCAGGTGCCGAGTCACATGGTAATTCCAGGTGTGTGTCTTCCGGAGCCGTGCCCCAGTCGGCAGCAACATATAGGCGACACACCTGTGGGATCCGCTCGCGCTTCCGCCTGGACTGAGATTGCATTTAGAGAACCAGGAAATCAAGTGGCAGCGCGGGGGGGGGGAGGGGGGAGAGGGGGGACGCGCACAGAATCGACGCGGCCGGGGACGGAGAGGAATTATCCCCCTCCCACTCCGCACTGTACGCAGAAAGATCACCGGGCAAAACAAGCGTCAAGTAAAAACGGGAAAACGAGAACAAGTTGCGCCGCCTGTTCGCCGACGCACTAGATATTTCCGCGGCTGGCAGTGGGCAGCAACTCGTAGCCCAGCGCAGCGGTTCCCAAAGTGGGGTCCCCGGGACCACCAAGGGGTCCTTGAGTGCGGCTCCAGGGTGTCCTCAGCAAAAAAAACAATAACTGTAATTGCACTCACTAGAAATCGGCACGCTGCTCCCACTGTAACCTCGCCACCTACAGTATAGACAGTTATGTAATTCTGTAATCTGCACCAGGTCATACCTAACAAAAAAGCTCTTACCTCATCAAGCAAGGGTCCAGGGTCTGATGGGGTCTACTTGTAGTCTGCCATTCTGAGCCCTTTTTCAAAAATGTTTTCATGCAATGTAACACAGATTAATTCCCAGAGAGAGATCAGGGCCATTGTTGGGTTATCTTTGAAAACAACCCGTCATTAATTATTGATTTATATTTCATTTAGCCCATCTGACTTCCATTTAAAGAGCCTTATTAGTAGTCAATGCATCACAAATTATTGGTCTCTTTGTCCGCCATACCTTCACTGCTGAATGTTTAATCACGAGCCGTATCATTTTGCTGCTCTGTATCCTATATCTATTTCACTGCTCTGTGAATGTGCAATAACTTCTGAATGAGCCATATGTTTTGGTCTTTTCACTATGAAACCTCCACATTCACGACACATCGCAGTGCAGGACTAAAAGTTAAATGCCAGGACTCAGCTATGGGCCATGTCTGTGCATGTGGCACTCACTCGCTAGATTGGCTTTATTATCACCCAACTTGTTAAATGAATAGCTTATTCTTGCCTCAGAGCCTGGTTTCACATAACATTGCGATTTGCCACAGCGAGTTTTATGCCCCCCCCCCCCATCCCGTCTCATGCCTTGTTGTGTGGCTCGGTGTCAGTTTTTTGTGAGTGATTTATGGCCATGCAAATGAGGCTGTCTGTTTGGGGGGGAGACGTGCCGTCGTTGCCCAATGGGCCCCGGAGGGACGGCTGGGGACTGCGGGGGTGTGAGTCAGTCCCCTAAACGCTGACGCAGGCACAGCACTGGCAGAGATGCACAGAGCAAGATGGGGAGAGATGGCCTTCACAGGTCCTCACGGTGACTGATGAGATCAAGGAGAAAGTAGGCCAAGCCAGACAAGTGTCAGGCAAACAGACACCCGGAGATAGAGTGAGAGCGACAAACACTCCCTGATCACAAATAGAGCCGGGGACAGTGGGAAGCGGCCGACTAGCGCAAGGTTGTTTGGGGGCCTGAGTTCAATATGTCCAAACCTGTTTGTCTAAAGAGTAATGAGGCTGCCGAGTCTTGGACCATGCCTGCCCAGGGGAAGTTGCCAGCCAAGACGGGGGCCATTCACAGCTCTCTCAATTCACTAAAGTGGAATAGAAATCAACTTCGGGCTACTGCACAGTGTTACTCTGATGACACTTTGATCAATGAACTCCCATATACCTGCATCTCGCTGTAATTTTGTCCAAATAGTTCTGATTCACAGGAAACCTACATCAGAGTCAAGGTTCATAGTTCAGTTTGCCCGTGTGGATAGACTGCCCTCTGCTGGCTGCAGCTTGCAATGTCGAAAGTTTATCTTGGATGTTTTACAGTGCGGTGCATTATTGATTCAACTCTTCAACCTGTCTGACAATATTTCAATGGGATATTTGCTTCGCTCACAATAAAATGGCCTGTCTTTCCTGTCTTGTGGTTTTGCAAAACTGAGGTTGTAACTGCTTCCCAAGGCATATTTGTTAGTGGAAGCAAGAATAATAGATCAAATCTCACCTGTTTTCTAGGTGATACATCATAAGCAAGGGTAACACTTTATTGTAGGCAGCACAACGGGTGATCAGCTATCGAGGAACTAATCAGGAAGTCTTCCGCCAAGGAGGTCATGCTTTCACCATGTTAGTGAGTGTGTCTGTCTGTCTGTCTTTCAGCAGGATATCTCTAAAACAGATGAAACCTGTCAGATAGGCCTCGGAGCCAAGGAACAATTTATGTGATTTCTGTGTTTGTCCCAGGATTACCGCCATTAGACAATTGTCGTTTTTGTTTTTTTTGTGCCCACACTTGACATAACGAAGATAGATACTTGAATCCAAATCTTGAGAGTATGTTGGCATGCTCAAGAAATCAATTTAACGTAACAAATTTAAGCGATAAGAATGATTTGGGCTGTTTATAATTGGGATGATTGTTCAGCCTTGGCGGAGGATTTGGCTCTCCAACTGCCCAATTAAATATTACTCTGCATAATGACTACTGAGTACACAAGTAGTCCCTGTCAAGACACCGCCATATACGGCTGGTTGATGGCCTGGTGCTGGTTCAGATGGAAAATGACAACACAGCTGCTGCAGACCAGATAACACCAGTCTTATAACCAGTTTGGCTGGTCTAGGCGTTTGTTTTTCCAGTAGGGCTGTAACAAACCAGCAAGTTGATGAACAGATATAGATAACAGATTGACAGATATATCAACAACATATCAGATCCTCCTGTTTGACTCTGTTGCTGTACATTTTAGACATTTAGCTGACGCCCTCTACAACACTGTTACCTGTGCCTTCTGATTTAGACTTGGCCTGGTTAACATCACACTAGGGTTCAGCCTAAGTGATGTTTTTTTCATTTTTTCCAGTTTGCACAAATGGAGAATTGTGGGTGAAATAAGCAGAAAATAATGATTCACAGCAAGTATCAAGGTCAAGGTCAGTAGCAGCACCTTGGGGTGTGCCTGGACATCTTTAATCAATCACCAGCAAGCGTGCACCAGGGCCACGGTGCAACATATATCATATACATTGGACCAGTACAGCTACAGACTGGCAGGTGTTTGGATGATTTTCATGAACACAGCCAGTTTAAGCAGGACTGTTAAATGCTAAATATTAAATGTCCCTAAATCCTTATACATTGACTCATACCTTGGAAACATACGATTTTCACACTGAGGCAATGTCAATCATCGCCACTCGGGAGATAACGTACACCATTTGGTCTGGGCTTTCATCCAAAATGGTGGCCGCAATCAGCCCTAGCAGAGGCCACGTTACTGTCATGCTCAACCTTCTGAGCTACACAAAGCCACAGTAATCATACACAATAGCTAGGAAAACAACACCTAGTTCACCTGTGCCTTAAAGTGTTGAGTTAAAAAATGCCCATATTATTCTGCTGCCTCTTAAAACCTCTTATTATGCAAACACTGTCTCAGTCGCGCCCTTGGTACGCGACTGTATCGCCGAGGAACTAAGACGCCTATTACTCTTCTTGTCGGCAGGTGAAGTTTGCCAGTTACAGTGCCAGGACTGAAAGGCTTAAGACGCGTAGATAACAGATGGAGGCAGCTCACAGACACAGGAAGCTGCCATGGTGGCGAGAGAGCAAGGCGTGAAGAGAGACTCAACGGGGGGAAACAGAGGAATGTTATTTGCAGCGTAAAGAACAGTTTGATTCAAATCCTCATCCTCGTCTAACTATGTGCACCTGCAACTGGCATTATGAATTATAACAATGCATAGGAAAGGGGTGTGGCGGGGGGGGGGGGGGGGGGGTATTGGAGCAAGCTTACTATACTATGGCGCTCAGATTCCCCATGAAGGCATGTGCGACAAGGAGACATCAGGTTTGGCATAAAACGGACAGACAGGCTTATGGTGCCATTCTGACTCAGTCTGGGAATAACCACAAGCTGGGAATAGCAGGGTGGCAGCAGTGTGTGGGCTGGTGTGAACAGTCTGTGAGCCTGCATGTGTGTGTGTGTGTGTGTGTGTGTGTGTGTGTGAGAGAGAGAGAATATTTGAGTATCTTTCAGGATGATGGTATTGGAGGTATATTGTATCTATGAGTGGCATTCTGGGGTGAAACTGAAATACTAATGTGCCACTGTGTTTTTGACCTGGAAGTTTCGGGACAAAGTGAAAGGCACCATGAGCGACATTTGTCTTCTCTTATCAGATGTCCCCTTGCACTGGCTGAGCTGTCACTTTAGCCAAGAAAAATGTCACTGTTTTTTCCGCTCTCTGCTCACAACAGAATCTAATCACGGTCTGCCCAGCTCATTCTGTATTGTCCAGGTGGCCCACTCTGGGAGGGGACGGAGGGACTCTCAACATCAATAAATGTCCTTAACCAGCCTGATGTGATATAGCCCAGATTACACACAGGCTAGCACACATATACCACACACAGACCTGCTGCACCATCTCCATTTCCTACTGAACCACTGATCAGTAATCCTGCGTCTCCTTGGGAAAAGGTCTGAGAACTTGTGATTATAGAGAGAAGGCTCAATGTGGTCTACGATGGATCAGCCCACTTGGCATGTACAGTCTATGGACGTTACTGGCAAGCCACGCTTACATTTCCCTGAACCAAAACTCATACTTAACCTACTAGGAGTTGCTCCACATGGTGTAAGCTGATACGTAGGCTAGATCATGACCCAAGGACGACATTGATTTTTTTTGAGGCAAAGCCCCGTGATTAATGGTTCAAGGGGAAAATGGCTCTCAGCATGTTGAAGACTATAGACTGCCCACTGAGCCCCTTTTGGATGGCATGGTATTATGTGGGCTGCCCAGCAGCCTGTGCTGAATCGCTGAAACAGCTAAGCCATCTGCCACACTCTATTTTCATCTCTCTGCCTACCAGTGGGGAGAGCTCCACGGCCCGAGGGGACTTCAGCTGCTCTCACAGAATCAGATTTGTTCAACAGGTCAAGTCGACGCCTCGCAGGGAGGGACCACCGAACAAAACATAGACTGCTTGACTGGGTACAGATGATGAAAACGGGAAGAATACTAATATAAAAAGTAATCAGGGTACCTCGGAGAATAAAAGGAGATTATTACTGCCACAATTGTCAAATGACCATAACCCACCGTGTCCTCAAATGTTTTCAGGATCATCTTGTCAATTGAATTCTGTTCATGTAATATATTTCCTGGGGTGTGAGGAGAAATTTGCTTTCTAGGTTAGGACGAAACAGAAGCTGACAGGATTCATTTGAGATTATGTGGTACAAACATGGTGTAATCCCCTTATCTGCATACTTACCTGTCCCTGACGGTGATCCGAGCCTACCTCTATGAGCCTCATTGGCCTGACATTCTGGCAGGAGCAAATCCCTGTCTAATGTGTCAGCGCAGGCAGCTTTAACACCTGGCACGCCACTGCTTATCTGCTGAGCACCCAAAAGCACCCACATTATCCCGCTGAAGCGTCACAACAAGTGAAAAGGCCTCTAATAACCACACGGTGAAAAAAGGGTGTGTGTTGTACCACAGACATACTGTGCAACGTGGGCAGTTTTACAAAGGGCGTATTCTGATATGATGAAAATACTTTTATGCATTATACCTTACATACATCTACCGGGTGAAAGGCTGTTAGATTAAGGATTAAGCCTTTTAGGGATACTGAAATCTGTTGAAAGTCATGAAAATGCTTGTAGTCATAATATTTTCCATAGCTGACAGGGCGTAAACTCCTCAGGCCCAATGCTTAGATTTAATAGGTATAATATGAATTATTAGATTGAATGAGGTTATGAAAGGCTATCCAATACACACACACGTCAGACGAAGAAAACGTTGAAATAAATTTCAGGTCTAACCTTTTTTTTTTTTTTTTACTACTTTTACAGGCTAACGTCACTGGGCAGCATCTTTCACACAGACCTGTTAACCTGTAGTTTATCACCTCACCTGTTCTGGTTTTGGATGAACTTCTCGACGTTTTCCTCATAACACTTCCAACTGTTAAGTTTTTTTCGTTCACGCAAACGGGAATGTTTTACTGCTGCCACAGAAGATTCAAGGAGACCGTTGGCTGGCTGCGACTGCGAGCAGGTGAGAAGTTCAGGTTTGATATGTGGGAGGGTGGCAGCTAGCATGACACCAAATGTCTGCATAGGGTGGGCAGACATGGGCCAAACATTCGTGTTACTTTGAACGACTTTGCACGGTTATTAATCAGTTAGGCGTCAGCAATTGTCCTAATGGGCTGAGCCTGCATGCAGTACTGAGCACGTCAAGTTGTGTCCTTGGCTGTAAATATATGTAGGTTAGGATTTGATGTAGTTTTGCTGTTTCTACGTCGTTGGATGCTGCTTTTAACGTTGGTATTTTGCTTTTGTAGATTATTTATTTGTATTTTATTGTATGTATTTATTTAACAAACCATCAGGCCTTCACAGAAAAGTAGAGCAGTTTAATCAGGACCTATACTGCCATCTGGTGGCGTGTAAGTGGCATAGCTTGTCGATGAAGGAGGGGTTGGAGCAGGAGAGAAGTAGAGTGTCGTTCTTGATGTTTGTTTCTAATTATTTGAACTGTGTATGTATATATATATATCAGATCTTATCATATCCAGTATAAAGTTAGTAGTATGTCCTCTGTACATCTACTATTCACCCTAAATCGTAGTTTTCTTTTTAAGGTCATCAAGCGCGGATTTGCGGGGTGGCAAGGGGTGGCCGTGGCCACCCTGGACTGAAGCCTGGCCACCCTATTGGCCACCCCAGTCGTAATTGCCTTTTGGGGGCATTTTTCTTGGGCAGAATAATGTTTCTTTTAGAGGCGGAACCATTTCTGTACAGCCGCAACACACCTGGGATGCATCTTAGTGCGCGAGTGTCTCTGGAGACTTGACTTTACAACTGGCAAGTCCAGTAAACCACCCAATGATCAGTGTTGGGCAGTAGCGTCGCTACGGCGTTACTAGTTCAACTACATTTCTCAGTAGCGTCGCTGTTTTCTGAATCAAATAACTTTTCAGTATCGAAGCTCTTTTATTGATCAAGTAGTGCGGTAGCGTCCACACAAGCTACATTTCCCCAAGCATTCCTGAAGCTGAAGCGCAGCGGAGCTTTCTGCTGGTCTGAAATAAAACTGCTAAGGATCAGTAAGAGACGTCACCGCCATACACGGACCTGTATGTGTAGCCGACAGAAGCACTTCCGCATGACGGTGACATCACGTACCAATCCTTGGGCTGATGCCTGCGACTTGTCTGCTGCAGGCGAATACAGACCCGTGAGCTTGAGTTTACTTGATGGAAAGAAGGCAGAGGGTGAGGACGGAGAGGAATTGATCCCGAGGGAGTCGCCGTGGCCGTACCTCGAGCTAATACATGAGTTTAAGTTAAACAACAGAGAAAAATGATGCGTTCAGGTGCTCACTGTGCAACCCCAAGGAGAAGCTGCTCTCAACTTCCAAGACCTCAAACACTAATTTAATAAACAATTGAACTGAACATTGTTTGCCTGCCTATCTGTTTGACTGATCAGCAGTGACTTGGAATGAAGTTGGTTCAATGTAAAAATAAATCTTGTAGCTTAGCTCACTACACTTTCCAAGTAGCTTGCCCAACACTGCAAATGATTACATGTAAGCTAATAATATCAGAAGGAAGATTGCTTTTCGACTGTATCTATTTAGCAAAGTTTAAGTGTGGAGTCTAGACGAGCACAGTCCCTGGCCTTAGATGGTTTTGTGAATCGCTTTGCTACAAACCACAATAATAACAACAATAATAATCGCAGAATACAGCTGTTGTAAGCTGAATGCGTGACACAGTCATGTCATGTATATGTTGCAGACAGGGGGAATATTATTGCCTTTGAGCATTAGTTTGAGACAGGTGGATCAAAAAGAAAATACATTATTGCCTTTGTAATAAGTATAATGTTGGCATTATAGAGTTTTTGCAATTATATAATTTGTGTTTTGACAATGAATAATAAGTTTAAGAATAATTATAATAAGAATTATAATAAGAATAAGAAGTTTACTTTTTTAGTGCTAGCTCAGAGGGCCAGTTTGTGAAACAGACCTCAAATGTAAAAGATGATGAACATCTGTCTCAGAACAGTAGTAATACTGTGTAGCTTGGGACATTTGTACTTTGTCCCTATAGTGTAAGCTTCTTTGTTACTTTACCTGCAGGAATAAGAAAACAATGTTGGATACACTGAATATTATTTGATCTATTGCCACTTTGCCACTTTGCATTTCACTACACACCTCGTGTGTGTATGTGACAATTAAACTCCTTGAATTGAATCTTGAATCTATTCCACCACTGCCTGAATTCTAAATAATGTAGAGTTATGTGTTGTAGGTGCCTTCTAGTTAGACGCATTTTTATGTTCATATAATAGTGATTTCTGTGCCACCCCAAAATGACCACTGGTCCCATCCTGGCCACCCCATTGAAAATTGCCTGGCTCCGCCACTGAAGGTCATGACGAGGGTATGCAAGACTTGCCAGCAGGAGGCTTCCATTAGGCTTTCGACCAATGGGCCACCGTAGACCTATACCGCTCTTATAAATATAGTTGGTCTTATTTGAGTCTGTGTGCGATTGTAATGTGTTCATTTCTTAACTTACTTTCGTATCGGTCCGCTGTGTATAAGAAAATAACTATTGATTTTAGTCTGATATATTGGCGCCTTTTAAAAGAAACTGTATTGAACATGCGCACCTCAATGGGAGTAGTCAATCCCATGATGCATTGTGGCATGATTGTAGTTTGGAATAAGAGTATACGTTTAAACAACCGAATTAAAACCGATCTTACATTTCTGGACTATTTTGTTTCACTTTGTTCAGCAGACCTTTCTATTTTTATGAAATATAGTCAGTAACCGTAACAGAGACGTATGTCGAGAAGAAAGACACCCCTCCGTCACCCGTTTCTATGTCAGCTTTGCGCAGTGGCAGTATCGTAGCCTATGAGGTTTATCCGAGGCGCGATTATTGCTAGTTGAAAACTTTACCCAATACCCCGCCTTGACGACTTGCAATATAGTCGGCAATGGCAATTTTTGACGGTCTCTAAGGAGACTGATATTATGTAAAAATAATCAGTTCCAAATAAGCAATCAAAGAAAATTCTCGTTTGAGTGGAATGAATGTGCTCCTGTTGCAGTTTAGTGTCTTCATTATACACTTAAAATATATAGCAGCTTAATTCTAGTGATGGCGAGATGAAGCTTCTCGAAGCATTGAAGCATTCCAGCCAAATGGGTTGAAAATGGGTTCATTTCTCGAGGCTTCAAGTGCACACTACGGCCACCTGCTGGTCTAAAGAAATTAGAGCAGGCAAGACTGGCAGCACAGCGATGTGTGCAAAGCATGGGCCACTAAAGGCCAATGAATTAAACCGCTGATGTAATCAACTTAAAAAAAATGAAATTACTGCATAATGTATATATTCATATCATGCTATAAAACCATAAATTAACAAAAATTATCGGTTCAATAATGCCGTAGAAATGTCTCCACGCGCTCTGTGACATCATTTAGTTTGGTGGCAAAGCGTGTAGCTGTACCGTTCATAGTGCGCTTCAGTAGACATGACAGTAATGGGTACGAATCTGGCAGGTGAATAAAATGTTACTTATTTATGATGCAGCATATCATTATATGGCTTGTTATTATAATGCTATGATTAGTAAAGGGACAAATGTACCAGTTGTATAGTCCATTGGTGTAATTATCAGTACGATAAGATTTAAATATAGCTACAGAAGGACAAGGCAACCCACAAATTATGGGGGCACTTTCTTTCCTTATATCCGTGATTCAAAACTGCCCACCAAACCCGAATCCATTTCTGAAGCACGTACGTGAATGAGGCTTCAAACGTCATCGATGACGTAATGACGTTAAAATGATACAAGCCTCGATACATAAGTTCACGAGAAACTGCCCTACGTTCTCGACACGCGCTTCGAAGCCCCGGTATCAAGCGTAACATCACTACTTAATTCTATAGGTTCTCACCTAAGTATATCTTACTTTTGTCTTTCGTAGTGGTTGCTTTCGTTATCCTTAATACCTTGTGTGTATTGTATTGTTTTCTATATCCTTCTCTCTACTGTTGCAACGACCCCATTTCACGACAGAGATGATTTTACTTGCATCTAGTTTTATCTAATCTATAGACCAGTGGTTCCCAAACTTTTTCAAACCAAGGCACCCCTTCATAGTCAATTTCTTTTCACGGCACCCCCCTACCCCCTTTAAGCTAAAAATGACACCATGAATATGTTATAAGAATGTATTTTAATTAACTGGCATCAATATGAAGTGAAATAAAATAACTTCTTAAAATGAAACATTATTCTCAACCACTGAGCTAATGATAAGAAAAAATAGATGTCAACCATTTTGATTGACTTGTTTGAACTAAGGCTATATTTGTTGCTGTGTGTGATTTATGCAGATTTACAGATCAATGTTTAACTTAAAATAATAATAAATAATTATGTTAATTGGTAAAAAATAGAAAAAAGTGCATATATTTTGCTTTGTTCAAAACGTAAAATAAGCCTACTTTTTAGGTTAATAAGAATAACAAAGAAAGAAAATAACTCCGCATATGGAGCTATGAGGCATTTTAGTGGGAGTGTGAGCCTGCTGTTGAGAGCACAGTCTCTTGATGCAGGGAGAGATTGAAGAGAGCGCAACGCGTAGATCTGACTCCACTGACAGGCGATGCCTTCTCTTGCTTTTCACGTATGTCAGGGATGAGAAAGCCAGCTCACACAAGTATGATGTTGGGAACGGCAATAGCACACTGATCGCGCAGTTTGCCAGATATGGATATTCGTGTCCCACAAGCAGCCAAAACTTGTCTGACGACATTTCTCCAAACTTCAATTTCAAAGTGCGATCCATTTTCAGTTCTGCAAGTTCTTCCTGGGCTTTGATTGTCAACTTCTTTGCTGATTCTGATGATCAGGAGTTGAAAGGATCGCGGATCCAATCATAGTCTTCATTCTTCGAAGTGGGGAAATAACACTCAAACCTTTCATCCAGCGTTTTCAGATGCGCCGCTATCCCTTTGAATAGGGATGCTGTCTTGCGAGCGGATTTTTATGTGATGAAACGTTATTAAATAGACACAATAAAATATGGAAATTAACAGATCTTGCGGCACCCCTGGCCAGTCATTACGGCACCCACTTTGGGAACCACTGCTATAGACGACTACACGGATTTTAACTGTCAACCACTCTGCATCTCCTCATCAAAGTGATTTCCAGCGTTGATGTTGCCTTTGTGTGGCCTGCTTGACTTGCATATGACCCACTGTTTATCTTAAAATGTAATTATAGCACAAATAGGCGTCTGTAATTCTCCTAGTGGGTTGAGCGTGCATGCATTATAGACTTTCGACCAATGGGCTACCGTAGCGCTTGTATACAATTTACTGTCTTCTTTTTTGATGTTTAACAGATACGTAAGCGCTTTTTAAAGGAAATAATTGTTCGCGTTGCCGCGGTACAGTAGGATGGGCGTGTTTAATCCCATGATGCACTGTGGCATGGTAGTTGTTTGAATGTCGAAACCGTGACAGAGACCTATGTCGAGCAGAAAGCTACCCCTCCTATACCCAATGTATAGTCAGCTTTGCGCAGTGGCAGTATCGTAGCCTATGAGGTTTATCCGAGGCGCGATTATTGCTAGTTGAAAACTTTACCCAATACCCCGCTATGACGACTTGCAATATAGTCGGTAATGGCAATTTTTGACGGTCTTTCAGGAGACTGATATGTTGTTGAAATCAAACTTATACTTACATCAGGAAACTGAAGTAACAGAAGAATAAGTGACAGCTAACTCACGGATTTGTATTGGTGGCTCACATACTTTTTTTATATTCTTTTCTCCACTGTTCGATTTTACCACAGGGATCTATATTTATTTTAGTTGTATCTAATCTATGGACGACTACACTGATTTTAATTGTCAACCACTCTGTGTCTCCTCATCAAAAGGATTTCCAGCGTTGATGTTGCCTGTGTGTGGCCTGCTTCACCTGCATATGACCCATTGTTTTCTATATCTTGTAATTATAGCACAAACAGGCTGTAATTCTCCCAATGTGTTGAGGGTGCATGCATGAGTAGACTTTCGACCAATGGGCTACCGTAGACCAGTACAGTTCTTAGACACTTGTCACTGGTCTTGTCGCTTTTTAAAAGAAAAAGTTGTAGGCGGACAGTACAATGGGCGTGTTTAATCCCATGATGCACTGTGGCATGGTAGTTGTTTGAATGTCGAAACCGTGACAGAGACCTATGTCGAGCAGAGACCTACCCCTCCTGTACCCAATGTCTAGTTAGCTTTGCGCAGTGGCAGTATCGTAGCCTATGAGGTTTATCCGAGGCGCGATTATTGCTAGTTGAAAACTTTACCCAATACCCCGCTATGACGACTTGCAATATAGTCGGTAATGGCAATTTTTGAAGGTTTCTCAGGAGACTGATATGTTGTCCAAATCAAACTCATGGTTTTATCAGGCTAATAAGCCATCTCGAGTTATTGTAAGTGAGGTGCGATGGGTAACTCACTGATTTTTATTTTCTTTCTGCCTGATCCATATCCTTGTGTTGAATGCTTTTCTATGTCATTCTCTCTACTGTTGCAACGACCCAATTTCACCACAGGGATGATCTATATTTAGTCTAGTTTTATCTAATCTACAACTACACGGATTTTAACTGTCAACCACTCTGCGTCTCCTCATCAAAGTGATTTCCAGCGTTGATGTTGCCTGTGTGTGGCCTGCTTCACCTGCATATGACCCATTGTTTTCTATATCTTGTAATTATAGCACAAACAGGCTGTAATTCTCCCAATGTGTTGAGGGTGCATGCATGAGTAGACTTTCGACCAATGGGCTACCGTAGACCAGTACAGTTCTTAGACACTTGTCACTTGTCTTGTCGCTTTTTAAAGGAAAAAGTTGTAGGCGGACAGTACAATGGGCGTGTCCAATCCCATGATGCACTGCGGGGTGGTTGTAGTTTGAATGTGGAAACCGTAACAGAGACCTATGTCCAGCAGAGACCTACCCCTCCTGTACCCAATGTCTAGTTAGCTTTGCGCAGTGGCAGTATCGTAGCCTATGAGGTTTATCCGAGGCGCGATTATTGCTAGTTGAAAACTTTACCCAATACCCCGCTGTGACGACTTGCAATATAGTCGGTAATGGCAATTTTTGAAGGTTTCTCAGGAGACTGATATGTTGTCCAAATCAAACTCATGGTTTTATCAGGCTAATAAGCCATCTCGAGTTATTGTAAGTGAGGTGCGATGGGTAACTCACTGATTTTTATTTTTTTTCTGCCTGATCCATATCCGTGTGTTGAATACTGTTGCAACGACCCAATTTCACCACAGGGATGATCTATATTTAGTCTAGTTTTATCTAATCTACAACTACACGGATTTTAACTGTCAACCACTCTGCGTCTCCTCATCAAAGTGATTTCCAGCGTTGATGTTGCCTTTGTGTGGTCTGCTTGACTTGCACATGACCCACTGTTTTCTACATCTTGTAATTATAGCACAAATAGGCGTCTGCTGTTCTCCCAGTGGGTTGAGCGTGCATGCATTATAGACTTTCGACCAATGGCTACCGTAGAACGCTCTTATACACTTTGTCTCTTTTATTTTGGGTGCCATTGTATTACAGTCTATTTTTTACTTCCGTGTCTGTCCTGTGCGTGTAATGAAACCAACATGCACGTTAAACTGATAAGTAAACGCTTTTAAAATGAAATGATTGTTCACGGGGCAGCGGCGGACAGTAGAATGGGCGTGTCCAATCCCATGATGCATTGTGACATGTTTGTAGTTGGAACCGTAACAGAGATCTATGTCGAGCAGAAAGGTACCCCTCCTGTTCCCAATGTCTCGTTAGCTTTGCGCAGTGGCAGTATCGTAGCCTATGAGGTTTATCCGAGGCGCGATTATTGCTAGTTGAAAACTTTACCCAATACCCCGCTATGACGACTTGCAATATAGTCGGTAATGGCAATTTTTGAAGGTTTCTCAGGAGACTGATATGTTGTCCAAAGTAAACTTATAGTTGTTTCAGGCCATAACGGACGTAACTACAGCATGAGGTATGATTTATTTGTTGTAGTTACATGCTTTAGCAGTAGCATCATTTTGTGTGTTGTAGCTTTATCTAAACTTTGTGCGGCTGTGGAGTTTTATATTCAACCACTTTTCATTTTGGATATAGCTTCAGTGATTCCACATTTTTGTTATGTTATTAAGGCCCTTGGGGTTTCTTTGTCTGTCTGTTCATATTTGTAATCTATGTTTCCCTCGTTTTTAAATCGTTTGTACCTGCAGAGAAAAACAAAACATTAAAACAAAAAAAAACAAAAAACCTTTATAGCCCCCCTGCTTCATTGTTTTGGTCATGATGCAATGTGTTTTCATGGACAGTAGAGGGCACTCTCTACCAGGCTGTGGTTAGATGAACGTGTGGATGAAAAGTTCTTACTGTGTCAAAGCCCTAAACTCAACTCCTTTCATGTTTGATACCGAGCGGTGTGCTCAATATAAACTTTTAGTTTTTTTTAAAGTGTGCCTATGTATTAACATTAATGCAATCATCTTTTACCCAGCTCTAGGGAATCCTAATTGTAGTGATCTCTGATGAGGAGACAGAGGTGGGCTTCAGGCTGTCGTCGGGGTCGGAGGATTAATTAGTCATTCTTCTCGTTAGGCAGATGAGCTCACAGCTCCTTGTTATCCCGTGAACACTCTCTTGCCCTCTCGCTGTCACATAAACACTCATAATTTTCTCTCTCTCTCACACTGTCCGCTCCTGTCATGGTAATGTTTTTGGCATTTCTGTTT
The DNA here is from genome assembly GCA_034670405.1 of Hoplostethus atlanticus. Taxonomy (NCBI): domain Eukaryota; kingdom Metazoa; phylum Chordata; class Actinopteri; order Trachichthyiformes; family Trachichthyidae; genus Hoplostethus; species Hoplostethus atlanticus. Next base: position 2,236,838 of record JAXDDX010000001.1, on the reverse strand, counting down.
TTCCACAGCCTTGCCATTACAAATTCTAGCTCAATATATTTCACAAAATTGTAGATATTGGCCTGGAGAGAGCTGCAGCTGAGGTTGGGAGAACTCACCAAGGTTAGGGACGGTGCTTTCAAAAAGTGTTATATTACTGGTTACTTGCTAACATTGTAATGGAATTGATCCAGTGTAGCAACACTTGATTTTTTTCAGTTGCTTTCAGTTTCAGTTTGAAATAATTATGTTTGAGCCCACAATCTCACAGTTTCTCCAACTTTTGGCTTTATTTCAGAGGTACCAATATTTTGTCATCTGATTGTAATACATGTAATGTATTTCTCCCCAACCCTGGTACTTGTGTCATGAATTGAACATGCATTCAGTCAAATTCATAATTTTATTGTTCTCATGAGAAGTGAAACTAGGGCTTGGAACAGTGGTCAATATTTACTTCAGTTACTCAAGACTATTTTTGCTTTCAACCCACGTCCAATGACCCATCCCTTCGCCTCTACCATCCATTAAATTGATCCGCTGGCCACTCATCAGTCCTCATCAAAATGGTTTCCGGGGTTGTGTGTGGTCTGCTTGACCTGCATATGACCCAGTGTTTTCAACTTCTTAAGATGTAATTATCGTACTCAGATCAATTACCCTAACTGCACAGGGGTTTTCATGTCTGTCAAAGCATCCTCGGCATCTCACACATTGTGACCTTTTGAATGTTGGTGGCAGTTTTTCATCAGTCAGAGTATAAGCGGTAATAAATGGCTGTATTCTATCTAAGCGACAGTTGGGGATTTGCCAAAAATAAATGAATAAATTGCACGGCGTCACAGGACTAGTTCCTAGGTAACCATGTGACAGTGTCGACAATTGCTATGGAAACCAGCGTATCCTCTCTCTGTCTCTCAGTTCTTTTAGGAGATGTGTGAGAATATTCCCTTTTGTGTAAATTGGTTTCACTTTCCCAGCCAAGGTTTGACAGATGTAGAGGAAGACACTGTCACGTCATACAAAGCAATTCCCCTTATACTGAGATGCAGTCCATAATAGAAAATGTATTTTTGTCCCACCTTTTGTGCCATATGTATGTACACTAGAGGCTACAGTTGATATCACTGGTAGAACTGAAAGCTGTCTCAAGCATTGCTAACTACCACCACACAAAGCCTTGTAATAAAAGACATAGCTCATGCATTCCTGCTTTTTCTAACTAGTTTAATATGAAAATTGTAATTCACATGAACTAAATTACAAATAATGCCATTTTTCAGACAAGATCAGAGCAAACAAAAGCTTGTTTTAATTATTTTCCTTAGATCTTTGCCTGCTTGTCACAAATCCAGTTATAACTACATGTGCCAAATGAAAAAACAGGTTTCTCTTCAAAGAGTGAGACATCACAGCCCACTCTATTAAAAAGCAGGTGCAAATCTAAAAGAGACTCTTTGATATGCGGCCAATTATGGACATCCTTGTTGCATCACGATAATGTGAATACCCATCCTCCGTCCTCGGAGCTGATCAGAAGAATTAGCCCATTATTTTTGTTAGATAACCAGAAATGTAGAGATCACACGGATGAACAGAAACCTCAAAGAATAGACTTATTCAACACACCCAATTAAACTTCTCCCAATTCTCTAATGCCATCTGCCTCTTAATCACTGCATGACGCATGAGGGGTCGCTCCCAGTTAGCTGCCTCCTGTGACACCCTGACACCCTGCCGCATCATGATTGTATTTCAGCTTCAATTACCTCACAAACCCCAGTGGCAGAGGTGATTGGTCTCCTTTTCTCTTGCCTTATCTTTCCTTTTTCTATTTCCCTTCTGAGAGCCATAAATTGTCATATTTTACAGTGGTTGGCAGTCACCTCCAGATTAAATACCAGAAAGCTTCCATCTTATGTTGAGATCAGTCAAAATGGACTGAGGAGTGTCTGATAGTTTTACGGTCTTAAGCCTGCATGTGTCAGTCTACTGGATGTCAGGCTATTAGAAGCAGGGCTCAGGCAGCCCCCAGTAGCCTGCGGCTCTCAGAATCTGCTTTTTAAAAGATATCGGTCTCCCCTGTTTCCTCAGGCTCCAGGTGCTTTTAATTGGATTTCTTTCACTAGATTATCGCCTGCTCACAGACCAACCTTTAGATATATACACACTTAACAAATGCACCCACAGTCACTGTAGTCAGAAGTAGACTTTTATTTGATTGTATTTTTGTTAAGTGCTGCTTCTCGGTAATGCAATTTGAGGAAATTCACCCTATAGCCTAGAATGACTTCAAATAAATGTATACCTTGTTGTTGTACCATAGAGAAATGAGAGACTGAACGCTTTCTAATATTTCCAGAACCATCTCTTCGTTAATTAGCCCTGTGAGTGAATCGAAATCCCCATGTGGAGACAGAATAAAAGCCTTTATTCCCAGGGACCAAACCCCCTCCACTGTATTTCGACCTTCTTAAATGGAACTGACTTTATGAAGCTTGTGCACTGAGGGCACTGAGTCATACCAACCCTATAATCCCCAGAGAAATGGTTCTCAAAATCCTATTATAATGCCGTAGCAAAGGTCCAAGCCTGGTCAAAGCACTTAATCAAAGGAAATGAGCACAATTTCCCTGTCTAAATGGGCACTTGTATTGATAATGAGAGAGAGGGAGACCTTTAGTATGATTTGAAGGACTTGTGTTTGACTAGTTGGTGCCCATCAAAGACACGACACTTCCACAAGGACATCTATTATTATCTATACGTGGCCTAGCATAGTGGTTACAGGTCCGATATTAATCCGTTTTTTATGATTTTGTTTCCAAGCACACTGACTCGGGCTAAGAAAAATGTTCTTCACACTATTTTGCAAATGAATGTAGTTTAGTTAAAAGGGTATTCATTGCATGAATTTGAAGACTTGGCCAATCAGGGTCCAATATTGTGACTGTTCTTCCTGCAACGACTAACTCCTCTAGTCTGAAACTGCCTATAAAAAGGATGAATTTTTAAAAAACTCTCAATTCACCCACTCAAACAAAATAAAAATGTAACAATACCGTCATCAAACATATTTGATTATATAAGAATATAAAAAGAAGAACATTTGAATTCCTATAATAGTTTTTAAGGAGGGTCTGGATGGTAAGTAGTTGCATTTTGTCATACCACTGACGAGAAGCTCTGCCATAATTCACTGATAGCAAAGTACGAAGTGAGACATGCATTTGTCAGGACTCAGCCAGGAGATTTTAACAAGGTACGGGATTATGAAGTTGGGACATCAGGTGGGAGGTTAAAACAGCACTTCTTCTGCCTCCGCTGTGCCATGCCCCTCATGCTGTGTCTCATCTGTTCCTGTCTCGCCACTCGTAACACTCCAGCAAAAAAATGGTCTTGCATGCACAAACCTACCGTCTTGTGCTGTTGAGGAACGTTCGTTAGATGAACAAGCATACACTGAGGAACCAGAGATGAAAAGAGTAGTAACTTAAGACAGATTTGACCCAAGTCAGAGTAGGAGTACTTGTCTATACAACTACTCAAGTGAGAATAGCTCACTAACAGGACTGTTCCAATACTTGATTACTTGAAATGGGCATCTGTATATTTTTCATTTTAGAATGGATAATGTGTGATAATTACTAAAATTAATTATTAGATTGAGCCTAAAATAAACTGGTTAACAGTAATTCTGCAAATGATTTTGATCAGTGGTGTGGGTGGTGTGGTCAGGTGGGTAGACTCTGATTTGACAGGGTCATTTAATTGGAGTAGCTGCTGATGAGACCCTGGAAGCTGGCATGAATATTTGAGAGCCCCATCTTGAAAGCACTGCAGCAATTTATCAACACTCGTTGGGGAGGACCACTGCACTACACGTTCAGGGTGGAGCGAGCTAGAACTGTACTTAAAGGAGCCATTTATCCCACCCAACTAAACTGCATACCAATGGCCTGGACAGCTCAGTCCGTAGAGCATGAGACTCTCAGTCTGAGGGTTGTGGGTTCGATCCCCACATAATGGTAACTATCACCCTTGTAAGTCTGCTAAATGACTGTAATGTAATGGTGGCAGAGGAATGAAAACCTTTTCAAGAGACGTAATGTCCTTGCCAAACAGTACCGTGCCTGCTGAGAAAGTGTTTTACACCGTGGGTAAGTGGTCAAAAAAATCTGTTGCCGCTGCGGCCCAGGAAATGGTTTTCCTTTACAAGAACTAGGCTCAAACATATAGGGATGTGATTATCCTTTTCCATTTCTTTTAAATCTGAACAGGCCTATTAATGTAATTTTCTTTAGCTTTTAGCCGTTACCTAATTCAGATGGACCTGTTATTGTGAGCAACTTTCTCAGTTTGCAAGAAATCTGTGTAAATGTATAAAAAGTGTTAATTTCAACTATTTGATTTGACTGTAAAATTCATTCATTCACTATTAAACTCTCATCAGTTTGCCTGTTTTGGCATACAGAGCTTGGGCTCATTATCAGGACAATGTTTGGGGATGGTCCCTTTTAATCATCAATAAGGCTAATATCAGTATTTCACTGTAAATCACAGATGTAGTTGTACTCACTACCAAATGTTTAAAAATATAACTCAAGTAATAGTGGTAGTAAAATTACTCAAGTAGAAGTAAAAGCATAGCCTTTAAAAGTACTCAAAAAGTAGCATTATCCAAAACAATTACTACTGTACTAAGTACAGTAACTAGAGTATTTGCAATTAGTAACTCCCCACAGTTACTTTTCACTGGAATACAACCTCCCTAATCTGAAGCCCTTTGAAAAGAGAGTTCTTTTATTTCAAGACTATTAAAGTGAGTGTAACTGAAATATACTGAAATAGCAAGCTAACTTGCAGTTGAAATGCTTTTAATTTCATGTATCAGTAAGGAAATCCAGCAGACTTCCACAATAAATACAATATTTAGCATTGATATATATTTGTTTAGTTTATTAAGGCCGTTTGGCTGTACGTTTTTCTGTCTGAGGTTGGGATGAGAAGAGCTTTACCATACAGAGCTGTTTTTTCACTTTATTTAATTTGAGTTAATAGTGGCACCATAATCCATTTTCAAATTTATATGGTTTGCATAAATCATGTTGAAGCAGAATGCTTAATATAGCAAGGCAAGTACATTCCCGCTGATGTTGTGGTGGTTGCCCCCATGAAACATAATCAGAGCCACCAGAAGTGCAATTCATCTCTCCTCCCAGTGAGTCGGGAAAATCAAATTTAGACAATATAATTGTATATGCTCCTCTATCAAATGGCTAAATGGGTCTCCTCTGGGTCCAGTAGATCTAGAGCCTCCTGTAATATTTATTCTGAGATCAGATGGCCACGTGATGCACAGGCAGAAAAGGAAAGTGGACTTTTACTGTGGGGCTACATAGATTAGCTGTCTTATATTTAATGGGCCTGCAGCTCTTCCTTCACAGGAAATGGCTGTGAAATTGTCACGGTCATCTTTAGTTATTAGCCATCTGTGATCTGGGCTTCATGTTGGATGTGTGCAAGAAAACTCGTTCTGTGTTTGAGTGATATCTGTTTGTTTCCCTCATATGTTTCTATCATATTTCTTGTTTTTACCTAATCTAATGGCACATATTTCCAACATCCCAGATTTCTTAGCTGTCGTGAAACCCTTTGAAAAGAACACACCATAGAAATTCGAAAGACTCCATGAGGTTTGATATTTAACTCACGCGGCATGTGTCATTATCTTAAAAGAAAAGCATCACTGTTGCCATCTACTTGAACTGTGGGGAGGAAACCGGTCAATGAAACCACCCGGCTTTGACATTCACCGTGCAAAGCTCTTTGCTTTGCAAAGACCAATAAGTCATCTCTATCAGGAAGTGGATCTATTGACATGTGAGGGAGAGGAACAGGGGATGTCAATGCAGGAAGCAGGAACAGGGAATCGGGTAGGTCTATTATAGGATTTGTGCCTCAACCTTCCACCTGAACCTGTGAGACAGGTTATTATTTCCTAAAGAGCAGACTCTTTCCGGCTCAGAGAGGTCTCGCACACACACACACACACACACACACACACACACACACACACAACACACACAGAAAGGCCTGGGAGTGATGGAGCGTCAGTGCATGGTCAACATCCATGACAAATCTCCTGTCAGACAGGTTCTCATTCCACTTACTAAACACACAGGGCTGGACAGCCACCCTGGAAACCAGACTCCACAGATGTACAGGGATGTCAACCTGAGAGACAGAGAGAATGACAAATATCAGGAATACAAAACAGGAAATTATTTATCTGGCGTTACAAACGAGTGGGAGATGTCTGTCTAAAAATGCCTGTGAAAAATCACAGCCCTGAATCAAGTACTGAGAAAATACGCTGAACTATTAATGTGAAAATACTCACGAGTTGTTCTGCCTTCATCCTAGGAGGAGATTTCACTGCTAACCTGAAGGTGTTGAGAATAGGAAGCTTGTCTAATGAACGCTAATGATGAATATAACCTAGAGGTGAAATCAAACCTATGTAATTAGAAATACTATGAACAATAAGGGATGAGTTGACTGTGAGGCAATAACACCATCTGGCAGTACTTATTTCTAGACTGCAAGGGCATTTTAAGATACCGATGACACATTTCTGGGGTTACGGATGAACTTAAATCAATTTAAGAAAAACACCCCAAGTTCAACATACAATTTCTCCAAACTTCTCCAGAATTCAGTCAATACATGTGTTTTCATTTGGCCAGTCAAGGACTTAAGTTACCTATCATCCTTTAAAAAGTAGTGGAATTTGTTTTCATGTTGTGCTATCAATCGTTTTGGTAGAGTGGGGTGTCACGTTTTTTCAAATTGCGGCAAATATATTGGAACAAAACTCTTCAAGTCTTCAGTTGTAGAAACAAAATTCTGACTTGGTTTTGCTCAACATTTTTCCTACACGCTTTCTGATAAAATAAATTGGATATCGTTGTGTGAGTCAGTTTTACACTCAAGCAAGCCTCACTGGTAATTATTTTGGTCCATCAGCTGATTTCTGTTGTTGAGTTGGGAAAAGTAATTACATGTTAATTGCACACATAAGCGCTCTCTGAGGAACCTTCTCGGGAGAATCCCATTTTCTAAATGAGAAAGTTTTAATTAATTGTAATAAATCGTCTATGATCCATTGCAAATTAACATCCTAAAATATGTTGACTTGAAACCCTAGCAGACACCGAGGACAGAGATGATTCAATTCAAATTTCCAATTCAATTTGTGCTTTCTTTTTGTCACACTGTACATGTTTGACTTCCAGGTTATTTAGCGCTTTTAACGAACAGTTGTGTCTTTGTGTCTTATTGGCTGAGTTTGGAACCCGGCCTGAAATCTTTGTCACATGTCATCCCTGCTCTTTCCCAGTCTTTCCTGTCCCTCTCCTCTGTCAGTCATCATTCAGTCATTTTCCATGCCCGCTTATTCCTATTCAGGGGTCACAGGGGGACTAGAGCCTATCCCAGCATGCATTGGGCGGAAGGCAGGGAAACACTCTGGACAGGTCACCAGTCCACCACAGGGCAAACACAGATAGACAAACACACATTCACAACTTTGGACAATTTAGAGTCTCCAATCCCACTAACATTCATGTCTTTGGACTGTGGGAGGAAACCGGAGCACCCAGAGGAAACCCACAAAGAAAGGACCAGGGCCGCGCTGTGAGGCGACAATGCTAACCACTGAGCCACCATGCTGCCTGTCAAGTATTCTCAAGGAACAATGTTTTAAAAAAAAAAAAAACGTTTGTCAGAAGTGAGAGCACGATGTCCATTAGGAGTTTGTCATGCAGGCAGCAGAAACCTAAAGGTTGGAGGGATGAGCTTGTGACTTTAAACTCCCATGGAGCTGCTCAGTAATCAACAGTAGAAAACTGGTTGTATTGGGCAGCTCACAGGTGTGATTGTGCTCAAGTGTGAATGTGAAGTATATTTAAAAAATGATTAAGGGCTGTGGAATATAAATATTGCTACTTGGTTGTTATTTGTGATATTAGCTATTATTATTAGACTAGTTACTTTATTGAAGGTATAATGGATATTCCAATGACCTAGCAATGTTTGTTTTTATCTCTTCTGTTGTCGTGTCCCTTTTGACTCATGCCCTTATAGTTGTGATAGAGGAATTTCATATTGTGATAAAGGAATTTCACTTTATTCTACTGTTGCACCGTTTTTAAGTTGCTCTGGCTCAGTGTCTGCTAATGGACTTAAATGTTATGTGATGCACATTATTGCAACCTCTGCATTTAAGTGCATGCCATGCTTACCTGTTTGACAACAATGACTATGGAACACATTACCAATTGTAATGCATTCATTGTGTAGACAAATCCTGAACAAAGTAACAGATGACACAATCAAGTCATTTTAATTTGAACAGCTGTGGTAATAGCCTGCTGTGCTCTGGATTGTTTCAACGCCTCTCTTTGAATTGCATCTAACACCAGAGGAAAAATCTTTTGTTCAGTCGTCTTTTCTCCATTTCCAAAGAAATGAGGGGGAGATCTCACTTTTGTCTCCTTTTGTGATCACATTCTCCCAAAAAAACCCCTAGGAGCAAGGAGGAGATAAATGTGAAGATGCTAACATGTGACATATAATGATAATCAGCTCCTACTATATGGCTCTTGGCTCTGTGGCTTCAATAGGAAGATGCAACAGTATTGAGTTTTCTTTGAGATCTTTCTCTAATCGTATGGTTTCAGAGTTAAATGACACTTATTTCAGATCATTTGGAGCATGCCTGTTTTGATCAGGTTGAGATCAACATGAGCTTTATGTGAAGAAGATTAGTTTTATTTGCAATTGTGATTGTTTCTCCTGAGTTTAATTTGAGAATTATGAGAAAACTCTTTTAGTCTCTTAAACTCTTAATCTTAAAACGAGCTCATTTGTGTCTAGGAGAAATAAAAAATATGAGGTCTCTTCTTGGATTTTGCTTTCCTAAGGGACATTCCTTTGTTTAAATAGGGCTGCCTATCACGAGCTTAACGGGAAACCAGTAAACAGCATACACAACTTTGCATTGGATTGTGAAAAAGCAATTTAGTCAGGAGATGGATTGTGAGGTATTACACCAGTGTGTATCTACAGAGTGAGGCAATTCTTTAAAGGTCAGTGGAAGCTTGAGTGCCGGGAAAGCTCACCAAGCTCCCATGGTATACAGATAAGAGGGAAGCGCAACAAACACAAAGAGGGAAAACAGACTACTGTGTGGATCTTCAGCTTCAACTTTAATATCCTGTGTGAAAGAGAAGCCGATCAGGATATTGGCTGTTGTGTTGATTGAACAGTCACAGCTCTTACTTGAACAGTTCCTCCAAATAGCAACTGACATGTGATTGGAGATAGACAGTCAGAAAAAGAGAGAGAGAGAGAGCACAGTGGAAAAAAATGCTTCCCCACAATCAGGATTTCAATCAAATGCTGGTCCACATTGTCAAAGACAAGACAACCTTGTTGAAGTCATTAGGTGCAGCGAGAAATGGCCTCTATTTTAAGAGACAACAGATCCCTGACTGAGAGCAATTCAGAACACATCACCACCCACTCACCAGCTCGCTAGGGGGCAGCTAAAATGCTCACCCAAGCCGTAGTGATGTGTGATCACCTCGGAGGCACCATGGGAGCAGCTGGATTTCTCCCAGTGGCAATTCACTGATGTGAAACTTCCCAAATCAAAGCCTCAGCAACATCCCTCCTCCATACTCCTCTCAACCCCTTTCTGTCTGTTCAGGCTGCCATCCACGGGAGAAATGCCATCTGAGCCACCAGATCATTGACTAAGACCAAGACAGACTCCCTCAGCCTGCTGCCTGGAGGGGTTGTCTGCCATCCATGCTAACATGCATAGCCCAGGCCTGCACTATAGGGAGGATGAATAATGGAAGAAGGCAGTTCAAAGGTTTTTGATCTACCCAGCCAGCACAGAGTTGTTGTCTCACTTTTCGCTGTCTACAACCCCCATATCTGGAGCCACGGTTTCCTAGGCTGGACTCAGTTCAGCTTGATGTGACCTGAGAGAGAGAGAGAGAGAGAGAGGGGGGGGGGGCAGAAATGATTGTGGCGATCGTATATGTTGTGAGATGCCTTTGAATTGAGGGACTGTCCCTGTGCTGTGACTCCAGAAATTCAACAAGCAATGTGTCTGGTTTCAGCTAGCGGAAAATATTGCTGTTGTGGAAGCGGAAAATGCTCCAATAACAGCAGTTGCTAAGAAACTGCTCTGAGGTGTTGGTGTTGGACAGTGATAATTATACTGTTGGAATATGATCACTTGTGAATACTTTATCCAGCATGTGATGGAGAGCATGGGGAACGTTGCATCCCCACATGTGTCGGAACATAAGTAAATACAGTGATGAGGAGCCTGCTAATAGAGCCGCTTGGATGATCTCCGACAAAGCCAGATGAAAAGACTTGTCTTGCCACTGAGAAATAGAAATAGAAATAAGTGTCAGAACCATTTTGGCTGAGGGGAATCCTCAGATGGAGAAATTGACAGAGTCTACATCAGGACTTAGTGGGAAGCACACAGCAGACATGGTAACTCCTCGTTACCACAATGAATACAACTGCTGTCACAGCTTGCTAAGTGAGAACTGAATGACTGCTCTATTTTGAAGAGTCAAAATATGAATTGCCTGTCTCCCTCGATATACACATCCTTTTATTTACTACCCATTGTTTGGCAATGCAGGCTGTTGATCAGCTTTACTTGGCATTAGTCTGAGAGAGTGAATTGAAAAATGGCATTTACGCTCCCCGTAGATAAGTGCCGCTTGATCAAAGTGTCATTTCAATGGCTGTACCCTTTACCCTGCATTCACACGGCATGCTGAAATAATTCGGAGAAACATCACCCAGTGGACTTAAATCCACATTTGTCTGCATTGAAAAGTTGTCTGCAGCTCAGTTACTGGGTGACATTGCCCATCAGCAGCCAGTCACATACTAGGTTTGCCTATTACTGCCATATCATTAGTACTACAGCAAGCAATCAGCTAGCACAAGTCAGCCACTGAAATACAGCATGCCAGTGTCATTGCTAGCAGTGTGAAGGCAGTATGATGGTTACCCATATTATCCACTATCTACCATCTAGGTAGGCAAGGGAATGTACTTATTTTTCCAGAGTGTGTATTTGAGGATATGATATGACAGAATAGGGATGTCCTTTCAGACCGGTTGCCTATAGACCCAGCTCTCAAATGTTAGCAATTATTTATCTTTGTTAAGATCCAACGTGTGCAGGGTTTTAATACCTCCGTGTAGTTTACTCAGCTGGGTGGCCTGTTATCACTCTGGAAAGTAGCTGGAAGGCCCATCATTTATGAACAAACACAAACCTCTGGACACACACCATGCATAACTTGAGCCAAGGAGCGTAGTGTATAGGGTCTTTATATTCGTGTTCAAATAACAAATGTTTCTTTTATAGCTGGTGGTACAATTGCAAGAGGATGGTGGGGGCCATTGTCCGCCCACATAAGAGACAGACCTTAGAGCCTACATCTGTCCCTCTGGCTCTCTAACCGTACGTTCACACTGCGAGCAACAAGTCAGTGGAAGTCCATTAATTTCCTATAGAGCTGAGCGACCATGGAAACACCCAACAGCCAATCAGATTTATGTTCTTCCTTGTTTCCAACCAATGTGATTTATTTTCATGTACAGTAGTTCTGCTTCACGAGAGCAAAATGGACAATCATTCAAAGCGTCCTAGTTCTCTGCTACCTTTATTTCACTACAGAAATAAACATCTCAAAACAATGCTGAGAGAATGGCTGCATCTGTTGTTGCAGGTCGATAGTAAGATCTGAAGTATTTATTTATTTCTTTTTCTGTTTATTTTTGATTGATAACTATTAACTCATCAAAATTATGTAATGTTATGAAAGGCAATACCAAAGCAGAAAATGATTCGCCTGTTCCAAACTTTGCAGCTGCATAAGACCACCACATAGATGCAATGTGGTGCAATGCAATGTGTCTTCACACTGCCCACAGTCAGAATAGAGCGACCCCATCAACCAAGTTGCTCGCAGTGTGAACCTACTTAGCCTCGCTGTCCGGTTCACTAAAATGTCACACATGCTTTTGCCTACTGCCCACACTTCTCTACTGCTGTTTATTTCATTTTTGCTCATCATCTCCCGCTGAATTTGCCCAGCGCCTCAAGCCAATCAAAGCAGGGCAGGATCCGTGATTGGGATTGGGATTGCAAAGTGATTACTTCAAAGGACAGCCAAACCAAAGATATTCTGAGATGAAAAGGGAGACACATTGTTTTCCACATCAATTTCTCATCCTCGCCTCGTTTTCTGCTCATGTATTGATTTGAAGTGAGAACACCTGTGGCTGCTACTTTATTTTGTTGGCCCACAAAGATTTTTTTATTGGATTCTATTGTTCACTACCTTGTGACTGGAATGGCAGCCCCTGCTGATTTCACCTGCAGGAAGATGCCATCTGACATTTTACTGAAAATAACTTTTGTAAATGTCAGACATCACACTTAACAGGTGCAAGATTTTCATGGAAGCTGTTTTAAGAAAAATCATTCAAGATGATGTCCTTGTATTTTGTAATTGAGACCCTTGCAAGGTCGGATCCACAGTCCCACTCCTGGTCAGATTCAATGCATGGTCAGTTAGAAATATGTACATTAGTTAGTACTAGTACAGTACAGATTAGATGTACTGTGTACATGTAATCTGAGTTTTTAGTTATTTAGTTATCTTTGCCCCTCTCTTTTTCTGTCTCTCTCGCTCTCTCTCTCTCTCTCACTCTCTCACTCTCTCTCTCTCTCTCTTTTACACACACACACACACGCCTATGGGCAGGACTCTCTTCTGTCTGCAGTAATGATGTCATGTATGCAGACTGCTTAAGGTCAGACCCATGCTTTCATCTCTCAGCAGGCTCCAGAGCTGGAGGACATGTCCGTGGTCTCGGTCATGCACATCAAGTAGACACTAGCTAGCTCAGCAGTGCTTTTCTCATCTAGGTTTAACCTTCTTCTTTCACTTTAAACCAGGGATTCCTCTGAAAAATAAAATGGATGTCTGTTCATTGTTGATGTGTTGATTGTTTCTGTGTTGTTATAACAAACTGTTTGTTCTCACCTTACAGACAGCATTAACCTTAGAGAAATGAAATAAATTTGCTTGGACATGTCTAAGAAAATACCTTATAGCACGATCGCTAAGGTTCACTCTCTCAATTTGTCCTCTGGCTATTCTCTTCCAAGGATGAAATCAGAAGAGCTTTCTAAACCCATCAGAAATAATCTTGAGTTTACAGAAGCATCTATCTAAAAACACTCACAGTAGTTTAATAGGAACAGGGTGTCCTGGTACCCTGTGGTAACAGACGTTCTCTCTATTGCTCATGGAATTTGATGACCAAATACTGCTAAGAGCCTTTGTCATTCAGAGGTTATACATTACATGAGCGATACTTGTCAGCCTTCACAAATGAGAATCGTCAGGTTTTTGCTAATATTTTGATTGAGATAAAACCAAATCACCTCAAGTTTTGAGTTTGGTTTCAGATTAAGTCATCACACCTACACGTTGAAGTGTTTTTACCAAAAATGAAATTTTGTGAACCTGTAATTAGAAGGGTCCATTTGCATCCAGAGTAGTTTTGAGATATTGAGCAGTAAGGTTTCACATCTCATGCAGCAAAAGTAATAAAACATTTGTAAGTTACATTTTCCCACTTAATGAACATTTTCAAAAGCCTAACTCCAGTCTCATCATAAAAACAACTTTATTTTTGACCAGCTGGAATCTTCCGGTTCCATGGGCACAATTTACAGTCAAGCGCAACACAATGACTCACTGATATGACCTTGTAATGGTATTTTATCTGTGACAGCAAATGATAGTATGTAGCAGAGAGCTGACTGCTTTGGCACCGGCTTTGTCATTGTCCTGGTAGCACACTCAAAATAATTAGCTCCAGGAAAGTGGAATGTCCTGTCCCTTTTAAGCCTGTTTGTTGATCAAAGGCTTTTGATGGAGTCACTAATCTCCTTTGAGGCTAGCCAGAGAGTGGCATCAGATTGTGGAGTGGCAGTTGACACACAAGGTACTGGTCTTTACTTGGATGACAGAAAATGAAACAGATTTGAAGCAAAACCACGCCCACCTTTGTCCTTTTCTGCAAGTCTTGTTCAATTTCTAAGGAAATAAACAGGACAGGGGCCAGACTCTGTTCTGAAGTTGTTGTGGACACAACACTTAGCTCTTTCGAAATCACCCTCTCCCCTTGTGATTTCAACAGAGACGCTTGAGCTGACAATCTAAATGGGGTCTTGAGGAGAACAACAAATACCATTTAAAATGGCAGCCTCTGTCACTTGGGAGCTTCCCACTAAGTCTGCTGTTAGAGACATTTGGGAAATCAACTGAACGGGCAGAGCTTTCTAAGGACATCCACTGGACAACACCACTAGTGGTCTGAGTTAATGGCCTCTGTTCTGGGTGACATCAGTCACTGACAAAAGTGCATTTTAATTAAAACAGGGAATTTCAGTCTCTGATTGATGTGCAGATTTAAAGTGTAATGATCCTAAAAATTAGTCACTTTACAGTTAGTCCTCATAAAATTAGCTATTAGGGAACATAAATGATGGTTAGGCTACAACTGAGTGAACATCTTTTACTGTAAATATTTACATTTACTGACTTATGTTTGCATGTGGATTACATTTTTTGTTGTTTCTTTACTTAATCACTGAGGTTAAAGTTTTGATAATCAAAATTGAGACCGTGCAAGACTGATGAGATGGTAGAAGTATCTAAATCTAAATGTATGGTACCTTTTTGATCTGGTATTGGTGCACACAACACAACAGTACACTGGAGAAGATGAGAATCTATGAAGACAGGAGTAGTCCCTGCTTTGTTGAATCTCAACAAGTCTGTCCGTATCTTTCGATAAAGCCTTAATTCTGTAATTGTGAGGCTTGATGAATTTTGAAATAAATTGCAGACATTGAGACAGATCATTAAATGATAATGGAGAAACAGATTGCTGCCAAGATGGGAAAATAGTAGAACTGTTGGGGAATCATTTGTGCCTCCAATTAAGGCAGTCAATTTTCCCACTTAGAGGGAACATTTTCAGCCAAGCTCATCTATTTAAATTTTTTTTACTCTTAATGTTGATTTCACGTTAAGATTCAATGTTGTTTGTTTGTTTTCAATGTTGCCTCTTAAACACTTTGACAAATAATTTGGTATAGAGGTAACAGGCTTTCTCTCGTTTCCTCCAGCTCACGATTTTCATGCACCTCTGTGATCTCATGATTCAGCATTCTAAGTTTGAGCTGAAATCCCATTTGATGCTACAATGCGTAACCTCCTCGATGCCACAGCTCATATAATAATTGAGCGCTCTTTTATTACCGCTGTTCAGTGCAAACGCACCAAATCCCGGCTATCCGATGAGCCTGGTGTATAAGCGACAGGGCTGAACCTGTGGAGTGACAGCGTATCTTTCCATGCTCCATCAGTGTCAAGTCAAGAAGAGCCGTCTGGCATCTGACATTTAGGCTGTTGCACATTGCTGTGGCACAGCTGTGCTAATTGTTTTGCCAGTCTGGCATCCTAGCAAAGCCTTGCAGGCCAATCAAACCTGGGCATGCAAAATCTTCCCTGTGGTTCAGTAGTCAAACTGGCTGCTTGTCATGCCGTTACTTCACCTGGTGCGGAGATTTCTGGCTTTCAAAACTTACTTTCCGACACCACCCCACCCCACCTCACTCGTATTTTCAACTGCTCAACAATGGAGGACGAGCGACTGGCATTGAAAGGTATTTCAGCTGACGGCTAAAAAGCCTCCTTCTCAAGCCAAAAAAGCAAATGCCAAAGCAGTATTGTTATTCCAGTGTTTTGCATGGTGAGACATTACCTCTGCACTAGACCTTTCTGTTGGATTTCTGCTCTAATTAGCTAGCTTACTTGTCTCAATTGTGAAAATGTGACTTTATTATATGTGGCAGTTACAAGTCACTGTCAAGGAAGGGCTGGCACAGAGGGGGGATAGTGTTGTTGCAATTCCTCTTGGTTGCAAATGCAAATCAATGAGAAAAAGTCTGAATATTTGTTTCTCCCCAGCATATGTTTGGTCTAAACTTTAACAATGATTTGACACAAGTGTGCACATTAAACAATATGGTGTAATGACTGGAAATTGTCTGAGTCATTGGAATGGTGTTCAAACTCCATATCCGCCAAAGCACACAAGGGAGATCATTAAAGTGGGGAGGAGATGGAGTCCCATTTGCCAGCTACCTTATCAAACCTGTGAGTCCATCTATTAGTTTGGCACCTCAGGCCTATCTCTGTCCGTTGCTCTATCTAAACACAAGTGTCAGGAACTATGTACTGTGAGACAAATGGAGAACTCTCATTCTTTTCATGCCATGGCTGGCGTGAGAGGCGCCTCAGTCCAGTATTTTGCAGACAGTATAATGAATGTGGAAGTTATTCACTCATAAACTGGCATTTCAATAACATTTGTGTGTTCCCAGAAATGAGAGTATATTTTGGATCTGCTGCCTCATAGAAAGTTCACTTAAGTTTCCCAGAAACCAAAAGTTAAGACAGACATGATTTGGGATGCAACATACATTGTGGGCGGCATTATATAAAGTTTTGGGTCCATAGTGCTTGGCCTATACAACGTGATAATGAAATGAAATGACATTTCTTTAATCTGAATTACTGCACCCACTCAACTTAAGCCAATCCTGTTCAACTCCCTGGGTGGCTGGTACCTTGACATCTGGAATGATTGTAGTCAGAGTTTGGAGGTTGACCTTTGAGTCACTCAAGTCCATTACAGAGATTGACTTTGCAGGGAGGCTGGCCCTCTATGCTTCTGACGTCTAAATTTTGAAGCTCAAACTAGATACTGAGGCTAGATACTTTCATGCCTTTGTTTCACCTGGCCGTCATTGCAAAGATTTAAATTGGGTGATGTTGACTTGAGTAGCACTGGTCAGATGGGGATAGACTCCTGCTGCTATTATTCAGACTTCCAGTTCTGTTTTTATCTTTAAATTTCTCTATTCAGATCTATTCAGGTCATTTTAACCCTACATAAATCATACACTCATCCTTATAAATCATATATAATGGCTGTCCACATATCTAGGTCTACAGAAACTTTCGCCAATATCAAATTATATCTTTTGGATATTATTGGGATCCAATGCAACTACTCCTAGAATAGCATCGCCCCAGCAGATGTGGTATGTATCTATAATATCTAACACTTTACATATAGACATCCCCTGCATGCCTCTCAAGTCCCGGAGGATCAATGAGGGCTGGATATTAATCACCATGGTCCAGGAGTTGAGCTGTGACAGTGCCCCACCATACTCACCGGAGATGACTGATGGCTATCAGGAGTGTGGAGAAACTCTGGCGGGGGAAAAAAATCAAAGGTAATTAAGCTTTGCCTGTCGTTCGATGGTCGTCTATTTGCTCTCCCAAGAGCACCATCGTTATTTTAGTGTTCATATGATAATGTCTGGCCATGATAATGATATTCTCAAAAGGTCTAAGACAGCAGTGGAAGGTGCTATTTAAAGGCTTTGCTCCCCGGTGGCGTCTCTTTGATTCAGTTGTTAAGGTGAGGACTGCATAAGTCCCCTCGTTTGCATGGCCTTGTGTCATGAAAGGCAAACTTCTACAAACACGTCACTAGCTTCCCGGCTAATCGCCACCACACTGACAACGTATTTAGACGACCAAAGTTTCATGGTGGTGACGTAACCACTTACCTCACAGCCATAAAAGTTAAATTCCAGGATCTCTCGCTACAACTTGTATTGTTGTCCGCCGGTAGTCTGCACATTGTGGCAACATAATAAGGGAGTTTACTTAATATAGTATTTATTAGCCAGTTCAAATTTCATCAATTATAAATTATAATATTGTCAGTTTGATAATTGTAATATAAGGGACTGATAATCAATGATACGATCAATTATAGTATTATCAGTTTTAATAATTTAACATCAACTGGCTAGAGTAAATCGCAGTAACACCATTACACAGATCAGGATAGACTTGAAGCTGCCCTTGTCCCTTTCATCACTAACACACAGTGACTGTGAAGACATCTTACTGTTTTGGACGTACTAATACTAATACTAATACTATTAGCGACTCTCATGGCCAAGAGCACTATCAGAAATAGCCAACAAAGTCACATAGTCAATAGTCAAAACAACATGAATCATTTGTTGTAGAATTATTCATTAAAATGCAATTCTGATCACAACATCAAACTATAGTCAGTTTTACCAGAGTCATTTATCACATTTCCATAATAAATAGTCAACAGTTGGCCGCCTGCAGGAACACAGTAGGCAGCTGAGTCAGGCAGCCAGAGACAGCCAGGATGAGACCAGAGGTTAGACAACTTTGCCTTCAAATCAAAGCCTAACATTTGTCACTTTTGAAAGATTTTTTTGGGTTGTACAGAACATTTTGGAAAATAACATCAAGCTTATGTTCATCTACTGCAGGTTCCTGGTCCACTGTATTCTTTATTTTCACTTTGATACTTTTGTATTGCTCAAAAAATGCCATATGCTCTACAATAAGGGTTTTATATTGAAAACTGTGACTAGAACTCCTATCGGTTTTATTGTGGCTGGCTTGACATTGGTGCACTAACACAAGTTAGTTCACATAGTACAGAACCTACATAGAAATACAAATAATATTCACAATAATAACAATACATAAATAAATCATGAATTTACTAAAATGTCATGTCGCCATTATGTAACGTGTTTGTGCTTGTTTTTCACTGGTGCTTTTGAATAATCCCCATCTAACCAATTATTTGTGAAGAGCAGATGAAAATTCCACTTAGTTTTGAGAAATTAAGTTTCTCTTTTATACTGTAGATCAATATGTTTTTTTGCATGTGGGAGTGGAAGCCTAGTAGAAGACCCTGGAGCCAGAAGCATGAGTCAACTTAACTTCCTTTAGATGAAACTGAACATGCTTTGATTGACGTTAGTGATGTCTTTGGTCATAGCTGACCCGGTACATCCTGCACATTCACTGCACAGGATGCAACATAACACCTAGTACCTAAACCTCTCAAACAAGCAAGGTTAACTGTGGGTTTGCAGATATTAGTTTCAATTCTGTAATGCTGATCTCATCCTATATTATGTTACTTACACCCAGTGGTGTTGCAAATCACAGCCTGACATGCCAGTGTGGTGCTGTTCTGTCAGTGCAAAGGCCAATTGAAATTAAATAACTTTTTTTTTAAATTGGGTTAGCTTGACTTTGTTGGCAGGTTGTCACTGTAGGTCAAGCCATTTCTTTCTTTAATGAGAAGCAGGGAAGCATTGGCAGGTATTAACATATTAATAGTGTGCTGTCCGCCATATAAATAGGCCTGCCGGATAGCTCAATTCTCTCACCAGTGAAAGGTCAGTCACAGTGCAACTTCTCTGTGTAACATAAAATAGAAAAGAATACCAAATAGGGCAATAGCAATCCTTTGACATCATCCAATGACAATTTTGTTTTTTACATTTTAAGAGCGCTTGGTGGCTATAGTATTTCTGAATGAGTCTATGTTATGCTTTATAATGTCTCTGCATACCATTCGAGATATCCCAGGCGCCGTTTATTTACATGCCTGTGTGACACATTCACTGGTCTGAGTGGCTTTTCATGCCCCGCTTCCACGGAAGCTGAAGCATGAAATACATTTTGCATGAGCTGAAGCTAATCCGCAGCGGGCTGATTAGGTGCTAAAAAGGGAGTAATTCACCAGATAATGAATACAGCTTGATAAAAATGTTCTGCAAATGTCAACGATGACGCATAACCCCTCAATAACTGTCACGTTTTTTCGCCTCCTTTTCCCCTATGACTTTCAAGTCTTCTCAATTAATTTAGAAAAAAATAGATGTGGTGCAAGATGCCAGATATTGCCAGATATAGAGTTGAAACAGCAGCAAACCCTTATACATCTTCCACATAGCGATATGAATGATACTGTGTGAATCAGATGTAGGTTTTAACACACACAGCCTGATGTCATTCAGAATAAGGTAGCAGCTAGCTTGTCTGTTGCACTTTCATGCTGGTTTATAATAACACCATTTGCCTTCCAAGGACTAATGAAGTGAAAGACAGACTGTCCTGAACACAGTTCTCTTTCAACAAAGGGTTATTCCTGGCATTGAACGGCAAAGAGATGGCTGGGATGGAGAAAAAACCCAGAAGGGGAGTGGAATGAAGGAGGCGGAGAGAAGGTCCAGGTAACACTCCCTTATCTTTCCAAACACGCACACGCTTAGACACACACACTCACATCCAAGCAACAGTGATGTGCCTGTTGTCTGCTGGAGCCGAGCCATTGAAGTGACAATATGACAGTAGCTATTGTGTGCCAGTCTTGAAATGGGTGCTTTATAATGGACTGGCAAATCGGTGCCAGTCCCTGGCACTGTGGGGCTGTCAACGTGCTCCGCCGGCATGCTTTGGCAGGGCAGATGTGGCATTTAGCTGGCTGATGCCCTGCTGGTCGCTCCTTTGAGCCGGTAGAGGAGATAATAACACAGCTCACGGACAGTGCCCCCAAATGTCACACGTGACCTTTTGACATTTACATCATAATATTTGTCACTCTCATTTGTCACAAGCCCACCTCCATGATGAATTTCCCCCGCTCTCTCGCGCCAACTGTCCTCCATCGCCTTGCTGAAGCTAGGAATCGATATTGAAATGTCAGCTGTCTGTGTGTGCTTGTGCGGACCCGTGTGCTTCAGTGTTAACATGCGAGCCATATGAAATGAAGGAAATTTGAATCAGAGGTCCATAATTAAACAAAGGATCCCATATGGGAGGCGGTAGAGAGAGAATGAGAACAGCTCATCCTCCAGAGTTCTCATTGAATGTTTCACATCTGCGCAAACAAACCTAGGTCTTTGAACCTCATGCAGCGAGAAAAAAGTGAATATTGATGCAGTGTCTAATGTGATACATGCTCCTTGTTCTGGTTGTTCTGGCGTGGGATTGATATAGGACGATTTAATGGGGGAAATCAGTGGTATGACATGCATATTATGGTGCAATGACAGGCCCTGTTGGTTGTTATTGACTTTTAGGTTCCCCATGGAGCGGTGTGGGTCTGTGTGTATGTATTAATTTGCTTGCTTGGTAATACTGCACCCTTCTGTGCCAACCACATTGAAATGCCCTTCAGGTTGGGTAAACTTTAAATGATTTATATCTCCATATTCTCTCCAAACTTTCAAAGAACATTAAATTAAAGCACAATATCGCTGTAGTATAAGGTTGTTATACTGTACTACTAATAGAAAATACTGTCGTAAACTGAAGTCAAAATAAAAATGTGACTTTGTAAAATGTTTTTAGTTTTCCTCTTTGTTAATGTATTTAGGTGTAGACTGACTTGCTAAGCCCCCATGAGCACCTCTTGCTCTCAGGACGTGCCGGCATTGCCAATGCCATCGCTGTTTACATAATTCATGTTGTAAATACTTGAGAGAAAACACCAGCAGTCTCCACTGGGGTTATTTTGAGCTAAATGGTCTGAATTCAGCTTTCTGTTGACTCTGCTAGTGCATTTCATTTGGGTTGGTCCCAACATTAAGTCAGCTGAAGGTGTAAAATTAATGTAAATACATTTTAAAAAAGATTATTTATTGTTTGTATTACACACAAACATACAAAATAGTCTGAACTTCTATCATTAAACCTTTAAAAATACCACCCCTGCCAAAAATACTAAATAAAAACAAAGCTAAAACTATCAATCCCACACTGAAAACTAACTAAAACTAAACTGAATGAAAACTATATGAAAATAAAAACTAATGAAAAAGCTCACACTATAAAAACCCTATCTACAATTTGTACCACTGGTGATTTGGAAAAAAAACCCTGGAATATTCTGGCTGACTCTATTCTTCCTTTGCTGTAGAGCATGGTGTGGTAAATGATGCTCTGTGCCCCCTCAGTAGTCAGTAGGAGCCTACTCAGATCACAGCACCAGAAGATTAGTTGCTGATTCTCCATGTGAGATGTTTGCCTCCTTTGCAGACAGAGAAAAAGGAAAAAAAAAGGGGGGGGGGTGGCGTGTAAAATGTTGTGTCCAAAGTAGCGGAGCAAAGTTTTCTCATTGTCCAGGCAGAGCAAGAGCACTACAAACCAAGAACTGGTTTTGAATCGGATTCCAGTCATTATGGTATCAGAAGTCAAGCAGCTCATTACGAAGTGTATATTAAAAAGGGATTATATCTGTGAAGGGGCTCAGGTTCTCACACTCTTCAACAGGTGCTGGAGTGTCGATAAGGGACATGGGTCCCCATGGGTCTATGGGTCCTCAGTTTTCACAGATGGTGTATTTTTGAATAGGATATTCTGATAAGAAAACGATTCCAATAAACTGTTTACAGGGTATACAATTGCAAAATGATGGATTTTTGCAGCGCTTACATAGAAGAGGCAAAAATACATACATCATTTCTGTGTTATTACTGATTCTAATTATATTGTGATTTAAAAAAAAAAATACAATTTAATCACAAAAATATTTAGCATTTCTGATGTTGCAGTAGCTGGTGCATTTCAAAGAACTTAAGAGTAAACGCTGAGTCAGTGTGGATGGTTTTTAAATGTATCTTGGCACAATAGCATTCAGATGTCTTTATTCCTTTGCTTATAATACACTGTTATGGGAAATATATTCATTTCCATAAAGATTGCGAATCATTATTATGAGATGATTACTGCAGGCCACAGGAGAAACGGGGAAACCTTCTCAACAAAAGCTACTCAAGCTCAACAAGGGCAATCCTCTCCACTCTCTGGTTGTCATGGTAACTTATTAGACATTGAGAGGGTTGGAGGGGAGGGATGCACATTTTTTAGTCTTGGCCTTTTTGTAAAATTATATGGTATATCTCATAATCCTAACCTTGGCAGTGGGTACCATTTCTAAGATCTGTGTGTGAGTGTGTGTGCAGTCTGTGCATGCACACATGTTACCAATGATCTGTGCTGAGTTTGTATACAACAGTATGTTCTGTACTACCTTGACTCCTTCATACAATATGACAGAATTTAGACAGAGCTTGCCAACTGGCTTCTGCCTTTAGGGACAACCATGTAAATAAGGCTTGGATGTCTCAGGCAAGCTGTTTCAACATTACAAATGCTGCCATTTCAGCAGGAGCACTTGCGCAACACAGCAGTACAAATATTGCAGATGGAGCCAGATGGTGGCCTATCTGATGCATTCATGCCATAGGGCATGCACTGGCACTGTGCAATTGTACTTTGTCAGGGAGGGTGTTAAATACATGGAAAACTCCAGGGAACAATTATGTTAAGGACTACTGACAAATTAGTGTAATGGATCAAATTTGTAATGCTTTCTGGGGGTGCACACATGACCACATGAATGGAAAATATATTACTCAAATTGATTTGAGTTTTATTTGCATTTTTTGACAAAGCTGTAAAATCTGTAAAATGCACTATTAATAAATCTGACTTGATTCAGTCCAAATGGCTTTTCGTTTAACCTAATATTCTTGCTTTCTTTTTCCCGATAATGACCACCCAGAAAATCTCCAGCTAATAAGAAGCCAGTGATGAGCGAGCCATCTTGAATCAGACCCAGTAAACAGAGGCAATGGGTGGCAGGTAAACACACACCACCACCAGTACAAACACAACAGCAGCCCATAATCTATGGGATCACAATTGGAATTTAACTCCCTCTCAACTCTGCTTGCCACGCTATCTCACTTTGGACAGCTGGCTAACGGCAGTGTTGTTGCCATGGAAACACGCTCAGTTTCTGACAGAGAGAAATACAAACACTGAACTGTTTTATCACAATAAGAACTCTATGAGATAGAGGGAAGACTGTGGCCATTTGTAGGCCTATGAAATGCAACTCTCCTTATGATACAGCACTAACATTTGTTTTCAAACCGCTGCCTTTCAACAAAGGCAGAGACTGTGTTTAAAGATGCATAACTGAGGGTGGATTTTTACAGCCAGGACAGTCTAGCAACTGTAAACTAAGTGTGACCCCAGTGAGACAGATGCATTTCAGCGTGGTACGACTGTTCTAAGTTATATGTTTCACTGTTTGTTTGCTGACGGCTGAAGACCATGTCTGAAAATTGCCACAAAGTACGGTGCCCAGTTATTAGAAATAAAAATATACAAAAATGCTTTTTACGACCCAAGAAAGTGGGGCTTGCACAGATGGTTCATATTTCCTCTTGCCTTTGAACTCCCACTAAACTTCTTTTTCTCCCTCCTTCCCTCTCTTTTTTTGAAGGGTAGCCATTTGTGCTCTAATGATGATTTGAAGTTTGATCCACAGCAAGGTCAAAATTGCCATTGGCACAAACAGCAGCCTTGTTATCCCATGCAGTGTTTTTAAAAAGTTAAGTGGAACTGGGGAGGGAATGTCCTCACAGTCTGCATGTATAGGCATAGGTTTGGGAGTAATGAGGAGTCCCCCTCAACAGTGTGGCAGGACTGAATCGCCCTATCTTATTATTTCTGCCAATTACCAATTCAAATGAATACCTGTAACAAAACATATAAAAATATATTATTATATGTTATATTATAAAAAAAACATTTTTATAAGCTGTGACATCATTATTTACTATATATCGTGACTTAATATAAGAGAGAATGTAAATTGTAATGATTCTACTTTTACAATATGTCAGTTGAAAGTGCAGGCATACACTCAGCACGCTTGCAGGCTGTCAGATGTTTTCTTTTTCTATCCCGTCATAGAAATGACTATTGAGTATTGCAGCAAAAAATAATGTGTGTTGAGTGTGGACGCAATGGGGCCAGGGTAGTGGATGAGAGTAGTAGCAACAAGAATAGCACTGTGTACACACCAAACTGGCAATGAAACCTGCACCCACCGGCTGAGAATCAAGACAGGCTGTCTGCTGTAATACTTAATGATTAGCTGTTAATCTCTCCCAGAGCACAAGAATTACTGATAAAAACATGGCACGGAGAGTTTTTAACCATTACCAAAATCAAATTGAAAAGTCCTGATATGCCCAAAATAGTTGATCCCTCCAAAGATTATTAGGGCTGGGAAATGGCTAATACAGCTATGTACCCTTCGACTGTAATCCAGATCTGTAGACTTGGAAAAACATGGCACCACAAAGAACTATTCCAATTTGTGAGTAGTACATGAATGAAACATTAAATAACCTAAGTGAACCCTCTAAGATTATCGTTACCTTCATTCACTGCTGATCTTAGACTGATGAGTGATTTACCTTTAATGGCTGATTCTGGAAAATCCTCTGCTTTAGTTCTCCTGGCTGTAAGTGTGGCTTTTGACACTGTTAATCATGTTCTCCTACTTGAGCGTGTCAAATACTACTTCAGCGTCTCTGGTACTTCTCCAAATTGGTTTTCCTCCTATCTGCTGGACAGAACTTTCTATGTTGCTATCTGGGAGTCCAGGTCATCATTGGCGACAGTTACCTGTGGTGTCCCCCAGGGGTCTATTCTGGGTCCATTCCTTTTCTCCATATGCTATGCATATTATTCACAAATAGTAATATTGGTTTACACTGTTCTGTCGATGTTATGCAGCTGTACCTATTTACAGTATGAACCCAAGTGATATGAAGCTGTTGGCCATCTTACATGACTGTTGGATAGCTGGATGTCTCTTAAATTCTTAGAACTGAATTTGAACTGAAGTTATTATTGGGTCTACTACTGTTAAGCGCCCAAATCCAAAATCATTTTGGCTCGCTCTCACCTAATGGCTCAATTTCGACTTCAATCTGAGCCTGGACAAACATGTTAAGACAGTTGTGCGTTTGTCTTGTCTTAATAGTTTATAACTTAATCTTCCTGCAACAACTCACCTCATCTTTCAGATTTCAGAGTGAGATACTTCTGTTTCTGCTTAAACAAAGGTCTATCTCTGCAGGGATCCTTTCCGTAATGTTGTCAGACAACAATCTGAGCATGTCAGTGGAAAAAACAAGCACTTTTAGTGGACGTACTTTGATCGGGCGCAATGGCCCCAACGGATTACGTTGCAGCCATTGCAGCCCGTTTCGCGACTGCCGGCTGAGGCGATCTACTGGACCAATTCCAAAACTTTTTTCTAAATGACTAATATGTACAAATAGGGCCGAGGTTTAAAAATACCAGGATTACCCTTTAACTTCCTGTACACTTGTCTGACCCAGCAGAGTTTATTCAGATTATATTTAGACCAAAATGCTGCAGCCAGACTCGGAGAGGAACTAAACATATTAACTCCATTTTTGCTTCACCTTTTTTTCTTTTTTTGCTCACATTTTTATGTATCTTGTAAATTTTATAAATAAAATATGTTATTATTAATGTTATCATTATTATTAGTAGTAGTATTAGTATTTTTATTATTATATTCAGAGCTGCTAGTAAAAAAGACAAAAAAACGACTATCTGATAGCTGAGAAAGTTGGAGAACACAAAACAAACGATGACCAATAGTTCACAGGTTCTCAGATCATGTCACATGCACATAACTTGGTCTTCACCCAGATGGGCGAGACAGTTGCCTGAGCTCTTTCAGTATGAACAGATCTTATGCAGGTGTCTGCCTCCTCACTGGTGCATCCTCGTAATCATCTCCCTGACTGGCTATTTCCAGACTAATTGATGTCTGAAAAGCAAACGCTTCCAGGTCTTAGAATAGATCTTTCTTCCTCCCACCCATTTCACAGTGCATCCAAAGTGCCATTTGTCCACTGCTGATACTCTGCTGTCAGTGTAAATGGTGTGTGGGCTACAACAATATATGAATACAGTACAGTATATTTGGATGAGTCAGCCTCTGTCCATTCATGTCACTCACACACATACACACACACACACACACACACACACACACAGCCCCCCCCACGTGTGTCTCACAATATGTTAAGCATAAATTGAAATGTAAAAATGGTTGAGATAGCTAAGAATCTGCGACTGCAAGAGAAGCCTGGCAATTCAAGTTATTTCCTTTGAAAGCACAGGGGTAACAAAACCTTTCCTTCATGCTGTGAAAATTCCTTTGAGATTACGCTGCAGTTCAACAGGCAGTCTGAGTGGATGTCTGTCTACAAGAGGGCTTTTTCTGTAAAAGCAGATGAAAGAGTGTCAGAGGGGTAAAGGTGGACCGGCTAACAAGTGGCCTCTCTGACCCTGCCTCCTGGCACTTTGGGCTCAGCTCCCATATACGCCCACCCGCTAGCCTCTCAGCCCACCCCTGCCAGCCTCCGAGCCCTCTCTTTCTCTTTCCACCTGCGCCCTGAGTGACAGTGGTGAGAAAATGGAGCTTCCAAATTATAGTCTGGTAGAACCTAAAATAGCAAGTGCCGTGTGTGTGTGTGTGTGTGTGTGTGTGTGTGTGTGTGTGTGTGTGTGTGTGTGTGTGTGTGTGTGTGTGTGTGTGTGTGTGTGTGTGTGTGTGTGTGTGTCATCACTCCTGTGTGTGTGTGTACGTGTGTGTGTGTGTGTGTGTGTGTGTCTGTGTATGTGTGTGTGGATATGCCCTGGTCTTTGCGTCAGCCCTGCCATGGCAACCAAGCTCTACTGGTGAAAGTCTTCTTCAAACATTGCTTTTCGCATCAAAGAAGCGTCCCGCTGGTAATTGCATTCTGTTTGTGGTATAATATGAGATAAACATGCATCCTCACATGCAGATTGAAGAAATAAACATGCAAACAGTCCACACAGGAGGACAGGAGGGACACACACAAACAACACAGATTTAAAAAAATGCATGGTTTATTTCTCCCTCTCTCTAACATATAGATAATGTGCATAGTCTCTTTACAAACGCCTGTGTATCAATTAAACCAGATGAGGGCTAATTGTGGTTGCTTGAAATTGAAGTTCGATATTAAAGGAGACTCCTACAATGACAAATCAGAAAGAAAACGAACACGCAACATTTAATTATGACAAAATTTTGACAACGTCACTTTGAAATGGCAACATGCTGATAGAATGCAGTGGAAGTGTGTCAAATCAATTTGCTGTCAAGTGGTGGAGCTCTACAAATGCATTTCTGCTTCATCAGTCTGGCGAGACGGGGATGTATTACGTGTTTCAGAGGAAGGAAGGGCTTAGCTTGTAATTGTTTGATGGATGTCTGCGTGCCGTCAACCTTCATCTGTCATCACTCCTTCAGTGAGCAATCGGATTGCATTTGGCTTCTTCTTCCATCGTTTTATGTGCACTTGTGCGTGTGTGTGTGTGTGTGTGTGTGTGTAGGTGTGTGTTTACTTACAGATATTTCAGAGACTTGGGGCTGTGGCCAGATCCTCCTACAGTCTACTGATCACTAGACGTTTTCACTATACCGACTTCGAGATCTGTTGTGAAAAAAAGTGTATGCTTTAAATGATTACCCATTACCAAATTACCCATAAGCCTATGTGACAGTGAGCAGTGACAGTGAAATCTTCCTACCATAGTAAACACTAAAAAAACACATAGATATAACAATAGATGTGCATCCATATTTGTGTTTCAGTATGGATAAAATGAAGTATGTTGAAATTGTCCTGTGTATTTTTATGATCGTTTGAACTGGATAGAATGCAGTATATTTAGCATGCAATGGATACTTTCATATGTTCTGCATTCAGTACCGAGTGGTCAGTCTGAGCCCATGCACTGTTTTTTGTGTTGAGTTGAAGTTTTGTGACTCATGACAAATCAAATTGAATTCACCTTCAAGGCCTTCCTGACCTCTTCCTCAGGCCATGTGGGTGTGATGGCATAGTCTTTCTCACACACACTTAAATGCCCTGCACACACAGAAAGACAAATACAGACCCTGAGGTGTATGTAGCCTTAGGTTGGAGGTATTGACAGAAGGAATCAAACAGCGAGAGCAGATGAAAGACAAGAAAGGACGTGTCCTTGTGTGTGTGTATATGATCACAGCTAATCTTCCCTTTCCCCAAGGCGATCCCAAACACTTACACATTGTCTGTTCTCTCAACAGTGGCCACAGTGTGAATACGTTGCTATGATTAGAACTGGCGCCTTTCTTCAGATCCTAGGGAAACCAATACACAACGTTGCCAAATAAAACTCCACTTGAGAATGGAGAAATCATTTTCTGCAGTACCACTAGTAAGTATGACTTTTTGAGAAAGATTATTGTCAGATGAAATATCTGACTTCGCTGGATCTAGTTATGCGCTCTGCGCAGCTGTAATCAACACTCCTAGCGTGATATGATAGTGATGAACTTACAGTCGTCAACCACCTACACATCTCCACGCCATACATCTCCAGGCCCTTTGTGTTTGTCAGTCTCCTTCACATCGGCTTTTCCATTGGTTCTCATCCGCTTAAGTTCGTGAGCCCTAATGGAACAAATGCATGCCTACATGTGACCAAGACAAAGTGGGCGAGCACTCAAAGATTGAACTGTGACACAAAAAAGATTATTTGTATTTTCACATTTCAGGGTGTTTGGAGGAAGCCTCGAGGTTGCAGAATTTCACCAGACGTTATTTCACAATGTATATAATAAATATAATAATAATTGCGAGATAAACATGCCAACACACCGCAATGATAATCTATTTGCACTTTTTTTGTTTCGCATTCTCAACCCTGTAAAATCATCTCACGACCCCCCTGGGGGTATCGCAGTACCCAGGTTGAGAACCCCCCTGAGCTGTACCATATTCACAGTGTTTTGTTGATAATTCAAATATTGTCACAGCAAAAGACGGCGAGGGAGAGATGATTGATATTTAGAGACTTTACACAGGGCTTAAATCATGTCCCTGCTTGTGACATTTCTCAGTAAATGACGTGCTGCAGGTCTGCTGTGGGCTATCAGCTCTACCTGTAATAAATCTCACACTCCTGGCTTTCTGGTTGTTGGTCTCAGAGTTACTGGATTACTGGCCTTGATTCAGAGTGATGTAATGGAAGAAGAGTTAGCTTAGCAGTGTGTGACTAGCATACAAGAGGAGACCATCAGTGTGGTGCAGGGTGGGAAAGTAATAGGGGCTTGGGCAAAAGTGTCCCTGAAAGTTAATATGCTTGTGAAATTAAAAATGAGGCGACAAATAATTCCCCTGATAACTAGGAGTATTCTTTTGTGCTTTTCACCCTGTCTACATTTTATTTGTTGACGTGTGAATGCAACTACTGTTCCGTGTGGGCCACTGAAGACTAGAACTGGGTGATTCTTTCCAGTGCTTTCTGGGTGAAAAAAATTAGTGTTTTTTGATCAGAAAAACACCAAGTACACAACCTATAGCAGGAGAAAATGTTGGCACCACACAGCTATCGGTAGAAAAAAATGCCAACCCCACACAAACCGCTGCATCAACCAAAAACGAAATCAAGATGGACTGGTTGGGGACAACAGGGGAACTGGCACCATCCTCTTCTGTAAGGCCTGCTGCGATTTCAGCAGTGGGAAAGTGTGGGATGTGAGGATGTTGATTTAAAATAAAACAAATCTGGGACCAAAACGCCCCCAAAAATCTGATCAAAGATGCAAAAATAGGCGCTCAGAACAAAAGAGCACCTAAAAGTGATTTCTCACCCTGGTGTGGTGGAATGCCCACTGAAGGCGAACTCTGCTTAACACCGTTCCAAGGTGTGTTATTGCGTTGAATAATAGCTCAGTTTATCTGTTTCAAGTACTTTGAAAGTACTTTTGCAATTTCTCTTTTTTGTTGATTAAATTAAATTCTCATGCTCCGCCCCTAAATTGCTGTTTAATTGCCTTTTCCTGTGCCCAGTGTTCCCCGTTCTTTCCCTAGAGCTATTAAAATTATATTGTTGGTTTCGTAAATGATCTTTTAGTTGATGGTTCAGTCTTTGTTAATCTGACTGTTTATTCCTCTCACCTTGTGGAGCCAAGCCCAAACCCTGGATGGAATAAAAAATGGTCTGTGTATGAGGAGAGGCTGTCGGACGATTACCAAGGACACCATTTAAAAGTAATTCAGGGATGAGTTTACAGAACAAAAGTAGAATATCAACTCAGGCTCCCTGTAGGTTTACCCTTCCTTTGGTAGGTAGTATTTCTTGTGCTACGTGATACCCAAGAGAGAAATTCTCTTGTCGCTTGCCTTCCTCCACGCAGAAGTGAGTGTCAGGTCAGTGTCTTGCTTGAGGACACTTTAGCAGGGTGGCTGTCACGTGGGCTTGCACCCAGGCATTGTGGGTAAAGGATGGTCTTCCTGCTGCCCTAAGGGATGCTGCTGTCTTAGAAAATCCTACGCGCTCTTATTCGAACTGAAGGTTTACGTGGCCCTTCATAGGTAAAGCAAGATTCATGGCACTAGAGCCCATGAAACCTATTCAAGACCTATGATGAAATGTAAAAATCTGCTGTCAAATCTGCTCTTTTGAAGATAGATTTTCACATGGCTATACAATCTTGAGTATGATGGGTCTTAGGATCACATACATAAAATGTCATATTCTTGTTTCTGTATGTATGTGTCCCATTTACAGTAAACGTGAGAAAGCTTTAAGTGCTTTATTTTTTAATAATCATGCTAAAATGTATAGTTTATGGTGTGTGTGTGTGTGTGTGTGTGTACATGTTTGTGTCTTTGAATGTATCGGACATGACAGAAAAGGTGACTGAGATCTGTAGTGACAGTAATTGGATGAGCTTATATTTGTCTCATCCAAGGTCTTGTCAAGCTCAATTTTAGATGGCGTATCATGAGACACTCGTCAACCGGTATGTGACACGAATCAGACAGCATATGACAGGTTAGAACAGCCTGTAAACACACGCACACAAACAAACACACACTACAACATCACTCATATACATATAGAAGTCTGTGTAATCCTTTCTGTGTTAGGAGTTTTTGGCTCCTGATCTGCAGATTGAATAAACTGCAACCATTCTCCTTTTCCTGAAGTTTCTTCCACACATTAAACACATAAACATGCTGACTTGTCAATAAGGCAAAGAATGCCTATTAAGTCAATAGTCATGAATGATGCTAATAATACAATCTGTTATCGTTCACTGCACACATCTCAGGCTATTAGGTTGCGTTCACTTCCAGCCCCAGTAGCTCAAAGTCCTTCCTTTATGCTTGAGGAATAAGCTGTATTATAGTTGCATGACTTGATCTTGCACACAGAATGATTTTGCATTTTTACTTTTGCAATCCCTTTTTATCAACTATGAAGAATAAAAAGCTGTTTTGACAGTTCTCTCTATATCTGGCTTTGTGATGGTCTTTCTAATTAAGAGAAATCAAGGACTATCTTTGTGGGAACCAGCTCAAGCAGTTCCAGCAACTTGTCAATGTTATGATAACCCACTTTTAGCTTGTTTATAAATAGACCACAACCATCTTTGGATGACCAGCAAGTATATTATAGGTCTGGGAATAAAAGTGCATTTCAGATTTGTCGAATATGCTCTGTGATCCAATGTTCCCAAACTGTGTGTGTCAAGTTAAACAGTCATCAATGCATTTAATGACTTACGTCTTTAAAATGGGTGGTGCTTAGGGGCACAAGCAGCCTCTATACAAGCAGAGGGACCTTACAATGACAAGACACACACACACACACACACACACACACACACACACACACACACACACACACACACACACACACACTAAGGTCAGAGGTCATCTCATCAGTCATGAGGAGCGTGTTCCAGAGTGCACCTCGCTTCCCCGAGCTCACCCGCTTGATTTAGTTAATTTCACCTCATCCCCCGAACACCCTCCACCCCACAACCCACCCACTTGCAAACACACACACACACACACACACAGAGGTCTCTTGAACGTGGCTGAGCTGCCTGACAACTAGCCGTAATCACCGTGAAAAGCTCGTATGCTGATTGATAATAAAAGAGCTGATTATCATTCCCGGTCTAATCAGCAGCTGTCTCAGAGGAGGAGCACTTCACCACAGATGTCTCTTCTTCAATCTAACATATTGCCAAGTGAATAATGTAGGTTTTTTTTCATTTCATTAAACGTTAATGATTGACATAAACTCTTGGGTGATTTATTGATTATTATTTCGTTGACTATGATTTGGCACATAAAGGTGTCCACCGTTCCAGGGCTCATAAAACACTGTTAACAATAATCCAAAGTAGCAGTACATGGGGCTCCTTGACACTACAGTATACAGGCCATATAACTCCATATAAAATATAACTCTCATGCAAAACCGTAAAAAGAGACTGTAAAAGTGTACAAAGTTCACTTTAGAGATATTGCAGTCTCATAAAATAAGGCCTTCACTCGTTTAGGTTCAGTTTATAGAATTATATTTGTCTAAATCATGTGTTTTAAAAATCTAAAGAACCAGTCTTACCAAACATGTCTCTGTGTGCTGTTTTTTTTTGTTTGTTTTTGTACACTAGTAAACATGGTCATATTTAATTTACTGCAATACCCTGCCTGCAACATAGCTACTCAACTAAGGCTGCCCAAGTCAGTAGATCAGGCAGTTCAGTTAGTACGTAAACATCAGTGGAGTGGTGAGAGCGCACCTTTCTGTCTTAGGAGAAGCTCTATCCAGAGATCTGTCCAGACAAGGGTGTGGTCCAGTGGCTTTGTGGGTCAGGGTGTCAGGGTTGTGTTATGATTAGAGAGGACTTAAGGGATTTGGTCCCCAGAGGAACCATGCATCTTGTTGGAGTGTTCCCTGAGCAAGACACTGAACCATTACATGCTCACTCATTTTCTCACTCAAGTCCCTCTGGATAAGTATGTCAAAAAAGCCTGAAATGTTAACATCGTGTACTGTAAGTGGTCCCTGTACAGCGTGGAGATGGAGAGCCTCTGTTTGTTTGTTTTTCCTTTAGAAGGGTTCATAGAGAACTTCCTGTAAAGCCTCAATGGAGGTTAATGTTCCTGTCAGTTATGGCCATGAATACCATCTCAACTCCTCTGGGTTTCAGACTCAGGAGGCTGTTATACTGGACAAAGCCGAAAGGAAAACCCACAGCTGCGAGTCCAGGATTACAACACTTTCACCAGTCTTCACACAGGAATGCAGATGATGAGGTATAGTTCAACAGCTAAACAGTTTTTCAATCTCCTTAAATACTCAATCAAATGAACAAAAGGTTGTATACAAGAGCTCATTTAGATTTTGGTGGAACTGCATCAGAGCTCTCTACCTACTGACAAATAAAGGGGACTATCTGGGAGAGGCCTGCATGTCCGGTTGAAACAGGATGTTGGGGTGGGACATAACATGTGAAGAGACTGTTCAAAAGTGGGTGGGTTGGATCATATTAAACATGGCAAGTTACTCAGAAGAACTGGATGCTAGCCTGCCTGAAGCACAGTATGGGCCAGAAACAGTTTTGAAGGCCAGAAATCTGCAGCACGTGGCGAAGTAATCAAATCCCAGCAGATATATCATGGTGTTTTTTTGCTATGGGACAGTATAAATCTTATTTGTTGTACTTTTACAAAAATGTAACAGTTGAATTGCTTTGTAAAGGAAATAGGAATGACCCAGGACAATACCGGGGATGACTTTATTTTTTTTTTGATGGTGTGGAAGGGACATGATCATCAAACATCTGAATTTGTTCAGCCTATATTCAGTCAGGCTGGAAAAGTTGGAGAGCACTGAGGATCAGAAGAGATAATTAGGAACTAGAGATGAGATGCGGCAAGACTGGCAAAGCCTAGTGTGATTTCTTCCTGTGGAGGTGTACAAAAAATGCACAAGTCTGAAGGTCAATTTGTATCCTAGTCCCACACAGCCTAGTCCCACACATAAAATATGTTTTAGCCCAACAGCAAGGAGCCTAGAAAGAAACCATTTTCATTCCACTGAACAAGGATCGGAAAGTAAACGCTGATATAAATGAAAGAGTACAGTATATTACGAGATAACAAGACATAAGTGAATATCATAAGCTCCTTCATTGTCGCCACTGTTAGTTGAATTTGGCCGCGTTCCCTTTGTGCCTGTTCCAGGATGCTTTGTGCTGATCAAAAGCTGATGAAGGAGGTCATTTCATCAAGCGGACGATCTATCCTTCCTTACCGAGAGCACATTGGGTCGCCGAGCCGGAGAGCCGTGAATCAGCGGCTGAGATGCGAGCCAAGAATGAGCCAAACTTCCAGGTGTATTAGATTTGACTCGGGCAGACATAACAAAAGCCCTTTGCCTCGAAGATTTGTAGCTTAATGTTGCTATTAAACATTTTTGTGTTGCTGCCAGGATGAGTTGTAATTCAACCTGGTTGTATCGTCTTGGATGGTTTCTCCTGTGCTCTTTTCTCTGGTTTTGATTCCTAGCACCGCCTTGCTAGGTAGGGGTGTCGTGGTATGGTAGACTGGGCTATGAAATGCTGTGGAGACAGACCACAGGAGCATGCAATGTTGACCTCGGCAGTACACAAGACTGGATTCAGCTGGTGTTATTAGAGGTGAAGCAGAATGCTCTTGAAGCACTGCAGTACAAAAGACTGCACTTGAATGAGGTACAGTTTATTTCCATTGACTATTGATGCAGAACGAAAAATGAAAGAAAAAGCTATTAAAATGTCACCAATTTCAATAACGTATCATTAAAGTCTGAGGGCAATGCATGGTGGCTTTTCTTAATCGGACTTTGCTTTTACCAGTGACAGTTCATGCTGTTTCTGAAGCAGCTGGCATTTTTTTTTCCCTAACTTGTTTGGTGGCAGAAGGTCATGCAGAGGGTCAAGCAGTGTGCATGTTTCTGATGTTTGCTACTGAACTTGAACATTAAATGGTCATGCAGTGTCCCTAAACCCTACCGTTTGACTCTCATCTCTCTGTCACGCACTCACTGTTATGGATTGAATTTGTGAGCTGAGAATTATCAGCTTCTTTCAGGGTAGAATGCACTTCTGAGATAGTGAGCATCAAAGATTTGACATGCCAGCTGGCAAACCTGTTATGTAGTGAAATCTATCTTTATAACTCAACAAGGCCTGCAGCCCCGTGCAAAAAATATCAAAATCCTTGGACAAATGGAAATTAGGGGCTACCAAACAGAGATATCTTATTAACCCTGTAAAGTAAACTGGATGAGTATGATTTAATAATAAACATTTAATTATCAAGTCAGCGTGGAAGCACATTGGATGAGATTGCATCAAATTTAATTAATTGTGTTTGAATGTTACAGTATTCTGTGAGGATGATTGGATGCCCTGCTCATGGCCTTTTTTCCTCTCTCAATTCCCAACCTTCATTGTCTCTGCTTCACCCTTTTTTTTTTCTACTGATGAGGCTGCTACTCTGTTCATCTGCCTCACTCCTCTCTACTGTAATACGTTATTGAAAATACTAATTCAATTTATAAGCTACACTTCTTGGAAAACCCATATTTGGAGCTACACACTGTTTCTGTTACAACAACCAAATGTCTTGCTCGGTGTGTCACAAGAGAAAAAGTGGAGTGAAATCGTCACTAACTTAAATCTTTTTATATTTTATGCACCATTATTACTCTCCTGTGAGGCTACATTAGTTAGCCTCCAACAGGACGTGGCTAAAAGGTAGATTTTGATTGGTCCTCGTTGAAAGATTGACGTCTGTGATTTGGATGGGAAATAGAACTTTATGGTACTAAGCTGAAATGCAGTTTCTGCAATAGAACTTTGATCTTTTTTAAATACTTAATAAGTAATTAGCACCACACACGTATAAAGTAACATAAAAGAGGAAGAATATATGGATAACTCAATAACTCGTCATTGATCAAGTTAAAACTTATCACAGGATCCATCCACTAATTTAAATCCTGTGCCACAGTTTTTATAGCTTCCTGTCCTGAAGCAATGTTTTATTTTCTTATTGATGCTGAACAAAAAAAAGGAGAAGAAAAAAATCTTTAGCAGCCAGTGGAGAGAAGAGAGTGGAATTGATCACAGCACTTGAGAATCTCTACATTGTTTTCTCGCTAATTACCCTGGGTCACATCGACAGTGACGGCATCCATCACTGTGTGAGACACGGTTGCTCTTGAGGTGAAAAGATATTAAACTTTGCAGAAAAACAACTTGATCCCAGGAGAGGATTGTTGTAATGATGCATGCATCATCTTCATTCACAAACATAAAAGTAATTCCAATGCTTTATGATAGCAATAACAATATCTCGACCGTGACAGTGACCATGACCATGAGGAATGATTTTGTTTTGGTTTCACATTTGGAACATTGCGCATTACTCAGTCCAAATATGAACCAAATTCATTTTGAAAGCTTTTCCCAAAAACCCATGCAAAATGCATGCAGACCCCTGTAACATGACTGACACTTCCTCTACCCATTGAGCCTTCAGAGTGAAGTATCATGATAGGTGGCAGTTTTCTAAGGCTTTGTTGTTTACACACAGGCAAGGATGAAAGGAGTAGATGTACTATGGACTAGCTGGTAAATATTTCATGGATCTGTTCTTTGTCTTATGTTGTTTCTCTTGGCTTACTCTGCTTTTTGAATATGTGCCACAAAGAATGTTTGGACCTTGGCCTTACAGCACGATGCACAACTCATGTACCATGTCAACTCAGTATGAGACGGAGTAACTTGTCACCTTTTAGACCAATTTCCCATAACAGTATAGCTCATATCCCAAATGCTAGATATCCATTGTTCTCTTATCTCTAAAATATGAAGGATCCAGTCTGTAAAAGTCTTATTTTTTTCAGCTCGTGACCTAATATCCTGTAGAAAGTACCATAATTGGTTTAAATGTATGCCACCAAAACTTTTGTAAGAATAAGTACCCTTTTTTCTAATGGAGAATATCTCACAGTGAAACTCCAATGGCACGCAACATCTTTAGTGCAGAAGACACATTGCTCAGACGGGTGAAGATCAGGAGTGTTTGTGTTTGTGAGGCCACTGTTACACAGCATCAGTGTGACAAAGAAAGTAATGACACAGAGCTGACCTGAGGCTTGGCAAGAGGATAGCAGAACTGCAAAATATCAAAATCTGGACAAAGCCAATCTGAGAGCAAAACTATTTTAGTACAATGCCAGGACCGATTTGTCACTTCAGATTCCTGCAGTAAGGGATGCCATTGATTAGACATAATACTGATTCACAGCAAACAAAGTATAGTTGATATATGACTCAAAATCTCTAAGTGAGACTTTACCTTTTTTTTTTTTTTTTTTTCTGCTAAAAGTTGAAAAGGCTCAAACTCAGAACAGTAAACTTGGAGCTTCACTCCTGATTCCATCAGCGCTTGTGTGGAAAACAGAGGAATCCTATAAAATGCACACACTGAGACTCTGGAAGCTAAATTATGATTGTGGCATAAAAATGTTGTTTGACCTAAAAATGCCATTTCTCTTGTTCTATTTTGCAACAATGACAATGAATTTCTCTGTGCTTTTCACTTATAAATATGCATGTAATCTCACTTTATAATTCCCTCCAGACGGTAGAATTTGCGAGGAATGTTGCTGCTCAGCTCAGGATAACAAGATTTCAAAGAGGGCCATAAAAACTACCGCCTGTTCAGCAGCATATTAGTGTGTTCACTGAGTTTGTTTGTTTTGGGGGGAGAGAAATGATTACCTTAATATTTTTCAGATGGCTGAGCAGTTTATGATTGAATCTTGTAATTGCTAATGTTAAGTGACACCCCATTGCTTTCAAGATGGGGTTTACAGCTTTGCAACGAGCAACACTGCCTTCAAGGCAATTAGGAGGACACACTTCCCTGAATGAGGGAAGGCACACGGACAGCCACCCATCAGGGGATTGGCTGATGGAGAGCTGATGTTGTGAGTGACTTTTTGGAAAAATAGTGCTAGCACCTGTGCGTCATGTCTACCATGGGAGGGTTGGGCTCCCCCCAGCCCCCCCACCCCCAGTGGAGGCCGACCCTCCAAGCTTATACGTAAACTCTCAGAACATAAAATAAAAAATGAAACAGCTCATTAGGCTGGTAGTTGCCAAATTGTGTTTATTCTGGAGTGAACAATTGGTGGCCTTTGGAATTGAACCAAAGCATAAAGAGTACTAAAGTTTAAAGTACAAAGGCGATGTTTGATAATTGGTAGAATCAGCAGAGAGAAACAGGGTGCCTGCTAATATTGGCGACATTCAGATGCAGTCCAGAGGACATGCTATGACATATAGGGAGTCACCCAATTCCCCATGAGCTCTCTGACCTCCATCCTGTGTGCTTAAGCAAGGCCCCTGAGAAATGCTTGACAAGAAGATTCACAATCCCCATAATCGCCAAGGGACTACACAACATGAGCTGTAGGCCAGTGATTCATAGCCAGGCTACATTTTGCCTAGGACCCTAAATTAATTTTATAAACCACCGCCACAAAATACAAACCGTAGAATGGAAGGTGACTTAGCCCGAGTTAATGGGCCAGTTTTGCAGAGAGGAAGGAGCCCCCGCGGAAGAAAACACACATAAACCTCAAAAAGTCGTTTCCTTGCACTTGGAGCTTATAATGCGGGGCTAAGCCGAAATCTCATTTTTTGAAAGATTGAAAGTCACATATGTATCAAATACCCTGAAGGTTTAATGATGGACCATGTAAGCTGATCCTTCTACATTTATGGACCCTCTTAAAAGGATTCAAAGAAATCTCCCGGAGCTTGGTTGAAGCAGCGAAGGCCACACTAGGAAGAATCACTTGTATCATCTGCATCTCCCATATAGGAGGGAGGAACATTTCAGAAAAAAAAGCGAAATATGCCTTTTCAATTCCTTCTCTAATACGGTACATTTATAATAGAGGT
Organism: Hoplostethus atlanticus; assembly: GCA_034670405.1. Classification (NCBI taxonomy): domain Eukaryota; kingdom Metazoa; phylum Chordata; class Actinopteri; order Trachichthyiformes; family Trachichthyidae; genus Hoplostethus; species Hoplostethus atlanticus. The sequence continues at coordinate 2,196,974 of JAXDDX010000001.1, read as the reverse complement.
GAGCTCATGGAGGGGCACGTCCACGCTCACAGCCCTTTGTATTATGAATGAGCTCAGCTGCGCGGAGGACAAAGCAAGGCAAAGGGCTTGTCATGAATATAGCCTGTCATAACACGGCCACCCCCGAACTCAGTGGACATTTTCATCCTATTGAGGGGGGGCATGCACCTGGAGCCGAAACTCTCATCTTTGCCCCCTGTAGCCAAAAGAAACCCTGACTGATCCAGCTACAGTTGGAATGGACATCAATTTAATTACTGTCTGATATCACACAGTCATCAGAGGCATTATTCTAGCTAGCAGGCGCCGCTAGCGACCAATCCGTGCTGCTTCCCTACTTTGCATTCATTTGTCATGACCTCATTTCCCGAGCACATTTCAAGACGCTCAATATTTCATTAGAGTTGTAAGGGAAGTGTGTGATATTTACTAATCCTGCAGCTGTGGGTTAGAGCTCAGTGTATAAACGGCAATACCAGCAAAAAAATGTTGTCGTAGCTCCTTTCTGTGACAAATATGTGAATGTGATCCTTTATAATCTCACGATGACGATTGTTTCTTATTTGTTTTCCTATCTATAATTTAAACCACAATAGAGACTTTGGATCACGTGCAGTATGGTTCGGTTAAATAGTGAATAGTATGTAGGCCAGCTTTCTCACTTGTTAAAGGTCTGTTGTTGCTCTTTATGTTAGACACTAAGGGAATACAGTGCAAAAGTTGGCAGGTTGTAAGAGCAAGGCCTGGATCATAAACGACTATTAGCTGTGGGAGACATTTGCTCCTTTGGCTTTGTGATTATATGATATACACTTACATAGACACACACACAGAAGATCCTGTGTGGGGAACGTCGGCATTCTATCACTCCAGTGCATACTTCCTACTGGCTGAACATCATACGGCCCAATCTCCATGCAGCCTGCCTCAAGGCTCCCTGTGGGCCCATCCTCCCTGTGTCAGACCAGCCTTTATCAAGGCTTCCTCAACCTCCGCCTCCTCCCGCTGCACATTGCCATGTGTGCTGGAGCATCAACCGGCAGCCAAGACGGCACAATACCCACTGTGCTCCACAGGAGCGCCTTTTGCTCGCTCGGTCAGCGGGCGGACATGCAGAGTCAAGATGTGTGCGTCGAGATGACATTGCCATATGGTCATGCTCTTCATTGTATCACTCTGGAGAGGTCCTCTGTCACTTTGTCTGTGGTGTGAGTGTGTGTGTGTGTGTGTGTGTGTGTGTGTGTCCGTGTGATTCATGATATTTTGACACTAGATGAGCAAGCTGTCAGGTTGGTGTCTAAATCACCTTACACTGATCTGTGGGACCTGATTCACTTGATTGATCTGGTACTTGCAAGGCTAACTATCGGTTTCTCTTAATGCCTGTTAGCATTACAAGGAATTGTCACCATTTTACCGTCCGTTAACGCTGGAGACAGCAAAACATGTAAACATTTACATACAAACTAAAACTAAAATCTTTTGATTTAGTTTGATTTAAACCATCAGGCATGAAAATGTCGATTAGAGAGCGGCTGGAACCAGAATGCTAAGATGACCCTCATACAGCACAGTTGCCATGGTGCCCTTGAGCAAGGCATTCAACTCTGATGGCGCCATAAACTCCACAAACTAGCAGTAGATATTTAGTCTATAGTTTTTTTCTCCTTTCCATGTACCAAATACTTTCATGGTAAGAATAGTATCAGAAGACACAAAGCCGTGTGTGTGTGTGTGTGCGTGTACGTGTGCGTGTGTGTGTGTGTGTGTGTGTGTGTGTGTGTGTGCGTGTGTGTGTGTGTGTGTGTCACATGCTCCATGGACGTACACTTTGCATCCAAGCATGGGTCAGTCTTCATATTTCAGTATGTCTGTGCATTTGTATTGGTTATACATGCATATAGCAGCTGTATCTGTTACATTATGTGGATTAGTGCATGTGTTTGTATCTATCCGGGATCAAATTCCATGTGTAGCACATTCCCGGTCAATGCAATAACCCATGGCCAGGCAATGCGTCGGATGTTGGGGGTGGAGATTGAATTAACTCTCGCTAGGATGCTAATAAATTTAGAGAGAGAGAGAGAAAGAGAGCGAGAGAGAGAGAATGTATGGTAATTTCACTCATGAGGGAAGCTGAGCGGAGAACTAACAGGAAGTCTTTCACTCCGGAGGAAACCAAGTCTTGTTACTGTTAAAGCAACTGACCTTGTGGCTTCTGTTGGAGAGGAATGCACGCATAGGAGACACTCACAGAGAGAGAGAGAGAGAAATCGAAAGAGAGAGAGAGAGAGAACCATAAACACATGCACACAGAGGATCACCCTCCAATGCATACACACAAGCTTCCCTCCTCCCTCTCTCGCTCTCTCCCTCCCTCCCTCCCTCTCTCTCTCTCTCTCTCTCGCTACCTCACCTATTTACTCAGTATCGCTTCACCGTTCTCCCTCACTCTCCCTCTCTCACACTCTCAATCGCTGTGCTCTGACGGATGGGATACAGTGCAAGGGACTTGGGGGTAGAGTGTGTTTCTCTTTTTTTTTTTTTCTTTGGTGTTTCTTTCTCTCCCGCCTGGTTTCCCCTCTTGAGCTGTTCATTACAGTCTGGTCCCGGGGATGAGGAGGATCTATTTGTGACGAGACGCAAACAAAGGAAGAGTGAACAAGGAGCAACAGGGGGGTAATTGTCTGAACAGGAGCGAGCGAGAAGATCCCAGTCCTTTCTTTTCTCCGGTGCTCAACCAAGGTTAGTAACCAAACAAACAGCACGTTTTTTTTATTGTTCTCCCCTCTGTTCTTCACTTTATGTGTAACAAGGTGTTTCCTATTCAAGGCACTTCATACCCAGCTTAGTGTAAATTAGGGATTAAATTGAACGTCTTCACGAGGTGCTATATTGGATTGAGTAGATTGTTGTTTTTTCTTTTCAAAATGAAAAGCCCCTTAATTACATCTGAGCGATATTTCCTCCTCATGCCGCCTCTGGGTGGGGAACTGAAGTTTCACTCTGTTGAGACTATTGTGTGATTTCCCAATGGTATTGTGTGGTACTCAGGTGGAGTCTCTCCTCTGCCAAGGAAGCAGTGAGCGAGCTGCAGGGAAGGCGAGGACGGCTTGCTCTCCTCGGCACTCCTCCTCTGTCTTTTTACACAGGAGGTAATTAACCGGGATCGGCAGCCGACGCTGTTGGTAACTTGGAGACAGGCATGTGGGACATGCATGGTGGCACATGATAGGATTTAGGGAGAGATGAGGAGAGGAGGAAGGAGATTCCCTTTGTTCATTCACATAAAAGCAGACTACTCTCTGACTAACCATTTGAATTAATTCTCTTGTCTGTACGTCTGAGTGAAAACTGGCTTATGGGCTTATGGGCTTTTTCTGAGTTTGTTTGACAGTGGATGTGCTGCAGGCGGTGTGTGTGCATGCGCATAGAAACACTGTGTGTGGTGTGTGTGCACGTGCAACTGCGTACACACACTTGTGTATGTACGTACGCGGGTACATGGGTGACACAGTGTCCCTCTGGAGTGTTTTGGAGATAATTTGTGCTAAAGCCCATCAATACACACTTGGTGAGCCTTCACATTAAAACCACTCAGGGGAGAGCTGTATTTTAGGAAACATCATTGGCCCGCTCTGATATTGTGGTTCAAGGGTGAACCATTATGTAATTTATCCAATTAATGGATGGATTGTGTAATCTATAATGATAAACAAGCACTGTGTGCACTGCACCTTTTGTTCTGGCTTTATTTAGCTTTCATTAGCAAGGCATTCATAGAAAATCCTCCCTGTGAGCAATAAAATAACTATTCAGAACTGTTTGCTATTTTTCCTTTTTTACAACCACGTTCCAGTATGGCTCAAGAGGCTCTGCTTGGCCTCTGGCTCCTGGTGACACAGGCCTCCGATGTAGGCTGAAGTGATCTTATGAACGGTGATGTTTTTAAAAAAAAAAAAAACACTTTGGGGGGATCGGGGAGGGGCAGGTTGATTAAACAAGGGGACAGGCAGAGCTCAGCTGGAACAGAACACATTGTATTCTCCGTGTAAACACAGGCGGAGGCACGCAGGGCAATTATTCTAGACGATGTGTTTTGACACTGTTAATGCAATGCAAGGAGGCACACGTTCGGCATTCAGAAGGAAAGGTATTGCATAAGCCAAAGCTTAACTGTCCATTCATTTCACTGACGACAACGTACAGGTCTGCACACAGCAGCATGTGTTTATACAAAAGCCCCCAAAGCCAAGCATCTGCTTTTAAAATGTCTCATTCAACAGTGGATTAGTGCGATGAGCTTTACCTTCCTGTACTCCCTTCGTGTTTAGTCTAGGCTGAATGTATGTGTGTGTGTGTGTGTGTGTCACATCATCACAGTCACTTCCGTGGGATTGACTGAATGTAACTGAGGTCAGGACTGGCCATCAGTCATCCGCTCTTGGACTTAGAGGACTGTATCCTGTGTCACCTTGTCAAGCACAGATAAAAACAGCTCTGTGCCTTATAGGGACAGTCATGGTCAGTCCATCAGAGGCTTGTTGACATTCTCCCAGTAGGAAGAGTCGCCCGCGGAGAGAGAGGGTGTTAAGGTCCGCCTGGCACACACATAAGGTATACACACATGCAGGCACATGTGTACACACACACATAAAGACACACACACACACACACACACATATCCAGGCATGCACACATCACACACACAAGGGCAGATTAACATCTATAGAAACACATCCAGTACACACAGACCACACTCACACCAGGGGAGGTGGAGCAGGGAGAGGCGTCGTGACCGGTGCCTTGGCAGAAGCTCTCAAGGTAAAAAAAAAAAATTTGAGTGAGGAGCATTTCAAATTCAGAGCAGATGATCAAACCGGTGTCTAAAATGCAGAGTAGCTGGCGGCAACAGATGCAGATGATCTCTGGCAGAGAAAGAGTTTGGAGGCTGAATCTCAAACAGAAAAGTCAGAGGGGTGCAGCTGAAATGAATGTAACTGTGGTTATCGTCTCAGATGTTTTTCCTTCCCTCATAGTCTAGTCAACGCTCTCGACACTGAGGGACATTTGCTCAGCTAACATGACACGCCGTTTACCACAGCACACTTTTTCAAGCCATCATGTCAAACCGCAATCTGAGCAGGAGGTATGCAAGAACTCTGTGTTTGATCATTGGAAGATTAAAACGTGTCCCCGTGTTTTCACAGAGTGAAATGTAACGACAGCCCCCGAAATCTGTATGGGTCATGAGAAAACTGATAACGATAATGTTGACAGTCACACAGTCTGGAATGCTTCTTAGCGTCTAACGTTAAAGATTGTAGGTTGTGGTGCTCTTTGGATAAAAAGGTTCCTCCAGCAGCCATGTGGAAAAAGGAGAGATCCATGGCAGTCTGAAAATCTGTTAAAACCCCTTGATTCACTTTGGCTAGTTATAAATGTAAGTTAAACCCCAACATGTTTCGGTCCCGCGGCTTTGATCAGGGTATAGCCCTGAACTCACCTCGGTTTCCACAGCCAAATGGAATAAAGACGTTTTTACTGATATTGAAGAGTTTCCAAATGATGGCGTAATTGATGAATACCAGCAAAGGCAGCATCTGAACGAAAGGCGGCATCGAAAAATGGCAGCCAAATAATTACATTCTCCGGCCTCATCCACACTAATACGTTTTTTCGTTTTAAAACGCATAACTTTTGCTACGTTTGCGCCTAGCGTCCACACTACTCCGGCATTTTGGAACCGCTAAAACGGAGACTTCTTAAAACGATGCTGACCCCATTTTAGTTTTAAAACTCCGGGGTTGTGTTTTAGTGTGGACGGGCGGAAACGGAGACTTTTGAAAACGATGACGCAGACACCCACGTTCGCTTCCTGATTGGGTCTTATCAGCGATGGATAGTGCTCCTGGTACCAGAATTTGCTTTGCGACGACTCCCAATCTATATTCTCCGCCGCGTTTACCGCCTTATACTCGTTAGTTCAATAACAGTTCCACCTCGTCGTCCGTGCAAACAAAGAAATCTCTGCTCTTACTTTTCGCCATTGCTGTTCTTCGTAGTAACGGTATTTTCTGCAACTAAGCAACAGCAGAGCAGACAATCTGCTTCCTGTTTACCCCGACACGAGCATGCCCAGTGTAGGTGGGTGGTCACGTGATAAGCACTTTCAGGCGTGTTAGCATGGATGGAGATCATTTCTGAAACGGTGCTAAAACGCTTCTATGGACGGAGTATGGATGTAGCCTCAAACCCAAAGCAAACAGAAAGTCAGCAGCATGTAGTCACTCAGTATGACTTGTGCTTGGAAACGTCTTGTTTTCTAACCTGCAGAGCAGAAAACTCCATATTCATTTGCCTTATCTAGTCTGTCATCGTGACATGTATGTCTGCAGGGTTCACACGGAGTTCCCCAGCCCTGGGCTCTGTGTGGGTGTACTGTTTTCTGTGTGCATGCATTATTAGTGTTCATCTCCCCTGTGTGTGTGTGTGTGTGTGTGTGTGTGTGTGTGTGTGTGTGTGTGTGTGTGTGTGAAGCTGACAGAAGCAGGCTGGGTTCCTTGATGAGGTGTTGACGAAGCCTTTGATGCTGGCTTCCCCTCCGTGTCAGATTTCACTGAACAGATGATAATATAGCGGTGGCCTGGAGAGAGAATCCTGCATATACCACCATCTACTCATTAGATGTAGCCTCTCTCTCTCTTACCTCTCTCTCTCTCTCTCTCTCTCTCTCTCGCTCACTCTTTGTGGCACCATGTATTTCAACACTGTAACCATTAGACGCCAGAGGCAGTAAGCCAGCTAGCACTCTGTCCCATTACACTGTCAAGGGTAATGTCAGAAGTCTGCTCCGAGGGGGGAACTCTGTGCATCCCGTCTCTTCTGCGTACTGTACTGCCTCTGTTCTCTCAGCCCTCAAAGCCACAGAACCAAAACACAAACACGGCGGCGCTTTTTCTCCCTGGTTGTTTACAGTGGATAAAACAGCCCATTAAATGTTTTCATTATATCCAAATGTCAATATGTCGGGCTGCATTTATTTGCACCCTCCTCTTCAACGTGTGTACGTCGCTTTGAGTGCCGCCGCCGACTGTTTATGGGTGGTGTGTTTTCGGGTGGCAAGGGTTTTATTGGCACCAGGAAGGCGTTTCTTCCTTTTGTGCGGCGACTGAAATGAGAGGCAGAAGGAATAATCAAATAAAGAACAAGCTGTTGAAATTCAAACACACGTTCACCCACTGGCTGTGGTGAATATTAACGTAGTGTGTGTGTGTGTGTGTGTGTGTGTGTGTGTGTGTGTGTGTGTGTGTGTCTGGCCATCACAAAAGGGGAGAAATATTACATTGATTCAGAGTCCTTTGAGGCTTTAGAGCTATTGACCCAAGTGAAGCAGTTAAATTGTGGATGAATGATTATTTACTAGAGGAAAGCATTCAGAATCATACTTTTGGAAATCACAGGTTAAGCAAATATTAAATGGAGTGGATCTAACACACACATAAGTATCTTTGCTTATTTTTTACCCAAATAATAAGCTGTATCTGTCATATTGCTACTCTTTTCAGTTTTTTTAAAGATTAACTTTTTTGCCATTGTTCGATAGAGACAGGAAAGATTGGGTGAAAGAGGAGGGATGACATCGATCCCAGGCCGGATTCAAACCCAGGACGTTGTGGTTATGTGAAGTAGACCACTGAGCCCTACTCCGATTTAACCATCTCTCCTGAGTTGAGTGGTCCAGTGAGTTGAGTGGTCCACAAAAAGACCGTACATATCCGTGTCCATCGCGGATCGGATGTAGGACGCGATTGACGTTCAAATCAATTCCCTATGCATGACCCCACTCTTGATCAATACTCATTATCCGGTGTACCAGTGTCCAGAGCATGCTCCTAAGCCACGGTTGAGCCACGTGGCCTGCCCTTTGACCTGCGTTTAGTCTCCCATCGCCATCGCATCGCCTCATAGATCAGTGTTAGTGGTAATGAGTGGACACTCGGCTCAACACCACACCCTTTTAGTTTCGCATGTGAATCGACATGTAGATCTCTATTGTCCTCGGAGGAAAACTGTTTGTCACCAGTGTTACAGTAAGCATCACACTCCGTTATGAAATGTCACGACACAGGCATGTGACACTTTAGGGTAAAAGGGCATCACAAATAGTACAGATTTAAAGCGGCACTCTCTAAATAAGCCTTAATCTTGTAAATCCAACCCAAAGTCAACTAATTGAAACTGCCTTCTCTACACAGTGTTCATATATAGCCATACAGTCGGCTGACCTCTCCTCCCCCACTTGGTGTGGGGACAAGGGGCATGTGAGTGACAGCCGAGATGCATGGGGAGTTGATGAGGAGTGGAACGTCGATGTCGGACACTGACTGGTGATTACAGGGCTGGAGGTGCAATGGAGCTTCTGTCACTTTGGCTCAGCCTCGCAGTGTTAGAGAGAAGCTCTTATCTCCGGGTAAAAGAATTACGTTGAAGCAACACCTTAAATGTGTCTAACGTCTCACCGAGAAGTGACAAGTGAAGTAACCAAAGGAACAGCCGGACATGCAGCCCTGGGATTAGTTTAAGGTGCTCGCTTTATTCTAGTAATTGCTTTTTTTAATGGAAAGGAAATATGTTTTGTTTACTGCGGAATGATTTCGATTTCAGGGGAATTGGGTTTTAGGCAGATGGGTGAGTAAAAGAGAGAATGTGACGTTAGTGACGACGTTATGAATGAAAAACAAGCTCAGACAGCTCAGACACAGTCCCTCTTGGGTGGAGTCTCAATGAGAGATCCTGTATTGTATGGAGTATACAATCTGGACCTTATTTGACCATCTCATTTTTGGGTATATTCACATTTATGTTCTTAAGAAGTTTGGAAATGGAGATGAAATTTGGCTTTTTGAAAGTTTCTTAACCCAACTCAAAGTACACGCCTGTTTTACTCCACAATTTACAAACGTCACAAGCTTTAAAATACATATAAAACCTAACTAACAAATACAGACAATAGTGTTTCAACAGGGGGGGCGCCACACTGCCATTACAGGTTGGTCCCTTGAGCCAGTACGCACTATGCATGAGGATAAAGTGTGGACAGCTTTCTGGAGCCAGTGTGGGCAGAATAAAGTTGCCCTCACTCAAAACAACGTGTTCTTTGTTTTATCTCGGTACACTGGAGGTTGACCTCATTGTTAACAGTGAATACACAGTGACACTGCTGCTGGTAATGTACCGTGAGGGCAGATAAAAGAGATGTGTGGGAGAGTGGGCTTTTTGCCTCTAAGTGAGCTATCATGAGAAAACCATATGACAGGAACTGTGGACTCAACAATCGTGTGTGTGTGTGTGTGTCTCTGTTTGTCTATATGTGTGAGGGAGCCCTTTAGTATGTATGTGGTAACTATGTTGACAGAGATAATGCATGATATAATGCCTCACTATAACGCCTGATATGACTCACTATAATTATGACTAATATTTGAAATGGGCATGATAGTGAGTCATGTCATCTAGCGCCGTATGATGCCATCAAACTCCACCAGTGTTCCTTTTGTTAATAAAAAAAATCAATTCAAAGGAAACTTTCAGCCGAGACTTAGGAGCAGTTAGTACAAAGTTTCCCCAACCTTACACAAACGGAGATACGTTGAGTCTCTGTGGGTCAAAACAAGGACAGCCTTGGTAGTGAGGTTGAATCTCACTGTGATGGCCAGTCACCCAACACTTCCAATAATGATCTCTGGAACAGCTTACAACACTTACATGCTTTCTAAGGTTTTCTAACAGGCCATATATACTACCTGCCAAAATACCATTAGCTTTTGAATCTGCAGCAGCATGGAGTATTATATCTCCTCGCTATCTGAGGGGTTCCTGGCAGTGCCGCGTGACGTCGTCTGTGGCCCTCAGAGACCCTTGTGACCAGGGTGCAGATACATGCTGTGGTACATCTGCCATATCAATATCTATTTCTGGGTTAAGTCGCATTGGGGTTGGCCCTGTGAGTTAACCTTCTTAAAACAGACTGTGGTTCAGGAAGGTTCTCTGTGTTGAGTGAGATTCGGCACACTGAGATACCCTCTGAACACCCACTTTGGATTAGGAGTGGGATTACTTATCACACATGTTTTGGGCAGGGGAATGCTTGGCCTTACACCAAACCCAACTCAACTCAGATTGGAGTTTTTACTATTTCAGGCTTGTTTGTGGCTGGGTTATTAGAATTCAATACTGTGGGATAAACTGGATTATTACACAGAACATTTTAGAGTCAACTGTCTGCTGCCTCACCAGCACGGTGGTCTGCGTAAACAGCATGTGAATCCATCGGGCCATCAAACTGCTGTGTTCGGGTTTGAATTTCATCATGCATTTACAATCCCGCTTCATGATTTTGCCTTTCATTTTTGACATTCCTACCAGGCTATTGGTCCGTGGGTAGAAACTATTTTAGATCCAGGGTCAGGGGCATGATGACGTGGAACATATCCAAGAGAAACGAACTGAGCCCAGAGTGCGGTGTCAAAGCAAATCCAAACAAACAATGCTGGCTTGTGTCTGGGAGATACTGCCATGACTGTCCATATCAAAAGGCCTAAATAGTACAGGAGATATCGTCTCTCAATCCCCGGAGCCAAAACAAGTCCAATTATTCCATATGAGTCATATTCTCTCTACCAGGGAAAACTGAATTTGAGTGCCAAAGCACTAATGAGTTGTCAGATGACGCCTCAATCTAGCCTGGAGCTAGCTGAAGTCTGTCTGCAATGGCAACTGTCGAGGGCTGTTGCGGCGCAATTTCTGGAAGGCTGTTCCCGACCCTGAATGTGACGTCAAATTTCAACAACTATCTCTGCGCCATTTAGTAGTCAACTCAACGCCACACAATCCCGTGGATCAAAGCAGAATCTGAGCACAACGCTTTTCAGAGAGGGCAAATAGATAAGGGACAAAAAATGATCACCCCTGGCTTGATTTATGTGTACGGTGTTTCTTAGTCCTTTTCTTCTGTTTATCTCATTGACTTTGCCTGCTTTCTGATAAGGGTTTGATCTCGAAGCATAGAATAAAGCAAGCAGTGTTCATTCATATCATCTGGAAACAGGAGCTTTGTAGATAGGGATAGAGCTTGTATTGTGTTGTGTTAGATGTGGCTGTAAGACTATTTATCCCCCGGCTGACTTTGGTCTCCAGTAGCTGTCTCATTAGTCTCTGCCTTGCTGTATGCACAGTATATAGTATACAGTACATGTACAGTATATATGACACAAGAAAGAAACGTGTGTGAAATTCTCAGTTGGACAAGACTACCTCCTATCAGCTAAACTGAAATCTCCTGGGTGTTTTACCACGTTACAATTATCCTTCCGAATGCTTCCATAACCTGGAGGTGGTGGATGCACTTCCAATATCAGTTGCTCATTCAACTTTAAATGAAGCTGCAGTAGTGTAGCGAGGTGCAATGAGCAATGCGCAGATCTGTTGGGTTTTATTTCCATTGAGATGAATGCTGATATTGCCTGCTGCAGAAATATCCGCAAATAGTCTTTTGAGATTGTCATCAACAATGTGATGCTGCGCTGCCATGTCTCCTAGGTATTACCCAAGCTATAAAAAACAAAAGCTGTTTGGAATCATTCTAGTTGCATCTGGGCATTTTCAGACAAAAACATCCACTACTTTCCAATCTGCCTTTGTGGCCCTGATAGATGAAAAATAAAGGATGTGGGACAGAGCGAGGAAGGAGGGCCAATGCTTTCCGTCAATGCGACAGATCTCCGCAGGTAGGAAAACAGCGAGCCTGCAGCAGGATTAAGCTTGATTACAGAAATTCGTCCGTGTTCTGATTGTGTCAACCTAAAGTCAGAAACGCAGACCACCCATGCAGTAAGGCGGCTGCACTGTACAATAGCGGAGCCCGTCGTGCTGGTGTACTGGCCACACTCACCACAACAAGCTCTATGGCAACCCTGCTGTGTTATTCTCTCTCGGCTTTTTTTAGCACGACTGCATTCATTTCCTGTACACTACAGTGGGGATGATAATTACTAGATGTTACATTCTTCCCTGTATCTTCTGTGGCGGAAATGTTTCCCAGGCAACATCAAGCCACCGGGCCAAAGCACGTCGCTGCCTCGGGGCTTTATTTAGAATATTTGATCTGGAAAATGTATTCAGGTGACTGATCGCGTAAACCAGGGAAGAACCTTTGTTCATCGCTCAAATTCATGTTGAGTTCTCTGGCTCTGAGCTAGCAACAATACGGCACAAATGAATAAACAGTTATTGTTTGGAAACTTACCTCATCAGTTTGTAATTGAAAGATCCCTGAATGTTCTCTGTTCTGCAGAAAGTATTGGAATGAAAAAGAAAAAATAGAAACTGAAATTGAAAAACAACCTCAGACTGTCCAGTAAGAGGAGCCAGGCTGTGTATGGGCAGTTGTGTATATATTGCATGTATGCTTGAATGTGTGACATTTGTCTTTAATAATAACAACCATGTAAGTAATGGAGTACAGTTACTTTCGTTATTGTAATTGAGTAGGTTTTTGTGTACATGCAGGTTTTTATCCGTGACTCGCACTGACATGAGTGATGGCTTGTCAGACTCAGGAGAGAGTTTCCACATTATTTTTTATTTCTATTGTTCCCAAAGTCCCCCTGACATGAGTGATGGCTCGTTGTCATTTAAGCCCCTCCCCCCTTCCCTGATTGGCTGTTTTGATAATCTATTTCCAGTGATTATGAAACCACATTGAGATGTGTTGGGGCAGTTATGGTCTGCTTTATCTTTAAAAACCATGCTGCTTCATATCATTTATGTATCTTCATTGATTCCATGCCTAAAGATGAATACTGTAAGAACAGTTCTTACTGATATCACAGTATAATAATTTATAAGGGCTCTACACTGAATGTTTCATGAAACATTTACTGTCTTAGATAGAGACCTTAAGTGGTTTTATAAGATGGGTTCTCGTTTCAGCATATTTTACTGATACAAGATTATGTTCCTTCAGCTACGTGGAGCCCACTAATTACATTCTCTGTTTTTTTCGGGACAAAGGTGTAGAGCTCTGACAGCTAAGTAGGAAACACTAAAATATGTTTGCTAATCTTTACCCCAAACCCAAGCCTAATATACACATCAAACCCTGTGTGTGCCACCTACTGCACCCCAAGGCAAATGCCAAGAAATAGAAACAAAAGGGTGAAGGCACACATCAAAACAGCAATGCTGGGGAGGTAGGTGGTTTCAAAGAGCCAACTAGGGCTCAGTTTATCACACATTACGTGCTTGTTTAAGACTTAATTTTACTTAGGTGTATTTTGAGTGAATTATTAGTCTTCGCTACATTTTACATCGCAACCTTGCCAGTTGTAAAATTCCATCTGCATAGAAACTGCACAAGCATGTGGAGGTAATACTCACATTTATCCATGTGAGCTTAGTTAGTAACAGACATGTCAACATCACGTAATGCCGACCTGTAGCACCATAACAATCCTTAAGATTTCCATAAAATCCATAAGACAAATATAAATCATAGAAAAAAGGTTTAATTAATAACTTAACCTTGACAAACTATATATATTACACATATATATTTCATATATATGAGCAATCAAAAAAGTTAGTTCAGTTAAAACAAAATCCACAAGTTCAGTTGAAGGAAAAAGTAAATTACAGCACTTTACAATCCTAACAAGGGATAGGGAATGAATGTAGTCAATAAAGGTCCTCACAAGTACAAAACGTGTCTGTGTGTGTCAGTGTGTGTGAGTGTGTGTGTGTGTGTCAGTGTGTGTGTGTGTGTGTGTGTGTGCTCCTTCTACCCTACCTGGTGGAACAGTGGTCTGTGTGTGATCAGGACACCCAGGGAGGTGAGACACATTCCCAGCACCATGTCATCAGGAGCATCATCACTGTAGCAGCTTCAGCCACTGGAGACGAGCATGTAACTTTTACTCTGAGTTACTTTTTTACTTTTACTTAAATAGATTTTTGAAACCAGCATTTTTACATTGAGTAGGACATTTTGGTACTCTTTCCACCCTTGAATAATGATGGATGTTGCTTCTTCTCATCTTTCAGACGTCTGAAATGTTTTGCCTCAGGTTTAGATTTGGCCATTTTATTCCACTCCTATGATTTCCCCTCTTTTGGTTCAGGTCTGTTGAGGCTGTGAAGAGAGATGTGATGTGGTTCTTGCAGAGTTTGGGTTTAAAGGGCCAAAAATAATGATTTACACTATAAACCATACAATAACAGATAGTGATTAATAAATACTCAAACAGTAAATATTGAAAAGTCTGGATGTTATATGCATAAATAAACCCAAATCCAGAAAAAAAAAAGTTTGATGTTCTAATATGCCCAAAGTTTAGTTCTGTTGTTACAGCCTGGCAATGTTAAATAAAACAAAAATGATTGAACTAGTCTGGCGATATCTATATCACCACCTCTGAATTGGGAACTCACTCACAACTACACACACATTCAGTACGCTGTCATTGACAATGACGATGTACACTGTCCAGACCTCTGTGCCAATGACAGTCATTAGATCACAGCTCTAAATCTCCCAACATGGCCTCATATCCTAATGGAGCACTGCGGGGTCTTCTAGTGAGTCTCTAACGTCATCAAAAGGGAATAAAACCCAATTTATTTTGATAATAGTCATGGAGAGCATCAATCAGGCACAGGGCTCACTGCGGTGGAATACTGAGCAGTATTTGGGTGCAAGCCCGTCATTAGAGCCAGGAATGAGATAGGACCACTCTGCCAGTGCATACTTATGCCCCGTGTGAAGTGGGAGTCTCAACTCTAAACTATATTTCATTCCTGATGCTCATTCAGTCATGTATTTTAGGGTGATTGATATCGTACATTAACATGGATTAAGGGCCAGCCTAGCAACAGAGTGCGTATTTGTGTGCTCTGAGCAAAACACAGACATAATAACTGGGCACAGAGGGATCGTAAGCAGCCAACTATATTATCCACGGTGGAATAGTGGAAGAAAGCTGGAATAAACGACAACGTTCACATGGGCACTCAAAAGTGATCGGCCTAAATGTTTCATCTAAAAATAAAATGTAAACGATAAAACGTGGAGAGAACAGTCACCCTCCATGGGTTTGCGTCCTTACAAACTTGAAAGCTTTCCAGATAAAAGACATAACAGACCAAAATGAATAAATAAGTGATTTTAGAAGTCAGAGTGCATGTCACAGACCTTGAAGTGAATGTTTGAACAAAAATAAGACTTAGGCAAGAATGTTCATAAAATAGCCGCTGCATATCGTGCTGTGTAATCTTCAAATGGCCCTAAACCGTCTACTGCACTTTTCCTTATCAAAGCTCTGACAGATTTGGGTCTCCTGCTCCCTTGTGATTTACAATTGTTCAAAGTGGCTGTTGCAATAATTGGTAACTTAATATTTCCTTCTAGTCTCAGGACAGTAGAGTGAGTAACATGTAGACAAATCGTGCAGCTTTTGGTTGCCAATGTAACTGTAATGTTAATATTACATGTTCCTCTCAGAATGTGAGACTTTTACTTTGAGAGTGGTGAGGCGGTGTTGTCAGCGTTTTGCTGAATGTTTTAGTTTGGTCTCAGACATAAACAGCAAGTAGCTAAGTAGCTGGACCCTATCTGTGTTGCATGCTTGTTAAACTGTGCACTGTGCTCTCTCTGTGTATGTGTGTGTGTGTGCGTGCGTGCGTGCGTGCGTGCATATCTGTGTATTCATATGTTCCGCTTCATTTCCATTAAGCTCATTACACAAAACCTTCACATTCACTTCTTTGCAAACAACCACATCACCAGATGAATTGAACCTTGCCCTTTTTATAGCACGTACAGCGCAGGAAGTATAGGCATATATACACAGGCCATGTGACAATTAAGGGACTCCATGTGAAAATATTGGGAGACAAATAATAATCCATGTAAAATCCTTGTTAAAGATCAGTGGCGTAAAAATGAGGAGGAGGGGGTGTGAGTGTTTTCAGAGGATGGGAATCCCTGGTCGCGTTGCACATGTTGTCATCCGACACAACATTGAAGCTTTTACCAGAAGTAAAAAGGCAAGGGAAAAAATGTAAAATGCCGCTCTAACAAGCCTCTGGAGACTTCAAATGCCTAGCTCTCTGAAGAGGGAACAGCTTGCCTGATGTAAAATGCTTTTAAAAACCCCAACAGAAACGGGCTGCTGTGCTCCATGCACATATTATTCTGTCCATACGGCTACTGCCAAATCATGCTGTCACGAAGTGAACAAGAAACATGGCAAAAAGACCAACCTTAACTCTCAAGGAACAGGATTCTCTGCCTTGTGCACACTTACAATGTTTCCTAAAACCTTTATTTATCCACAATTTCTTTCCAGCAACGCTCTGCTTCACATTCATGCAGCTACACACATTCACACCTAGGAGCTGCCCAGGATAATCACAGCCTTCCTCTACTGTTGGCTGAACAATTGGGTATAAATGCATCACTCAAGAGCACGTCAAAGGTAGTTGTTAAGGGCAGGGAGAGGGTGTTTTATTCATTTTCCCTGCCCAAGTTTTCCTAGCCAGTTTGGGATTTTGAACTAGCAACCTTCTAGTCACAAGTCTGCTTCTCTAACCACAATGCAGACACAGTACACATTCAGAAAGTGGAAAAAAAAACACTGGACTCACATCTTTAGAGGAGTCACGATGTTGCCATTCCTTGAAAGAGGGCAGTGATTTAATAGTTATTAGTTAGTTAGTTAGTTAGTTAGCAAACTAAGCTAAATATACTAAAATATAAACTAAAATATACTATTTACTATTAAGAACTTACTATTAAGTTAAGTACTATTTAGTTTTGTGATGGTTTCCATGCAGCTTGTGCTACATGATCTAATAGAAGATATATATGTTCAAGTTCCCTTGCACATACATTCAGCTACAACCTTCAGTGGTTTTGGAGCCATCTCCAGAAAAGCAGAAACATTTTCAAAGCCGTGCTGAAATCCCACTAGGTACGAAACCTTAACAGACACCCAACCCTATCTTAGACAAACCTGCCATGAGCAGCCAGGTTTTTACCCCTCCCCTCTAAAAAAGACTTGTTTCCTCTGTCATGTGTGGCAGACACTGATAAGAGTTTCAGAGTCTCCTTCAAGGTGATTGTCACGCTAACTTTGCAAGACCACAACCAAATTTGAACAAAGTTTGCAACAAACTCACATTTAAACTTCACATTCAGTTCAAAAGAGCAGACAGGGACCATTTACATTTAATTTCCTCTGCTGCTAATAAGGAGACACACTCTTGCCGGAGAGCAGAAAACAAGCTTGGCAAAGCAAAAGTGTGCTGGCACCCAATTAATCTCACTTAGCACCAGTGTACGGACAGCTATGGCAGAGCTTCCAATGGTAACCTAGCGTTGATACCCAGCATGGACGAAGAAGAATTTCCTCCCATGAACTCCCATGACGCATCATTTACTATGACGCGTCAAACTCATCTTCACTGGTCTTACATCCACTGCTCCCTACACTGAGGGCTACAGGAGCTGGCTCTGTGTAATTTTAACCATCACAGCATCAAGTGCACACATTTCTCAGAACAGAAGCAGAGAAACTATAACTATCGCCACTATAGCAATTTCTGCAGCATTGCAATTTGCCCCCCTGAGTGTTGCAGAGTGCCAGTTGTAATTAAAGTTAATGTCTGAGCAATCTCATTATGTAAAACAAAAGATGTATTTTGTTAGACATCGTTGCGTTCACTGACAAACAAGCTGACAAGGCAGTAGGGTGATACACTGATGAATACAAATAAAATATCTCTTTATCATGTCTTTGTCTGCTTGACTTGTTCATCTCAGGTGGACTGGCACCCAGCAGCAGCCATGTGAGAGCAGCTGTCAGCAAGCAGAGGATGTCCAAGTCCAGCTAAAGCAGAGCAGCTCTCCCCTCCCTCCTGCTCCCTCCCTTCTTTCTTCCCATATGAGGACGAGAAAATGACTATCACCAGCCGGCAGTCCTTCAATGTCCTGACAGTCATCTTCCTCCTGCTGTCCACTGCAGGTATGTCCAGTTTGCTGTGTGCTCATCAATCTGTCTGCCTGTCTGTCTGTCTGTCTGTCCACCCCATTTCTCTCATACATTTTTAAATATGACCAATTACAGTGAGGCAGTAGGACTAATTGACATTCGACTGTAACTTGATGCCTTGGCTGTCGGTTTTTCAGTTCACAGGTTGTAAACATAATGCAAGACCCAAACTGTTTAATGTATCTTAAACTTCAAGAGGTGTTAATGAAATTCACCAAGTGGGTATGTTTACAACGGTGTCGTTACCAGAACCAGCTGTTTTTCATTTAAAAAGCCTGAGTTTTCCCCTCCTCTCCTCTCTTTCTAAACCTTTAAGTCTTGCATCATTAGAGGACTTTATGGTCCACTTCCGATGTTGAGGGGTTCTGCCCTCATTCTTCCTTATTGCCAATACACCTCTACAACCGCTGACCTCTCCTTTATGTGCCAAGGAGTTATAGGATAGTAATAATAAGGGCTGATTTCAGAAGCAGCAGACTTAAAAATATCTTTAAGATGTCATGTCAAGTTCTTTAAGTGGCATTTTACTGGAAGTGGCCAAACCCAGTACTTTTAAAGAAAAATGTAGCCAAGACAAAGCAAGAAGAGAGTTTGCATGTTAGAGCATGCTGCAATTTTCAAACCCATTATGTCGAATTCACTTCACAAACTTGTCTAGTCAATGCAAAAGTCAAATAGAGAGTTTTTCTACTACTGTAAAATCCGTCCTTGACTTCAAATCCTCCTGTGTGCTTCATTATCATGTCTTCAACCCCTTCATTGTACCTCCCTATCCTCTAGAAAGCCTGTCAATTAGAGTTGTTGAAGGTAAGATGGCCAGCCGTGTGTAAGCGGCCTTACCAAGCTCATTATAACCTGAAAGCTTTCCCCTTTCAAATGCTCATCTGTCTCTGCCTGAAATTATTGAAAGACTAACACATCACTCCTCAGCATAAAGGAGTGGACCTCGAAAGCAGAAGAAAACAGGCAGCAACAATAGTGTCGTGTTGTGTGTGTATATGTGCATGCCTGTGAGTGAGTGAGTGAGTGAGTGTGTATGTGTGTGTGTAAGACTATTTTGGGTGGAGTAAGATATGTTTTCATGCAACATCTGTGCAGCTTGCAGGAATGCTCAGGAGGCAGTCTGTCTCCAGGTGAACTTGAACATTAATTCTTGGTCTTATTACTAGTAATAGAACATCAGAGGATGCTAAAAGGCTGATCCTGATTGGTTATGAGGGTGCTGAACAAGTGGCTTTGCCCTGGTCCATTGACATGTTAACTATCGTCAGCCCTGTAAATTGACACTCATTATCTCTGGTCTATTTCTCTGACAAACTAGTAATTGGTGATTATCTGCATGAGCCTCAGCTGCTTCTGAATGATGTTTCTGTGATTTCAATTACTTGTTGCTAGATTCCATATATTGTAAAAACAATATTTCTATGCAGATGATGCACAGATATATCTACCCCTATATAAACCCAGTCACCCAGCCAGTCTCAAGGAATGCCTCAGTGATATAATATGCTAGATGTCACAATAAGTTCAGCAGCCACAAATAATTAAAAAAAATAAAAAATATTATTATTTGGCCTCCCAAACATCTTTGAATTGTTCCTGTGACAATGCACTCCCACATCATCACTACAGTGCTTGCACACTAGACTCTTCCCTTCCCCTAGCTATCGTGCTTAGTTCAGCTATAGACAAAATATGAACACTAGCTGGTCTCCAATTAGGTTATAATGAACAAACTGTAGAGCAGGGTATAAAACAATTTTACCCAAAAGTACCCATCGCGGTTGTGAAAATCAATAGCTAGTTGTCCCGGTGACGCTTGAAATTTGCGCCACAGAAGCGTCAGTTGACACGCATCAATTGACACATCCAGTGCGTTTGGGCCTTTAGGTCTGGCCCCAAGCTGTATCATAGGCCTTTTAAGGCACTACGAGCCAGTGCACAGCCTCACATCCTCAGGCAGGCCCTTCTGGCAGTTCTAAAGTTTAGGCTTAAGAATAAGGTTGACAGGGCTTTTACCCCTGTGCTTTATGTGATGTCCCCTGTCCAATTATGTTTACCCTTTATTCTCTATATCCTATTATTACTGTATTCATTCTCTTGTTATGTAATATTTCTGAGGCTTCTTAAGAAAATAAACATATTCTGTACTGGTTTTCAGTTTGCTGGCTGAAATGTATTTCCTTGAAAGCTATTCTCTATCAATAAATCTGATTTCCTGAGGCCTTTTCCTTTTTAAAGATTATTTTTAAGGCATTTCTACTATAGTAGATAGTATCAAATGGGGAGACAGGAGAAGATTTTCCTCAAAGATCATGAGACACATTTAAACCCATGACGTTGAATGACGTGCATGGTACATGTCTTAGCCCACTGAGACACCAGAACCTCTTTTTTGAGGATTTCTGATTACATTTTACATCCAAAGATTTCTCTTCCCCTCCACCACAGCCCTCTCAGCTCATTACCGAGTGTGTGAACCGTACTCCGACCACAAGGGGCGCTACCACTTTGGATTCCACTGCCCGCGCCTCTCAGACAACAAGACCTACATGTTCTGCTGCCACCACAACAACACCGCCTTCAAGTACTGCTGCAACGAGACCGAGTTCCAGACAGTCATGCAGATCAACCTCACCACCACCTCAGACGGCTACGCACACAAGTGAGTGATAAAAACAATAGATAACACTGGAGTTTTTCACCCCCTACCCCGCACTACCAACGATCACCATTTGACCCTGTACATTATGCATCTGCCCTGTCAAGTGCCCAACCAGTCAAGTGTGAACCCAGGGCCCTGGGGTCCTTGGAGGTCCAGGGTCCCAAAGCATGTGCCCTGCAGGCCCAGTTGGTAAACCAGGCATGGGAAACACTTGACAATTGCCTTATACTACTACTTATGTATTAAACTAAGGAACGTATTCTGAATACACAATAATACTGTGTTAGTAATCGAAATTGTGGTTATGCACCAGGCACATATTGCTGTTGTGGAGTTTTCAAAACCTTGTTTTCACCCCACAGCTTGACGACCCTGCATCTAATTGGTTTTGAAAAGGTTTCATAAACCCAAAGGTTGTAGAATTTCCTCAACCCGTAGAGCAGCATAATGCTCAAATAACCGAAATCAGCAAAATTGGAATTATGACACAGACACAAATGCTATGTATACCTATCTTACTTCACTATGAATTACAGTCACACAATAGGAATATGCTTCAGCTGAAACTTGGGTTGAGTTTTGTGTGAACAGCTAGGTGAAACAACTTGAAACAGCTTCAGAGATGACATTTCCAGAGATAAAAACAACCTGTTACAGATGGGCAGATAAGCTTTTTGCTCCCCTGAAAATATCACACTTATTGACATCATTTACCTCCTGCTCAAAGGTCACGTTGACATTGATCTACACCTACAGAGGGATTCAAAACCACCACAGAGAGGAGCAGATGCTGAAAGCAATTGTTCTGGTGTGAGTGGGACGCCTCCACATGATCACTCACTAAGGCAGGTGTCAAGTGCAGGTTACTCTATCAAGAATCACCATGACATGGTTTTCTAGTCTATGCAATGAATTACAATACAGCACTATAGTATAATTACTAATACTATACTACACTAAAACATGCCAAGCTATATCACACTATATTTCCATGGTGGATGGATAGGCCTAAAGACACACTCCCCCCTTGTAGCATAAACAGGTATGAGCTGAGTAAAGGACACAAAAAAATGAGCCTCATTGTGTGGGATCTCTCAATGGGAGTTATGGGTGTCAAAAATCCAGCTCTCTCCACTAATGCCCTCTCAGCATGGCTCTGTCTTGGGCAGTTCACACTGCCCTGCAGCAGGTCATGATATTTCATTTTAGTGGCAGATCGCCCGTTGGGCCGCTGTTTTATCCTAGCTCACTGGACAGTAGGGCTTTGAGCTTGATATTTACCACTGGCCAAGCGAGTTAAACTGTCCATAATGTTGCTCCCCTCTCACCCTGCCTGGTGAAAGTGAATATCAGAGAAGATATATTACTGTCCGATGTTTGATGAAGGGTATTTGGCCTCTGAGGGTTTC
The DNA here is from genome assembly GCA_034670405.1 of Hoplostethus atlanticus. Classification (NCBI taxonomy): domain Eukaryota; kingdom Metazoa; phylum Chordata; class Actinopteri; order Trachichthyiformes; family Trachichthyidae; genus Hoplostethus; species Hoplostethus atlanticus. The sequence continues at coordinate 2,174,790 of JAXDDX010000001.1, read as the reverse complement.
AACAACTGACGCATTAAGTTCCTCAAGTAGGATTGTTTCTCTATAGTTGAAATTACATTTAAATGGCATTAGGGTTGATAAGTCATCTCAGATCTGATTTTCTTCCTTGAAGATGCCATGTTTAATATTACATAACATTTGTTTTAGTTGTGTGGCGATGATCAATCCCTCCACGGCCTGTCCACATAGTGTTTGCTTACCCTAAGGTTTGCTCAAATACAGCCCTACATGCAAGGCCTGCTGCCTTAAAGATAAAATTATAGGCAAACCATGAGTACTGTCTCAAAGGCACAGGGGCGAGGAAAGGTAAATGCAATTAAGGATCCATTTGGATTTGAGTGCAGTAATAGTATATGCCTGCCTCAGTGCTCATTCAAGCAAGTCAAATGTTCATTTTCAAGCTATTTATTCAGATAGATATCCCCAAGGCCACATAATCTTCCAACAGAAGTGGATTCAATTGAGTTACTGAACTAGAAGGACTTGGGCCTCAGTATTTTAATGGGCTTCAATGACTACAGTCAGACATTTAAAAAAAAAAAAAGTGCCTACATGATTCAAAGGATGGGTTTCCCACTAAATAAATCTCTGTGTTCAAGTAATGTCCTGTGTCGTCTCTGTCAGAGTCAGAATAATATCGTGCATCCTAATAGGACTGAATTGCTTTCCATTTGTGGTATTCCCTAATAACATTTTCTCAACTCCATTTAAACAGACATATACATATATCACACCCATAGCCATATAGTACCTCTATTTTTCCAAACGCTGCTCTTCAAACATAATGTGCGCATTTACCTTGTTGGAATTTATGAATGTGGGTGGACTGAGAGAAAGTTCAAATGCACACTGCATAAATCCAGCTGGACCATGTAATAATGTAATACATGGAGAAAATGTTGTTATATGTGAAAACTAGGAGCACAGATCAAATATAGATTAGTCAAAATGAGATGGATTAACAAGTCTCTCGGGCTAATGAAATTTCTTGTCCAATTTAAAAAGCAGTATTTAAAAGGCAGTAAACAGAGCAGATGGGAGAGTTTTTTATTAATGTAATTGATACCTATCCAGGGATGGTTTGCTGAAAATGCATGCTCTTTTTCAGCATGGCCCTGCCTGGTAGCTGCTCAGTAAAACCAGTGTTATATTGTTGGCCTGCGAGCAGCTCCACTGTAGCTATTGGGAGTTAAGGGCCTTAACTTAACTCGATGGTAGCTCTTAAGTGAGAGAAGAGTGTTTATCTTTCTCTTTCCCCACCCAGATTACATTGTGCTAATGCACACTTGTCTCTCTGCAGTAACTATACAGCACTGATCGGCGTGTGGATCTACGGTTTCTTCGTCATGGTGCTGCTGGCCCTGGACTTTCTCTACTACTCAGCTATAAACTATGAGCTGTGCCGGGTCTACCTGGAGAAGTGGGGTCTGGGAGGACGCTGGCTGAAGAAGGCGAGGAGTCAGTGGCACAGATCCATGTCAGAGGAGAGCGAAGCCCAGGCTCAGGCCCAGCCCATGGTCCCCAGTCACTACCAGCCCAGACACAGTCTCAGAGGGGAGAGCCACAGCCCCACGCTCCTGCCCTATAACACATCCACCGCCTGGTGAGTCACTGTCTTTCGCACAAAGATTGCCAATATGCAGTTTGGCAAGGATTTGTACTGTAAACCTAAAATGATCATCAAACAGACTAGAGGTTTTGCAGTTGCGGCACACGTCTCCTAGCAACCACGGCTGGTACCATGCACATGTTATGGTTAAATATATAATAATAACCCAACAAAAAAGAGATACCTGAAAGAGATTGTTATAGTGTGGGTGTAGATCTATTCACTAACATTATCAGTAAAAGAATAGTCTTTGTTGTGATACAGGAAACTGCCTTGTCTTTAGTCCTAGTCCTGTTGGTCCTAGTCTCTACTCCAATGCACTCTGAGTTGTAGCCCTGATTTGGGAATCTTTCATGGTATGGGTTTTTACCTCTCCCAAAAAGTCCTGTCTGCTCCTTTGACTTTTTCCCCTACAAAAGTCGGCAAGCTCTAAAATTAAAGATCTACGTTGAATTTCACTTACCCAAACAGATGTCCCTAATCCTTCACTTGTCTACGCTACATCTCCTATGCACAAATAAACTTTTAGACTTAGACTGTTAAAGACAGGTATACTCCAAATCACCAAAGTAATGAAATAAAAGATGGCTGACAGATGCCTCAAATTCTTAGTCGGTACCCACGCACGCTGCTGCCACCGGTCATTGTTCGACCTGTGCAGTCCAAGTCAAAGGTTGGCAATATCTCTGCTGCCTAAAGAGCCCAGTCTCATGAAGATCTCCATGAGGATGGTGGAAATCTCTTTGCAAGAAAGTCTTATAAAGTGGGTCAGTTGAATTAATCCAATCCAGGTTCAAGCTGTGTTATATATCCTATATATTATATGGTAAGCGTGTTATATATCCCATATACCACGGCTATGGTATATATCCTATATACCACCTTACCATGGCAACCATTCCATATTACTCCGCTGTAAATATCGACCTAACGGGAAAGAATGACATTAACTTTGGTCGTTGCTTGGGACTACTCAAAATAGCAATTTTGTAATTTTAGTTTAATGTCTGCAGAATATTGCAGAAATTGCAATTTTACAAGCACAGAATTTAAAAAGCTTACTGCAGAATTTGAGATGTTTTACCGCAGAATCCTGGGGGGCCTGAAAAAATTGTTTTACACTTCAGTAGCATATTACAATAAATTATGAATTGAATTATGAAAATCCTAGGGCAATTATTGCTATCATTCGGGTTAGGAGTAAATGTAGTGGAACATGCCTAAGAACTAGGTCAAAATCTTAGTAAGCAGAAACAAGCTCAAGGGGCCCATCACAGACACTCTTTTACTTATATTCTATTTCTACTTCATTTCTTTATTCACTCTATTTCTCTCTCTGCCTCCTTGTCTTGTTTTGCTTTGTACTCTTTGTGTTGTGTTACATAGTGAGCAACATGGCAGGGCAACAATGTGTCAAGCAGGACAAATTAGGGTATCTCTAGCATACTTTTCCTTGGCCAACAGGGAGAAAGCTGAACCACCAGGCTCCCCATACAGCCCCACAGTTCCTTATTATCAGTGCGTGTGCATACACACACAAGCATGCACATGTGATTACTGCCTACGAAAACTATACGCTGAGTATACACAGCAACTCCCTTTTCACAGCTATTCACTGGTAAGGAAGAAATTCTAAAATATATTTGGCCTGAGTAAGTCTTGGTATCAATATTTTAAGAATTCTGCCCTGCAATCTACTAATGGATATATATTTTTTTTTCTTAGAATCTGATCTGTATTTGTCTTTCATCTCAAAATAGCTGCACTCTGTCTCAACATCAACCTCTGTTTGAAAAGAGAATTTTTCTACCATTCACTCTGACCAGCTCATTACAGAGCTGTTATTATTAATGAACAGAATAGAATAAGGTGCAAGCTGCACTGCCAGCCAGAGGCCCCTAACTCATATTTAACCGGATTGTCTTGACTCAGAGTTACATTAGAAAATCCTGAAAAACACCATCTGCTGTATGACCTTTCATTTTCTCTTTTTATTACCTTTGAGAGTAGTCACAGGAGTTAGTTTAGGCAGCTCCCAAGTTGTTAGGTTCTGTTTTACTGTTACTAAAACATACAAGATGACTTACAAGGCTAGGAGTGTGAACTATAACAAACAGCAGCCCCCAGGAACACTTCTTATCTTGGCAGACATTGTTCAGACTTTTATGGTACAGCTGCACAACCATAAAGCACAATCTGAACAAGCCTAAATCTTTGGTAGTCAATTTTTCATTCAGTTCTTAGACACCATACTCCCTATCTGTGTGACTGGGGCTCAGAGCCTCTTGCTAGAGCCAGACAGCTCTCTCTGGCCATGATAATTTAATGAGGGCAGAGGTTTGACAAATGGGTTTGAGAACCAGTGTGGACTGTGCAAGCCAAGGCCATGACACAGATAGAAGAGCTGGGATGCTATAGAGGGATCCTCCGGCTGCTCTGCTGGTGGAAACATGCTTAACTAAGACTCAACATGTCCACAGAGGCTCCTCATTAGACATGGAGGCATTTCAGTATGAGAGGACTCATCAATCTCAGACTGGATAGGTTGACCTGTATACCGGCAGTCTTCCAGCCTTAGCAGGGGAATGTCTATAAAAAGATATTGGAACTGGAGCAGAATGCTCATTGTTGATGACAAAGTGGCCCTAGAGGTTGAGAGCATGTTAACTTCATGGTAATTCATGCTGATGAGTGATCGGAAGTGCTTTGGCCTATGGCCTATAATATTAGGTTGAGTGGTATTAGGTTTGAGGTAATCATCTTTTACCCCTGACACATTGACACAGTCTCACTGTGAAAAAAAAATCCTTACTATGCAAGAACAAAGGTTTGATAGGTTTTCACTTTCACACAATTAAGCACTTTTATACTTTTCTCAATGCAAATGATATTTAGGCCTTTTGTTGGATGTGGTGAGTAACCCTTGTTGTGGCTGAATGTATACTACAGTGGACATTGCCCACACAATGCGTCATCAGATGGCCTTTAGTTTATTTGCGGGGGTACAAAGCTTCATCCCCAGAGAGGATACAGGGTAATGGCTGAGAAAAACTGGGTCCACTTAGTCGAACATCTGTTGGCCAAATGTAAACAAACAGAGATGGGGTCAAGTCCCACAACTGGCGCAGCATCATCTAAAAACAACCCAGTCACACAACAAATCAGGAATCCAGCACAAATGGTTACCAGTCCAGCGCAGCAATCTTGACAGTGAGTCAAAGTACCAAATCATCTCTTTGCTAAGATCTATTTTCTTCAGAGAAAGTGCAACTTGGCATCTAACGTGTGGGAATACTGTTTACCATAATGCTACGTGAGAGGGCTGGTATGTGCTGCCTCAGATCTGTTGTGGGTTCAGCGTGGGCGGCCTGGGAATCTGTTATTACTTTCTCTCTGTGGATACCCTTTATTAAAGTCTGCTATTCAGGTATTCAGTTCAGTTTGAACAAATAAAGGAAACTTTAATATTGTCAGTTCTCACCGAGCAGTGTATGATCCATGTGCGAGCAAGACGGGATCCTGCCAAGTTAGATATTATGGTTTAACTTCACTTAATAAGTACAATGCCTCCTTTTTTCATGAGTTACAGCAGGAAATGGCCAGTAGACAGAAGTTTACACTCAGGATAATGCAGCACCAAGCTAGCCCGTGACTGAAACCTGACAAGCAGACACCATTTGCAGGTTGCTCTCATCTAAAATGTCATGCAGTAACATGAGTGGATATATTAGTATGGGTGGTCTCAGTAATCCCAGCAGAATCAGTCTTCACTGATGGATATACAACTTAGATATATTGTCTGAGAAAAAGACCTGAGGCATCTAAGATTTCTTTGTAGATTTTTACATCACAGTTCTCAGGGGGACTCTCTTGCAACCCTTAAACGGTAGTAAACACAGCTGTTCTTGGAAGCTCCCAGTATATTGCCATAAAGCACTTAGCAGCATTAAAGCACTAAATATTGAAACTAAAACTTTGTCTGAGACCTCTGGTTATGCCAACGCTCTTTTCCCAGAACAAAACGCAATTCCAGCACTTCATGGCACTGGATAGCAACGGGATCTTCTGGACTTCTAGACACCAGAAATAACATTTAAGGGAGCTGGCAGCAAGAACCTTCTCTATTATTACCTCTTTTACATTCCTTGTGTAGTGTGCCCACAGCCCACACTGATACTCTTCCCCTGATCATTAAAAAATACATGACTTGATGTTGGTTTGGTGTATGTTGAGTATCAGCCAAGAGTATCGCAGCTGAAAGTGTGAAAAATGAGGTGTGGGGCAACATCAGATGACACCACTGCCCGTCAGCCAGAACATGTCAAAGAATTTGTTGGTAATTAGCAAATCACTTGGCCCCGATATCATAGCAGAGCCTTTTGGCTCTTCCCAGTCATCCAAGGTTGGTAGCTTCCTGGGCCAGCTGAGCTCAGGCTTGGGCAGAGTGGTCCAGGCGAGGTGGCATCTGTCACCACATTCGGCATACCTGACTCACCAGCCGTCATCACACTGCCTTTTTCAGTCAGGCTTCGGTGACTCAACATTATCAGCCAGCCTGCTGTCTAGTAAATGGAGTCTCTATCGCTCACTCAGTCACTGTCTGTTACGTTGCTTTGGTCATAGATGGCCATCCCTAACAGCAGCACTTAAGTACCTGCCAGTCTGTCTGCCAGGGAAATGACACACAACTACATTCTGCTCAGCTCGGGAAGCTGAAACAGCATTTCATATTGGGTTTTTTTGAGACACTGAGCGTGATCAAAGCCTAGCTCTGTCTCCTGCATAGTCGCATTCGTCTTTGAACACGCTGGGTGGTTTTAAGTGTTAATAATAACATTATAAATTATGAAATTATACCTGCCCTGTCTGTCCGTAGAGCAGCATGCCCAGACCTTGTCCAATTAGAGCAACACTCTCCATGTGGTGGGTGAGTTAATTAACATCATAGATGCTATACAGAAGACAGCCAGGCACAGAGTTCTGCTGCAAGCTGAAGGGAAAGAACATGAGAACAGGCTTACTGCTTTTCAAATTGTAGAAAGGATTTGAGCAGAAATCTGGGGCTACTGTATAAAATGTGTTCTGTATATTTTTGTGCTCTATTTGCCAATAGAAAATGTACCAAACAATATAGAATTGTTAAGTTGTCATACATTTATATTGCATTTTAGACATGTTTGTGCAGACAATAAAATAATGTGGTCATAGTTAACCAACAGTACAAGCAATCAGTTTTAAGGAGTACAGCCACAGCACCCTGACAATAGATGTACCAATGATGAAGGCATCATATATGATAGAAGAGTGCAAGGTAAATAAGTAAGCATTAAGGAAAAAGGCAGAACATTTTATTTTCCCTTTTCATGCAAGCATAGGCAGAAGATGAGGCGGATGTGATTCAGGGGGGAGAGGGGGATGTGGAGTGTTTATGAGAATTACTTATTTATAAATGATTTCAGCAAACCCTTTCAGCTTTTTGAAATGCATGGCTGCTCTCTTTTAGATTGCTTTTGTATTTTTGTAATTTGTAATTTTCAAGCCAATATTTTGTATATACAAAGATCAATGTGGACCATGAAGCACAAAGCACACAGATCGTGATTCGGAGACAATTTCAGTCACGCACCTAAAAACATGTCCCTGTTGCTCAATAGGATCCAGGCGATTTTCCCAAACAATAACAGTGGCAACTCATTGGTATCTGATGACAACAATGTGTGCTCTGGGCTTAAAGATGGCCATTTGGATGGCTGATGTTTGCAGAGGATAAAGCAATGATGCAGCCATATTTTTCCTGATGTTTTTCATCATTTACAGTTCATGTATGGTGCTCTTCTAACATCTTGTTTTCCTTTTGGGCAGACTGATGCTGCGAGTGGACAAATGGAAGAGTAGCAATGCCTTGTTTGCCACAGAGGAGAGTGCCCCACAGACACCGATCTCTGGATCACAGACACAACACCATTGGTGTTGCAATGACTACCATCCCCTTCTAATGAGCACAAAACACCCCTGGACCAGAAGAAGCAGGTCAATATGGCTAATAGAAACTCAGTTGAACAAAGGCTGCAAAGAAACACAGAGGATGACCATATTGCTGCTACCTAAACCACAGCAAAGGAGCAACAAACAGTTCAGTGAGCCTCTGAAACAGCTGGCAAGGTTTGGAGTGTCCCAAGCAAACCTGAGCTGAACTGGATGAACTGTAGTTGCAAGTGATGAGGCTTGCCTGTTTTAAAAAAAAAAAAAAAAAATCATCTTTCTAGATATAAAGTGTTTATTACACTGCTGTGTCAGTTTGTGTTCAGTAGCAGTTAGACACAGTTGTGGATTATCTATTTGGTGATTTATTTATGTGAACTAGTCAGATAAATATATGAGTGGTTAACATTCGGAACACGTTATAGCTGAGGTTGATGCTGAGCATCTCACTTAGGGTAGGGCGTTTTGTTACTCGTTGATACCACAGACACAAAAATGTCTTTCCAGCCATGTTGAAAACAACATCTTCTATGAAATGTTCTTGGTCTCCTTTCTGCAAAAAGAGCTTTTTCTCTATAGTGTAACTTGTCTGACAAAGACATAATGCCATACAGAATAACTGCTGTAGATCAAAATGTGTCAAGATTTCTCATTGGCTCATTGAAGGTGAAGATAGGGCTCGTGAAGACCATTAATAATCTCACCCAAAACTAAAACATGGATCAGGGATGACTCCATAACAGCAAAGAGAGCTAGCTTTATGCTAACAAGCTCAACAAATTCCTTGGCTGTCAGCGTGTGTATTGCAATTAAGTCCATTATTTAATAAATAAATAGAAAGTAAGTGTGTGAAAGTTTCCTCGGTAACCTTGTCTGATGGCATGTTTGCCCTCCCTCGTTAGCGGAGCTGCCTGAACAACAGCTCCATTAGCAATATGATGCAAATGAATATCCATTTGGTTCATTTCTACAGAGCACTCTGTGTCCCACAATGGTAATAGACAATTGTACGAGATTAGCCATAATAGGAAATGTAAAAACGCCCCTGATTGTCAGCAATAATGTACAGTAGCTCATTCAGAGGGATGACATTGTATGTAAAAGTGAGGGGCCGGCCAAATGAGCGTACAGTGCACTGAGTAATCGCTGAGGTGTATCATCGAGGCTTTCACTGGGGTTACATTTACTGGGAAGGTGAAGTCAATGGAATGGATGTATTTCAGGATAATGAACTCCTATCGAATAGATTCCCTATCAGCTTTGCAGTGAGAGAAGAGTGCCGTGAATCTATCGCCATATTTTAAAGAAAAGCTATCACTTCATGCTCACTTCTGAGCTAATTACCGGCAAGTACTTTCTCAGCGATCCATAAAATGCTCTTTTTTTCTGTCCGGGGAAGGCAAATAAAGCAGCTGTGGATGCCATATTGTATGTGAGGGACAGAGTGTAATGGGGGAAGACCAGGTGGTAAGGGGGTAGGTACAGTGGGAGAGGGGTATCTCTGTCCCAATCCTGCAGCTGTAACCTGTACTCTGACAGCTGCCAAGCGTCTACGTGCACAGAATTCCTGGTGTGCTCGCTCACACTGCCATGTCTTTGGTGAAGGCTAAGAGGACATCCCATTAATCGTTATGAGCTGGAATCCCCTCAACTCCTGGACGAGCTTTAACGCTAGAAAGGCCAAACTGAAGTCAGCTGATGGCTGTTTTGAATTTTAGAATGGAAATATCTCAGCTTTCGCAAAAAAAAAAGGTCCCTCCATGACTTTTCCCAGACCCAGTTTCTGCACAAACCAGTCGATTTTTCACACAAGGAAATAGTTTTGATAATTATATTTACCCTCAATCACTTGACAGCTTGTTGGCCTTCTGTTAGACCAACCCATTGGTATTTCTACTGTTAATGTGACTCACACAACACAAAAAATGCACAGACAGAACAAGCCAGCAGTGAGACTTGGGAGTTTGCCATTCTTTTGTTCCGTGAAGTTTAAGTGGGCCCTAGCAAAACTCTGGTCAAGCGCTGTAAACGTTCCTGCCACCATCATCTTCAGTTATCAGCAATAATATTCAAATTTGCTGAGTTGTTAGAGCAAGTTAATTCCCATTTCAATGGCTAAAGTTGAATTGCGTGTTCGCCACGGCAGACTTGTGCCATCACATTCGGCGTAGTGAAATAGGCTGTGCCCAAGTAAAATAATTGGCTCGCAGAACAGCAATGGTTCTAAATTACGCTCCTCAGCTCCCTCTCCTCCTCGCTATACCCCGGAAAAGTGAGCAGGTAGCAATGAGCAGGGAGAAAGGAGATTCTTTTTAACACCTACAGCAACACAAAGGGGATTTAATTGGGCCTCAAAGCTGGAGAAGTGGCAAAGATCAGATGTAGTAGAGAACACGTCTTTCCAGGAGGCTCTGTGATGTACCTGAGGCCCTGTAATAAGGTAAAGGTGGTCCCTTCTAATCACCAACAATGTAGTGGTCACACCCAGGGAAAAACCTTTGTCTCGCCCCCAATAAGCCTGTGGCAGAGACATAAGAGGATACCCCCCCCCTCCCAACACACATACCCCCCTGCCCTTTCTCAAAATGTTACGACTAGTTTTGTGATATTTTCTGTTTTGACTCTGGCCCGACGTGACGTGGTGAATCGTATCGGCTCCCCCCTCGCTGAGGATGGGAAGGAAGGAGCCCACATCTGTTTCAGTCTCTCCAGGTTGTCATGGTAACAGTTGCCTTACAGTCGAATTCCCCACCTGTACACAGAAGCTTTGTAGTGGTTTATACCTCACGTTGGGTGTGGTGGTGATGGCCGTGTGCACCACGTTCTGTCTATGTATTACTACTAGATAGAATGTTCAGTACCGTTTTCAGTTGAATTGTTATTGCACTTGTTGACTTTGTATCGTTACGACAGGGAGAAATAAAGTTTTATCTTTTCCAGTGTGTTTAAACCTCTGTGTCAAGTGCTCTTTGGAAAAAACTCTTCTTTCTTTCATGACACCTTCAAAGCCACTGAACACCCTCTGGTTTTATTATGGTCAAGTCAATACAGCATCACGTGATCCATCCTGCCTCAAAGTAGTGACCTTCTCAAAGCTTGACAGAGATATATCCAACACCGGAAACATCATTAAGGCAAAGATATGACAGCAACGCATGGTGGGGTTAGACAGACACTGGGACAGGGGCGAACATGTCATGCCTCAACACCTTGTTTTAAATCAGACACCTGGTACTGTTCGCTTGTGTCAAAGGACGCTCCAATTGAGAAGATGTCAAAGTTTGTTACCAAGTTGTTAACAAGTCCTTGGATCTAATTTTACCCAACCGTCATTCCCCTCTGTCTATCACTCGGGTTGCACTCGTCAACTGCATCCTCAGGTCGCCATGTCCATTCATTCCCTCCCTCTCCTGCTTCCTGTAACTGTTCTGCCCATCTTCTCTTTTGAAACCGCTTGCTGCCATCCATCACCATTTAAAAACCATTGCCTGAATTTTCCACATCCTGCTGTTATTGAGGAGCCAGAGATACATCCTGCCAACATTTATCTATTAAAACTCCATTAGGCCCTACTCTCCTATACCCTGCCCGCTCAAGCCGGATCCTCTGTAGTTCTGACACCACATTACAGTCCACCTTAAGTGGATATTAATGTTGCTTTTTGATGAAGTCCATTTATATTGGCTAGTGTTAACTTTCCAGTGGTGAAATGGTGGACCATACCCAAAAGAAACATAAATGGACTATATTGAAATATGTTCTGCGGCAATTTGTTATATATTATTAAAAATATATATTATACTATATTATCAAATATATGATATATTATAAAACAATATGTAATACACAAACTTTTATTTAACAGTTTGTAATATTATTTTAATGCAGCCACAGTGGGATATTCCTTTACCACTGAAGCGTGACAGGCGGCACAATACACAGAACAACACACAACCAGGACGCTGCTCACACAGATGGAACAGAATACCATGGTACAGAAAACATACAGTAAATCGGACACCTGCCAAGTATCTGTGTTGTGTGAAGGTTGTTGCGTCTCAGAAGATGTCAAAGTTTGTTTCCAAGTCTTCAATCACAGTCGATGCTGCTGAGAGGCCACACTAAGAGGATGGGCGCCTCTCCAGCACACTAGAAACAAATGACCCTTTGAGCCTTTCATTCTGCAGAGTGTAGAGTTGGAGAGAGAACTGAAATATTTTAGTAGAAGAATTGCTACTTCCGTTAAAGGAAAAATTCACCCTCAGATACTCTTACACTGTTTGATATCATCAACCTGTGATGTCCCGATACAGTTATTTCGTGTATCCACTTTCCCTTAACCTGTTTCATCTACTTCTCTACTTCAGTGATTTACTTCATTTCCCAGAATGCCTTTCAACAACCCCCAGAAAGGGGACGTCAACTTGTTGCTCTCAATCAAAGGTGGGTGTATTGACATATAACTATAGCTAGCCAGCCAGCTAGTTTTAGATAGCTGAATTTTTTCTTCTATCAAACTGTGTGCTGGAAATATCTCAATGTGGCGTCACGTCATCTACGTTTAGCCAGTTATCCTAAACAGATACATTTATTTAATGAAGTCCTGCATACTGGGTTCATCATTAATGCAACTTTGGGATCAATAAATACTGACTATTAAAAACAGCCAATCAGGAAAGAGTCAGACGAGCTATCACACTATGTAAATATGACTTTGAGATCAATTGATATAGACAATTATACATCCCAATGTGATTTCTGGATCAATACAGCCAATGAGGAAAGGGAAAGGGGCTTACATGACATAACCAATCGATAAGAAACTCTTTCTGGAGTCTGGCAAGCCATCACTCAAGTCACTGGGAGTTGGGGATCAATAGATGTAGTTGATGAAAACCAGCACAAAATATTTTTGGGACGGACCGACAGACCAACGTAGCTGCTGGTCACAGCTAAGAAGAGCACTTTATTAATCCACATGATGTGTCACACACACAGCATGCAGGAAGTGGTGACCGCCAAACACACACATGCATGCAGGGAGGGTGGCTGCGGAAATTAGTCCTCTGCATTTAACCCATCCGTTACGCTGCCCCTCCATGGGCAGCCAGGAGCAGTGGGCGTCCCTCTCGTCGGCGCCCGGGGAACCAACAGCTCCAGATCTTGATGTCCACGTCATGGTCGGGGACTGGACAGGAGATAGCGATCTTCATGCATGTTTTTCCAATTGGGGTCCTTATTGTGGAAGAGGACCCCATGTGAGCACGGGGAGAACATGCAAACTCCACACAGAAAGGCCCAGGAGATAACCCACCTGGGCACCCCAGAGTCAATGAAGCCCCAGGCGGGAATCGAACCCAGGACCTTCTTGCTGTGCCACCGAAAACAGAAAACAACAGAAACAACAAAATGTACCCAGAAATGCAAGATACATCTCCTATACCTGTTTTTTGAGTGTTAGTTTTTGTGAAGTGGATTTCTCCTTTAAATCCAAGTAAAAGTACTTGAAAAATTGCTAAAATTAAAGAGTAGCTCACGAAAAATACTCAAGCACTTACTTGCTTTACTGCAAATGCCAGGTCTCATTGTATTCATTGCTTTTAATTCTATGAAACAGACTCAAGTGAACGTAGGAATAAATACGTAGCTATGACTCGAGTAGAGGTGAAAGTACAGACATGTTAAACTACTCAGACTACTCAAACTACTCTTAAAATCTACTCAAGTACTTTAACCAGTTATTTTCCACCTCTGATGTAACCCGATTGCTGCAACAACTGCTGTGTTGCATCAGTATGCTGTTTGGTGGGTGTGCAATATTGTCCAGAATGATATCAATTTTCAACATGACTCTGTTACTGCACAGTTGGTTCAGTGATTCACGATTGGACACGCTTTAGTGATAATCTTTCCCAGTCTGTTTCCATCCTCTTTTCTGATTCTGATTGATTCGCCTCACAGCTAAGGATACTTAACAGGACGCTATTGTAAAAAATCAGACGCATCCTGTCACAAACATGGAAAGAATTAAAGGAAAGTTCCTCCCTTGGATAATCTTACACTCCAGGAGTCATTTTATGAAGTGTTAATTAACCTTTTTGTGGTATCCACTTTCCCTCAACCTACCTCGTCTACTTCTACTTCAGTTAATGATTTTCTACATTTCCCAGAATGACTTCCACAACCCCCAGAGAACGTTCCTGAACCTGTAGTATTCAGCTGGGTTTTAGGCGTAGGCGGAGAGAGCGGGAGCGATGGTTAAGAGCAAGAAAGCGAGTTTTTCTGGTCGAGATTGTGGCTGCATTGCATTTTGGTCTATTGCCTCAATAGCCTCTACTGTCGGTGGAGAAATTGGTATCTCTGCCTCTTCCACAATGGATTTCTCCTTGTATGATTGAACATTGGTGCAAAATGGGGGATCTACTATTGAGGGACTGACACCCAAACCTGATAGATGGATGTTTATCTCCTCTTAAACTCCATCATAGCTGCACTGGAAATATCTCGTATAATGTTTGGCCGGTTATCAGTGGAAATAAGAAAAATACAAACAACATAATGGACCAAGAAATGCAAGGTACATAATAATAGCTGTATTTATTTCCTCTGTAGAGCCTGATTGTATTATTGTACAGGCCTTTGTGTTTTCACACAATGTTAGTGACATTACAAGAACCTATAATTATCTCCAGAGCCTGAAGCTCCACCCTCAATAATACATTCACCATCTCAGACCTTCTCTAGGTGACAACAAACTGTTTTGTTGAATGCATTTGTTATTCAGCATGAGATGTTCAGGATGTTCATAATATCTCATATTTGTAAAATATTATATATGCATTAATGTAAGATTTGTTTTGTTGAAAATACCAATGTAACTTACATCAGTCTGATACTATATCTACATGCAATGGATATTATAACAATTTATATTCAAATCAAATCAAATCACATTTATTTGTATAGCCCTTAATCACCGTTCCAGTCTCTAAGGGCTTCACAGTGCCCAACATGAGAAACAATAAATGGTTAGTACATGACATCCCCCAGCCTTGGACCCTCACAGAGGACAAGGAAAAACTCACAAAACCTTTTAGGGCAAAAATGGGAGAAACCTTGGGAGGGACTACTCAGAGAGGGATCCCCCTACCAGGACGGTTGGGTGTGCAATAGATGCCGAGTTTGGGCAGTATTAGATTATAAAGTTTAGTAAGATCTATTTCACAAATGAAAACTGAGATTAGGTGAGTTTACCCTCCACTACATGTTTGGTCATGGCAGAAAGAGATTGTTTCTATATTCTATATTCATTTCCAGCAAACAACAAACCCACTAGAAAATGATGGCCACATGCTCGTTGTTTTTGATGGAATTCAGATACCACCGTGGTTCTCAGTCTCAAAATGACCAAAACATGTGGTGAAAGTTTTAGTGGTCATCGCTAAAATGGCAAAAAATAAATAAATAAATGTTAAGAGAAACATTAGAGTGCTACAAGATATATTCAAGGTCTTCACTAGAGACCAGAGGCTTCATTAACACAATTGTTCTCTGATTTTCTACATGTCATTGTGTGATGATTGCCAAAAAAATATAAACTCCAGCATTCATACAATGCATACTGATAGAAATTAGTGTTAGCTTTTGATTTATTACAAAATATTGGACAAAATCAACGTCACCCCATAATATAACTAACTTTGGCGTGGGTTATGCAGCAAGTACATGATGTATTTGTGAATGCCCTTCATAAACGAGGCCCCAGAGCATTCCTGCTGTCAAACCATTGAAGGTGTTGTGTCGAACAGTGATTTCCCTCCCTGCATTTGCATGTACGCTTCCAGCTCCTGCCTCCTTCTCTGGGGTGGCTGCATGTAATATGTATTTATAATCTCCATGACGATACTGTAACAGCAGCAAGATGAGAGATGCTTGTTATTCTTAAACATTGATATGTTAATGCCGGCCTCGCCGAGCATCAGAAACAGTGAATCTCAAGTAGTAGGCTCCTTTAATTGGGTTGCAGGCAGAACCAGTGTTGATTTCCCCGTAGATTAGAGGTGGGTAGGTCCCGTCGGTTTCGCCCGAAGCAGCAGAAAGGGCTACCTTTGACCTGTTTCACCTCTCTGCTCCT
Organism: Hoplostethus atlanticus; assembly: GCA_034670405.1. Lineage (NCBI taxonomy): Eukaryota > Metazoa > Chordata > Actinopteri > Trachichthyiformes > Trachichthyidae > Hoplostethus > Hoplostethus atlanticus. The sequence goes on along the minus strand of JAXDDX010000001.1, from coordinate 2,159,065 downwards.
CCGCCTCCCTCTGACTTGCGGTTACTCTGGCAACTAATCTGGGCAGTTGGACAATCAAGGGCTGAATTTTGCCTCCTCAGCTCCTCCCTCTCCACCCTGCTTTCCACTGGCACTGATTCTGGCTCCCGTGGCGGACAGTTTGGTCGTTTGAGCTGAGTGCTGAGTGCTCTTTCTCAGTAGCAGTCAGTCCAGTCTGCATGGTGGACAGTTGTGTCGCTTGGGCTGCATTTTCTCTGTAGCGCCTTCATCTGATTCCACCAACTCCACCCTCTGCCCTGCCACAGCGTCTCCCGCATTGCAGACTCATGTTTGACTCGTCAACCATACCGGTAACGTTAGTGTCGTTAGTCTATGATGCTGCTTTGTAGGCTCAGCTCCCCTTTTTATACACAGGAAGATGCATCTGTTCAGTGAGACATGTTACTCATGTTTCTCGAAAAAAACACTTTCACCAAAGTCACGGACTCTTGCACCTGTATCTGTCCATACAGTTATTTGTCTGGAGAGAGCAGTTGGTTTCACAGTAGTGGTGTGGTTTCCTGTAAAAGGAGCTCGAAGCCTCAAATGTTTTCTTTTTATATGCAAATCTGCCTCTGCCTAGTGGCTTATATATATATGCTATTTATATGAAACAAACCGAGTCACACAACTCTGAAAACTGGTGACATATGGCCTAAAGGAGAAAGAAGAGGACGCTTTATTTGGAGGGGAGAACGTTCAGTCCTCAAACATTTCATCCCCGTTTGTCCTGTTGGATTAGAAACTGCTCAGACAAAGCTGTGACTTTTTGGTGATACAGTGGTGATTCACCTTCTTTTGACTTTCATTCTCATTCACGTTCTCTTGTGCGACAAGGTTGTTATCTCCGCCAAGGAGGTTTTGTTTTCTCCTGTTAGTTTTTTTGTCTTTCTGTCTGTCAGCAGCAGGATATCTCAAAAACCTCTGAACAGTTTCCATGAAATGTGGTGGACAGATAGACCAAAATTGATTCGATTTTGATGGCGATCCTTTTTTAGCCATAACTATGAGATAATGGTGTGTTTGCAAGGTTTAAAAACAAATTTGAGTGATGGGAATGATGTGTTTGGTGTAACAGCAGCTTGGAGAACTTTGAGAACAACACAAACCTCTCTCTGGGCTGCTGATAAATCAGTGTTTTCTCCAGCTTGTCTGATAGAAAAAGTGACAATCTGCCAGCCTCCTCAGATTGCGGGAAAATCATGTTGACTTGTGTGTTGTGCTTTTGATTGATTCAGGGTATCGCTCTAAAATCCAGCTCTAACTCGCCAAGTATCTCAACATAGCACACAAGGTTAAATATGATTGATGAATTGTAGCCTACATGATAGAAGTTTTGCAGGTGTTCTTGAGATTCATCAATTGAGGAAGCACTAACTAATATGTTCCACACAAGAAAGAAAGTACATGAACAAAAAAAGCAGTCCAAGGCCAGATTCAAACCCAACCAGAGGAAAAATCTTTTGCTCAGAGAGACTTTTCTTCATCTCTTAAGAAATAGGGAAAATCTCTATTTTGTATAATTCTGTGATCACGTACATCTGAAGTGTCTCTCCTAAAGCCCTCTTAGGAGCAAAGAGGAGATAACAGAGAGAATAACTTACTATATAATAGTAATACGTTCCTATTCTATGGCTTCAATAGGAAAATGCAGCCGTATGTGAAAACTGAGCATGTTTGAGAAGAAGCACCCAAATCGTAGGAGTCATAAACCTTCATAGTGAGTTTTCTTTGAGACCTTTCTCTAATCTCACGGTCTTGTGCATGGAGACATATTCAGGAGAGTTAAATGACTCATTTAAGATCATTTGGAGAGCTCTTGTTTTGATCAGAGTGAGATAAACCTGAGCTTACATGTGATTGTTTCTTCAACTTCAACCAAGTTTTAGGTTTAACAACATTTGAGACAAACTTTACAACTTCAAAGTTATTGTAAGGACAGGCATCTTAGGAAATGTAATTTTTTTTTTCATGTATAAATATCTGAATTGTCCTCATTCACAGATAGAGACCAATTTGGGGTGACTCAAGTCAATATCTACAGTAGCTACATATCATTTTTGCTCATATAACCCATTTCCTGTATTGAAAAGCCTGACAATGGATCCACTTCTGAAATGCAGGCTGCTGTCTCATTTCAACTGCAGACATGTCTATCATCCATTTCATGGTTTGACCTCAAACAAATCACAATGATTTTTGCCTGGCTTAAAATGTTCCCAATTTTCAATGAGCAAATCTAGCTGACAGTCACATGGGATGAAGAGTTCAAGGGTGGTGGAACAGAAGACCAACTCAAAACACTGCATGAAGAGACGCCATCTGAGTTGATGGATCATTTAAACTGTCTGCGGAAATGGCCAATTTAAATGATGAACAGGAGGATCTCTCTCTCTCTCTCTCTCTCCATCCACAAGAAAAATGCTCTTTCAAGAATTGATTAGTATTGGGCGAGTTGTTGTTGTTCTTCAGTGTCAGCTAATGTTTGCTGTGCTTTCATTCGAAGACAAAAACAAAGATATGTACTTGGCGATATTCTATTGCACCAACTAATGGTCATACAACCAGGATGGAGAGTTGCAGAGAGCGGGTATGACCTTTCTGGGAGCGATTTGCCGATCATGCCAAGTTGACATCATTACTTAGTCGGCAAATTCCATTTATCAACAAAAAAAAATGTTGCGCTTCAAGCAAGTGTCAAAACGTTCAGCTCTTCTGAGTCATAATTCACAAAAAGTACTTTGATGGAAACTCAGCTTGTCATGTATTTCTCTCTTTATGCTTCCCTTCATAACCCCACGCCTCCTTTACCCTTGTGTAACATTGAGTTGTCATCACTTTAATGGTAAAAATCACATTTTCACAAAATAATTGCATTAGCATTTACATCTTTAAAATAGAAGAGGGTGTAGCCTGTTGGCAAGTACACAGGGAGAAGCGGAAAAAAAATACATTTACAAACATTATATTTAAAAGTGACAGTCAAGAGCAGGGTTGTTTTTTACAGTGAGGATGAAAAGTGGCAGGTACGCAGAGGTACTTTTTGATTGAATGAGAAACAAGACAAACCATCAATTTTCAAGAAGAAAAAAACGTCACTTCTCCAAAAACTTTGAACTGCTGCTCTGCCACAAACTAATCAGAGGCAAACAACAGCCCAGGGGTGGCACTCCAACATCAATTCTTCATGTTGTTCGTTGCTTTAATTCTTTATTTGTGTTATGACCCATTTTCTTTTAGGTGAAAACAATCATGCTGATGCCTTTCTGCTTGTTTTTGAAGAGCCTTCGTCAGTTCAATCAATCATCAATTTTGTTTAATTTTTAGCCTTTCATGATGTTATCCATGCTGACTTTTATATATTTAGCGGGCTTCACTGTCAACAGAATCTAAAATGGTGAGAAAGGAACAACGTTTGATGTAAAAGCTACTGAAGCTTACTCTACTGTGACACTGTAAGTCACTCTGTATGGGAGCATCAGCTAAATGCCTAAAAAAAACTGTACCCTTCGAGTACCCGGATGTGTGTGATGTTGCAGCAGCTTGGAAACAGAGGAAATCATAGGCTTAAGAGTCCATATCTTCAGCTTCATCCACATTTCCAGTCGCTGAGTTTCTCTTCACGCCCCCCCCTCCCCTCCTCTCTCACTTCCCTTTGTACTTCTTGAACAGGGCGTACAGGACCTTCAAGGTGGCAGCGGCATCCTGAGAGACGACATCTGTCACAAAATCCACAGGATGCCATTTAATGCCTTATTTATCATGCAGGATCAGCATGACCAAGCCACTTGGGCGGCAGGGGTTTCTTTTTACCAACATTAGCTGATAAGTATTCTCACAATGCAACTTAACAGGTCATAGATCTGGAGGGAGAAAACAACATTAGATGGGGGTCTAATCAATACGTCCTTGGTGAGATGTGATCCCGGCAAAATCACTCTTTCTTGTGTGATTCCCTAATTAAATGAAGGTGGCATGAAGATGGACTCCACCAGCAGCTAAACTAATTAATCCACACTGTGTGCTCTCTTTGTAGACCTTGAGCGCCGGTTCTTCATTCCATCAGAGCAATTAAGCCGCTAATTAAAAAGACAGTAAAGATGAATTAAATTAGCCACTTGCTCCTGGGTTAGATTAATTGTGCCGGTCCTTACATGAACAGTTTTCATGTTCAGGCTTCGCTTTACGATTACAGGCAATGGCTGGCAGGCAATTTTTTTAATAATGGTCAAGGGGATTTTCATGCCCAGACAGTACACAGTGCATCTTGTCAATAACGGCTCTACAGGCAAGTGGGGAAAATCCATGTGTGCCGAGAGACACACAGGCACTGACTGATTCACACATTTAGTCAGTCACTCATTCACTTTCTCACGGATGTAATGAATGATGTAATGAGAGTTTGTGACATGACATTTCACAATAAAAGAAATTGGAAATATGTGTCTGCGATTTTAGCTGCAGTCTGAGATCTAAGAAATGATATTCAGTATGATGGTCTTTTCTATTTTGTAATGTCTGAACACTAAGACTAGCACGTTTTAGCTTGGGTCATCACACTTCCAGTTAGCCCAGCTCCACTCAATACTGTTTAGATGTATTAGGAAAGGCAAGACGGACTTAAGGACAGACTGACTAACTGGCTGATCGATTATACTTTAGCTCCTGATGTCCTGTGCCTTGGGAAAACCTCCAGTTGCTGGTTTGGTTTCAGAGGTCTGTTTGCTCTACTCTTCTAGTGAGAAATGTCCCTAGTTGCGATGTATACTGGCATGAAAAAGATGAAATTTAACTTACAGAAGCTTGTATTCACCCTGTTGATGGTTTGCACTTTTGTTTTGTTTTTATTTTCCCTCAGAAATAACAATAATAAAATATTTTTTTTCCAGTCATAATTGTCTTCATTCAGATTTTGCTCAAAATATCGAGTGATAATATAATAGTGATAGTAGTGATAATATTGAATCGTGAACCCGGTAATGTGTATCAAACTGAACCATGAGCTGAATGTATCATTATATCCTCAACATCAGTACAAGAATAAACAGGGAGTCGTAAAGATGCAATCAGAATCTCTTTCTACAGACGCTCACACACACACACACGCACACACGCACACGCACACGCACACGCAGTAGACACAGCAATAGCGGTTAAATCCCAATGTCTATCAGCAGACGACAGACAACAGAGTGACATTCTCCCCTTGACAGTGTCTCCCTCAGTGCTGCTCTCTAAATAAATGATCATGACCTCGGACTGAGCCAATCATCCGCAGTCAAATTCATATCGGCACGATTCACATTCTCATTCATATTCCACAGCAATTCCATCTTCCCTTCCAAAACACTGTCAAATTCACACTCCTCCGAGCAGTGGAGATTAACTCAAACTATCGCAGCGATCCACTTTCTCACTTGACACTGTGAACGGATTTGCCATATCCCTATCACCCATATAAATGTTCTGATAGAGGAAAATGTCTGAATTAGTATGGCATCGCTGTCTCCTAGCTACTGCGTACAGTCTTCGTTGTATATCTGTTACAATCAATTTACAATTTAGTTTTCATCCTCTGTGCCTAGCATTTTAAACTGAGTAAATGTAGCTTGTGGTCGGTGTTGTCAACAGATCAACTGCTTGTGACAACGAGACGGCACAACCGCACTCACCTTGCGGGTCAACGTTGGACACGTGCAGGCCCATGTCACTGAGGAGGTCCAAGGCCAGGGTCACATTATGAAGCTACAGGCCGCAGAGATCAAAATGTCAGACACATCAGTATCAGTGAACTAATATTGCTGAACACTACAAAAAATGTCCATCTTGACATTTAGTCTCATATTCAGCCTTAAAGGACAATTCCGGTATTTTTAAACCTGGCCTCTATATCCACAAAATCGCCTATTATACCGCAAAATAGGTCCAAAAAGTTTCGGAATTGCTTCGGTAGATCGGCTCAGTCGGCAGTCACTAAACGGCTCAATGGCTGCAACGTAATCTGACGGGGCATAGCCGGGCAGTCAAAGTACGTCCACTAAAAGTGCTTGATTTTGCCATTGACAGGCTCAGATTGTTATTCGTGTGTCTGACAAGTGTCTGACAACATTACTGAAAGGATCGCTACAGAAATAGACCTTTTTTAACCAGAAAACTAAAGTCTAGCTCAAGGAGAAGTCCTGCTCTGAAATGGACGGTGAACAATGGTAGTGTATAGCGAGAGGGTTCACTTGTTGCAGGAAGAGGACGGTAGAAACCTGACAAAGGTATTCTATGAAAGCTGCGCAAAGTCTTCCTCAACATTTTGTTGGCACAGTTCAGAAATGCGCAAAAACGAACCATTGTTGTTGTTTTTTATCTTTGGGAAAAACAAATACTCTAAACTATGCTTTCTATACTCCAACACACGTCTCCAACGCTGATTTACATTTTCACCATCCTCTTCCTGCAACAAGTCAACCCTCTTGCTTTCATAGACCACCTTTGTCACATTTCCAACAACTCTGAACTCTGAACTCTGAACTCTGAAATCTCGCGAGAGTTGTTGCAGGAAGAGGATGTGGAAATGTGACAAAGGTGGTCTATGAAAGCAAGAGCAACTTTTTGGACCTATTTTGCAGGTATAATAGGCGATTTTGTGGATATAGAGGCCAGGTTTAAAAATCCCGGAATTGTCCTTTAAATTCTTCAGTGCAGTTTCACTAGTTTGGGGAATTTTCTATAAACAAATGTCAATCACTCCATCAAGAAAATTACATTTTTTTCAAGAAAAATGTAATTTGTATTTGAAACAAGTAAACTTTTCCCACCCCAATGGCAGATTTCTTAAGGAAAATAAGCAATAAGACCGCAGTGAACTAGGCATAGACAGAGAAGTCGATAAAATATGAGACCCGAGTATGGTACAAACTCTCAGATTGCCATCCAAAACACATCTGTTTTTTTCTTATTGTTGTTGGGCTTTCATGGTGTTAGTCATGCCAAGTGTGATATATTTGACTGCCTCCACTGTCAACAAACTGTAAAATGGTAAAAACTGACATCTCTGCAATGCCAGCAGGCATCATGAGAGAATTGTAGCAACCTAGACTGGGTGCATCTACACTTTCACACAATGTCACAGTCACACGATGAATTTAATTTTTACTTGAAATTAGTAGTTTCTCCTTTGACCGGTGGATTTTTTAGAATAAATATATAATGAATGAAAATCAAATTAACTATGAGGATCCATGACGGTGACCGTGATATACTGTATACTAATAATGTTAAGTGGTGCAGTGTGCCTCTATGGAGTGCACCATCAGCTCTTAGAGGACACACTACCCTCACTAATGTGCCAGGAAACTAGTGAACCCCTACCATCTCAGAGTGATTGACAGGGGTCAGGTTGAAGTCATACAGCGGGACATAGAAGCCTTCCAACTGTCCGATCAGCACCAGCAGTATCACTCCGTCGGCAAACTGGACAGAAAATACACCGGACATTGGAGCTCATCCAGACGAGGTGATGCAACGGAAAGGGAGCAATGACTATATGAACAATATGAATTCACAATGTGGTTGAGGTTATGAAATACCAGGGGTGTTTCTCTCAGCGAGGATGAAAAAGTGTTTTTACCTGCTTTTCCATGTCAGCCACCTGCAGACCCATGGTTGACATATTCTGGTTGACAAAGTGTAAGATGGCCTGAAAATGGAAAGCTATGAGATGAGGCAGTTTGGAATAGGGGGGGTTATTTACCTGACATATTTAAAGTTGTCAAGGGTATTTATCTGTTCATTTAAAACACATTTCATCCTTACTCATTTTCTGGATATTTCTGCATTCTTTATCTCTATCTGTCTGTTCGAGTTCTCCATCTTCGAATTTACCCATGTGGAAATGAGAGTTAATGTCTTCGACTACATCGGCAGTACTCTATTACCTTCTTCACCGTGTTGACCTTGTGAGCTTCCAGCTTCAGCAGTTGCCCAATGGGATCTTCCCCTGGGTGACCAGACAGCCAGAGAAGGGTGTAAGTCACTGCAGGCTATAATGCTGTTTGGATGACATTCGAGATCGCCTTGACCCAGAGCAATCTTACTCACCGTCTGAATTGGTGAGGGAATCTGTGCCTGCGTCGCTGTTGAAAAAGGCAGCAGATGAGGTGAATCTTGGAAGTCCCCATATAGACATATATAGGCTACAGACGTTTATAGGATAGAAATTCACCGACCTATCGTCTGTAAGGAACTCCATCTTTACGTCTGATTTGATTCCGCTTCGGTTGACCTAAATTCAAAATAAGGTGAATCAATATTGTGCAATGATTTCACGGCGTGCGTTTGAGGTTAGACTTTGAGCAGAGAAAATATTGAAGCTGGGACTCACTTCCACTTCTACAACCTCAACCTTCACGTTTGATGGCAAATCCAGATCAGGCTGGAAACGTCTCACCATGGCAACCAGCAGATGAATAGTGGCCAGAAGGTCTTTGTTGTGGATGACTGACAGGTGATTGAGAACAGAGCAGAGAAAATCAACCTGCACTAACGTGACAGACCCCGTTCAGCATTCTAGGCAGCAGAAAAACAACAAATCTTTACCAACAGATGATTAATACACTACCCTGTAGCGTCAGAAATTTTATCCCCACAATAATCCTTCACAGTTGGTGTTAGCCAACATGGCACCCGAAGGCTAGCATCAAATCCTGTTATGATTCAAAATCGGTGCCAGTAGAGAACATTTGTTCATTTCTCGCCTCATTGTCGAAGCCCAGTCATCTGCATGACTCACGTTTGACGTTCCACTTGATGAGGGTGCTGTCTGCTAGGCCCAGTCTCTTGTCCAGCTCTTCCAGGATCACCTCCAGCTTGTGGATCTGAGCAGCGCTGGTCACTGCTATCTCCTCCAGAGAGAGGTGCACACCTGCCAACCTGGCTGCAGAGTCCAGGAATGTATTAGAAGGTCAGTGTGCTCAGTGATGGCTTTAAGGGGAACTTACAGGGGACATACTGGGTGGTTTTCAAAGTCCCACATAGAGTCAGGGATTAGGTTTAGGGTCAAATTTAGATTTGGATTAGGTGAAGGTTGGGATTTGGGTTAACATTAGGTATATATTGGTGAGGATTAAGTTGAGGGTTATGTGGTACAGAATGTAGTCAATGGAAATACAGTAATAGTGTGTGTGTGTGTGTGTGCGTGCGTGTCCCAGTGGTCAAGGCCATGTTACTTATGGAAATGTCCTCAATGTTCAGAGGAAGGTGTTAACATGTGCTCTGAACTCAATGAGGTTCTTTGTCCATCTCTCTACCCCCCCCCCCCCCCCCCCCCTCCTCCTCCATTCCCCCTATTCTCTCCCTCTCTCTCATGAGAGCCTAAACCCTGACCACATGTCTTCTTTGTGTGTGTGCGTGTGTGTGCGCGTGCGTGCGTGCGTGCGTGCGTGCGTGCGTGCGTGCGTGCGTGCGTGCGTGCGTGCGTGCGTGCATTCATCTAATCTCACACAGCAGGTGATGCAGCACCAGTCCATCATACAGATCCTCCTCCAGACTCTGGACCACTATGTGCTGTGGTTTCAAAGTACTGTTGATCCAATCGACCAAAACCTGCCGAGACACAGTTCACCACACAGTGAGTTGCATCACACACTTTCATCTACTTACATACTTTATTTTCCTGGTCTATTTTATATTTTTTATTTTGTATCCCAAGAACGTTCTGTTTTTTGTTTCTATTTTTAAGGCATTTCAAGTTGATAAAGAGCAGTCATTCATGAATCTAGCTGTATGGTCTATAATACTTGTTTGAATCACTTGCAGTGCAAATGTGGTTGGAAAATCTGCTCCTGCACACCCTGTCTGGCTCTTTGATCTATCTCCCATCACCTCTGATAAATATCTTCATCAAACTTTCACTGATCCTTCCAGCCCTCCTCCTGCATCAGACATTATTCATGTTCTCCAGTGAATACATACATATAGGCTTTTAATGTGTTTCCTATGTACCAATTATCTTCAGCTCACTCAAGACATAAGGACAATCTTGGATCTGTGGTAGTCCGGAAGAGCGCCTCACAGCGGGCTTTGATGTTACAATAAACACTGACAGGAAGACAGGGACTGAGACAAAAGGTCTAATGTAGATAAATGGAAACTCTTACCTCCTTCAGCTTCTCAAGTTTGGGGTCTTGTAAAGACGTTGGCTGAATGAGCTTCCTCTTTTCTCCTGTGTGTGAAGACACGTGTCCAGGTCTTTTTATTCTTCTATTTATCAACTAGCCTTTTTGTATCTTTTGAATTCCTTATTTTTTGACAACTTTTTCTATTCCTTACTTTATTTCATGACTGACACCTGTTATTGTTTCTTGCACTTTGAATTGCGTTTTAAATATGAAATATGTGCCATACAAGTAAAGATTGATTGACAGAGACTGATTGATTTAACAAGTGGTTATAGCCGGAAATCCTGACAGTCCTGATGGCAGTAGCTCAAAGCGGTGACGGGGATGTTTACCAGTTTTACTGTGTCAGCCCCCTCATGAATGCAGACGTACCCTGGAATGATTCGATGTCCACAGTGTCCTTCTCTTTCTGCCAGTCAAAGATACCCCCCTCCATAGCTCCTCCACACGGCAAAGATATTCACGACTGCGAGCCTGGCAGCAAATCCTGTGGAAGGGTTATCTGTGCTCAAACACCTTGGGAAGAGGTGCTGCCTTAAATATAAAACACAGTAGAGTGAGGAAGTGCAGCAGTCTCAAGCTATGTGGGTGGCGGCAGCATAAAGGTTAGACAAGGGAGCTTGTGACCAGAAGGTTGCTGATTCAAATCCCCAGACTTGCTGGAAAAATGACACCCCAAAAACACCCTTATTTTCAACTTGACCACCATGCATTTGGGTTTGGAAAGGGTGAAAGTGTGGTAGAATCTTCTCAACCCATAGAGGAGCACGCAAGTTACAAGGTTTTCACATGACAACAGCATGATAAAAGGTCAAATTGAAAAAGTAAGCTGCTCTGGTGTTTAGTTTCCTCTCTTCCTTTTCTGTCAGTTCTGTTTTTGAGTAGCACACCCAGCAGCCCCGTAGGTTTACACAGCTCTCCCCCAGAACATTTTGAATCATACAGTCCCAGACGAAGCACGACAAATGCAAGGAAATGCATTTTGACAAAACAGACATGACCTAGAGCAAGTCAAACCTGTCGTCCTCGGGAACTTCACCGAGCAACTTTATTTGTTTGTTTCCTTGTCTGTGTTTTGTCTGTGTGTGTGTGTGTGTGAATTCCTTTTCCTGAGGTTGACAGGAACCTCCAGGCAAGGTCATAAACAAAAGTCTTTTTGAATAAGCTTACCTTTCAGTACCCTGGGAGGGAGTAGACAGAACAGGGTGACTTCTGCTGAATGGAGTTCCTTAACTGATGTCAACTCCAGAAGCACAAAAAGTAGAGGGCTGTATCATGAAAAGGTCTGACTGCACTCAATTTCAAACGCTGGTTTAAAAGAAAATAGCGTGTCGGAGAGTGGAAAAGGAAGATAAGCACAAATGAGAGGATGTGGCGGCGAAGAAGTGAGTACTTCCTCTTTTTGATACGTTTTTTTTCCCTCTCATACAGGAACACAGTTCAGCGTTTTCTGATTGGGGCATTTATTTGTGTGACGTGAAGCGGGTTGAAACTTCAGTAAAGAGTGTTGAGTGAAAGATAATGGGAGAACGCTTCTGTTGATGGGTACAAATGTATTGTTTCAAAGCCACATTTTGGGGGGGGGTCCAAGTGAACGTGACACTCGGAGGCCTGTAGCACTCAGACTCGCCTCACACATCTCCATCTGTGGCTGGTCAGATCAATTTGATCGTCATCCGTCCGTCAGCTTCTCCCCAGTCTTCAACAGAGACAGCTACCAGAAGAGACAACAAAACAGCACGCTGTGTATGTGCACTGGTCTTGTCATCGGAAGAAGAAAAGAAAAAAATAGGACCACCCATCAGCCAGACGAAGGGGCAATTTGGGGATGTGGAAGGTTACCATGGTAACAAAGGGAACGAGACAAGAAAATAAAGGCCTAAAATAAACCCATAATTCCTTTAGCTGAGCCCAAATTGCAGGAATTGGATGCTTCAAAGCCAATCTCACTCAAAAGACAAAGCAAATCTAACCCGCCGTACAAGTGCGAAATAAAATGAAATTCTCATTCACTTTAAATTCAGACATTTACTTCTTGATAGACACAGATAAACAAGATAGACGGTGAGCCATCCAGTACAAGCGCTTCTCTTCACAGTCTATACTGACTCATCCTCTCTCTCAATAATTCAGTATGGGTCTAAAATGCATGAGTAGTCCTGTACTGTACATGCTGTATAATCTTAGTGGTCTCCAGGCCGCACCGCGGGGATAGCCCTGCCTCAGCAGCGAGAGGCCTCCTCGGAGACTCGTCTGAAAGGCCGGTCAATACAAAGACGGCCCGACTGCGTCTCTCCAGGGACCCGGAGAGCACATGGCACTTAAGGCAGAGGGCAACAGCATCAGCTATGGCTTCAGTTGGAGACACAGTGTACATAATTCAGGGTAAACTGACAAAGACCTATATGAGAGTTCCTTCAGCTTTTGAAGCGCAAGTGAATATACAATAAAGATAGGCTGAATATAGCAATAGGTTTATAAAGACTATAATAAGAATATACAAAGCTTTTTGAGATACAATGTGCAGCATTTTCAACTTTTTTTAAGCAGTTGTCATTTCATAAAATACACATCTATGTTTTCCAGTTTAAACATTCTGGCTTCATAAGTCCTCCAGTGATGGTTGGGTATTACCATGCAGGCTAAAGGTTGCAGGGCTTTCTGGGTTGCAGTTAACATTATAGAAAGGAATAAATAAATACTGACATTAGGGGAAGATTAAATACTAACAGTCAGAGCCTTTTCAGGCCACTCCCCCTGGGTTTTTCCAAGTCCCACATAGTGATGACTTCAGTCCCAGTTGGTCTCCTCAGTGTCCAGACTGTAATGTGTAACGTCAATGCAAGCACAGTGCAGTGTCCTCGTGTAGAGGTTGAGGCGGGGAGCTGTCACTCAGTGTTCTTGTAGTTGGTGAACAGGTTGTACAGGACTCTGAGAGTGGACTTCAGGTTGAGGTTGACAACATCTGCAAAGAATCGAGACACCGCAGAGATCGTTAAAGCAGACTGTTTAAAGTCTGGCTGAACTTAAAGCTGCTCTGTGTAGTTCTCGGGAGAAAAGGTCTGAAACCTCGGAAATGTTGAAAAAAAAACAAAAAAAAAGTTTGAGATATTGCTCTAGTTCTGAATAAGTATAAGTTTAAATACTGTAGGAGAAAAATTGGATCCACTGAAGCTAAAAAGAAATGGGGTTATCCTAAAGTAAAATCATATTTACAATGAAAAAGAAGCTTTGTCTCGCTGTTGGTTCACTTTGCAGCAGAAGGTTATTTGTAATTTTTGGAGATGTGAGTTTAAACTAGGTCATACGAATTTGCACATGATTATCATACGATGTACTTTTTCTTACCAAAGGAGTATCAAAGGTAAAAAAATAAATATTATACATACACTTGGTCAATGTCATTGCATACCAGTTATCTGCTGATTCAAATTTTCTTATTTTCATTTCTAATTTAAGTGAGTCTTTATGAAATGATTCAAACCGGACACCGTTTGTTACAGCAGTGCCATTGCATCACTGTTTAAATCGAGATGTCGTCAGCGCCTTATTATCTGCATTGCCCCGTTAGCCAGTGGGACGGTTTATATCATTAGCGGCTTTGGAATCTCTACTTCCATTTATAATGAAGCAGATATGAGCGAACCCTCGCTACTGAGAATACATATAGTAGTAATTCATTATTATCTGACTACAAAAATGGTAGCTGTAATATTGTAATGTAAAATTAGTTTTGAAAAAGTGGTTACTTTGTTGGATTAGTCAGGAAAAAGGCATTTAGATTGTCATATTATGGATGAAAACATAATTTACACATGTTGAAAAGAGGATGTTAATAGTACTATTTAATAATAATGTATTAAATGGAATACATTGTTCTTTTCATGTCGCATTATCAAAGTAACCCACAAGTACCTTAAATTAATTAGATTTCATTAGTGAGTTTGAGTAATCCAGTGGATTAAGTTACTGATTACAGTTTAAGCAGGTGATTAGTCAAATGTATTAGATTCCACTCTGAAATTAATTTTCCAACCCCGACAGTTGTGAAATAACACCTACATCTGTATGAGGTGTATACAGAGTTTGAAGAGTACAAATAAAATGAATTATTACAGAGGCTAACAATGATATGGAACCATTCAGTCTTAGTTTGATGTTGTATGGAAAAGCTGTTACGTTCAGTTAAAGCGTAATAGGATGGTTTATTAAAACAACAAAGAGCAGCTCAAGGTTTTCTGATCTCAGCACCATCTCAAATCTCACAGAGTTAAAGGGTAAGGCAAGGTCTCCATCTACTGGACAACTCTCAATATTACTGTTACTGCAGGACAGCAGCCATTCAGCAGTTTTTGCATCACAGTAATCAAAAAATCACTAACAGGAATTTAATTTCTAATGTATTTTATTTGCTATAGTAATAATGCAGTGCAGCGCACTATAAAATACCTTCTGGTCTGGCCTTGGGTTTCTTCAAGCCTCCATCCTGCATCAGCTCAAAGGCAAACGCCACATTGTGTACCTGAGGGAAACAAGATGGAAACATATAAGGAAACTGCTAAATATCCCACCTATTGACCCACATAATACACTTTTAAAAAGCCCTAATCACCTTCTGCTCAAAGCTCTCGGGGGTCAGGAAGAAGTTGTACAGAGGGACAAAGTAGTCTTCCAACAGTCCCATCAGCAATACCAGGTACACTCCATCAGCAAACTGGACACACACACAGATGGCAGACTGCATGAATATATACAGTACCACCTATTTCAACTCTATGAGCAGATTAGATTCAATTATTTAAAGAATTAAAATCAGAGTAGTAGTTCATGAAATGCAGGTATATCATCATAATATACAATACTGAATGGTGCCAGTGATGACACAAGACCGGATAAACCGCCATCAAATCTCTTACCTGAGATTCCAGCTCGGTAACTTCAAGGTTCAGCTTGTTCAGGTGTTTGTTCACAAAGGTGATGAGAGACTGGTGGCAGGACGGATAAAATATCATTAAAACTATTTTCAACAAAATAAAAAAAAGAGTGACTCTTCTATCCATGATCAGGTAGAGAAAAGTTTCTTTTTACCGTTTTTACTACATTGAGCTTGTCAGGTGCATGATCCAGCAGGGTGTCAAACGCATCCCTCTCTGTGATGAAGTAGAAATCAGTCAAAGGTTAGAAATAGTTCAGCAGATAAATAATAAAACAATAAAATGAAAAGGACATTTCCTTAATACTGCAGCAAGAAACTCACCAAATCTACCCATCATCATCCTGAAAAACATGAACAACAGACTGTAAGTTGCTATTCTTATTGTTGTTTTCAATAACCAGGATTTCATCCAAATATCTGTGCACACTGGAAATATTGTTATGTAAAACAACAAATACACATTCAATGAGTAGGAAATTGTATCAACGCTTACTCTGTGGTGCTCGTCAGCTCCTTGGTCACAAGAGAAGTCTGCAGAATGCCTTCTCTTTTCTGCTCAACACAAATTCAAAGCCAAAGTGTTTTTGTGTCATTGCTGCACAACATAACTGGTGAAATCACTGATACACATAATACAAATTGCATGTGTAGACAAGACAAAAGTCACAATCTGACTCATGTTGTTTGGTTTCATCTTAACCCCTATAGAGCATCATGATACTCTATGCCACCATTGTTTGAGCCTGATGGGAAACCTTACCTTGACCAACACCACCTTTACAGAGACATGCTCAGGCAGTCTGATGGGGGCCTGGAAGTGCATGGCTAAGGCCACCAGCAGATACACAATGGCCACCAGGTTCTTTGAATGGATAGCTGTAGAAATAAACCACAAGTGGGGGACAGTCAACGCTTTAACACAGCAAGCTAACACAGTGATGTGAGACATTTCCTAAAGTTTTAAATTAACAAAATTCTCAATCATCAAAGAACTCATCATTTAACATGATAGCATATGCTATGTAAGGACTCCTGACCATTGCAGTTTCAGTCTATGCTCTAATCATTGAGATACAGTATACAGGACTAATCTAATCTCAATCTGTCAATATTTAAGGTCCCATATTATACATTTTTCATGATTTTGTTTTCAAATATACTATGGTGAGCGGATAGGAATTAATTTTTTTTTTGTTTCATCATTCTTTGGAAATAAATGTAGTTTAGTTAAAAGCTGAATTTAATTAGTTAAATTTAATTAATTTCAATAAGTCCTCACAGGCAGAGCAGTCACAATACTGGACCCTGATTGGCTGACAACACCAGGTCCTCTAATTCAACTGAGGTAAACCTGGTGAGTGGAGGCTTTCCTGTTCAAATGCTGCAAACGGGCCTGATTGGACAGATTTCAGTAATTTGAGTTCCTATAACATGAGATCTTTAATACAAATCAAGTGAATCAACTGTGTGGTAATAAGTGAGAAGATAAAACTCACAGTCTACATTCCACTCAATGGACCAGCCATGGGGCCTCAGCAGTCCGTTGACAGACTCCAGTACTGTCTGGAGCTTCTGCTTCTGGCCGATCTCTGACTGGGTCACCTCCGCCACATTCAGCTTTCTGCCAGACAGCTTTTCTGTCATGAGCAGGAGTGAGGAGATACAATGATGTCAGGTCAAGCTGATGGGAGGAACACAGAGGGAAACACATCCCATACAAAATCATGCAGTAGTAAAAACGTCCCCATGTCTTGATGACCACAAAAATGTACAATGTGGTGGTTGCAGACTTCAAAGATGACTAGTAGAGGAAGTGAAGGGGGTCTCTGCTCTACAGGAAAGGCTTATCTCAGGTGCGTGGGTTCAAAAAAAATCATAGTAAAAAAGAAACCAAGAACTGATAAAAAGAAAGAAATGCAGATGAGGCCAACTGATAAAAGGACTGACATTTATTTCCATGAGGTGAAAAAGTGAAAGAACGTACACAACCAATAAATGTCCTTTTTGCTTCAGTTGGTCTCTTTTAGACGTTTATATTTTTTATTTGTATCAGTGTGAGTTTTTTTTGCTTTATTCTTGTACATCATGGGAGTTTTTGCTGAGACATTTTGTCAGCTGGTCTGATGAGCTGGTGTTTGCCCAAGGTCCAATAGGTGGTGACAGAGGAGAAGAAAACAACCAAGGCAAGCTGTCAGGGTGGCAGGAGGAAGCAGGGTGAGGGCTGGGAGGGCCATTTTGAGTATAGGCCAGTTCCCACTTATTGTCAAAAAAATATGAAGTTAGTCCATCAATTGTGAGATTCATTACGGGAGAATACATGGAAAGGAAAGAGGATATGGAGTACAGAATCATAGACATGGGGGACACGTACATGACCAAAACAGTGATTGCTGTGATACCAAGTAAACCAGCTCCTCACCAAATAACTTCTGGAGCACCTGTCCATCGTAACAGTCCTCCTCCAGATCTTTGACAATAATCCTCTCTTCCTCCAGCTCACTGTTAATCCAGTCAATCAGGACCTGGACATACACACAAGTAGAATCAAAAATAGAGACACAACGGCCTTCTGGGTACTTACAGGGTCAAATTAGCTGCTAGCGATGCTACCAGTCTTTTTTCATGTCTGCTTGCAGTTACTGCTTTATTATATTTAGCATTACAAAGATACAGACTCTTACCATTTGTACACTCTGCTCATAGCGGACACGGGTAAATATTGAAAAATCAACATGGATAACATCATGACAGGCTACCAAACATCTGAAATAGATGTTTACATTTGGTCCACAGCCAAATACCCTGCAACCATGTTTGTTTTTCTGATTTTTTTTCCACAAGAGATACTACTGTAAGGAATTTGAAACCAGGCTACCTTCAGAAGGTCTTTGAATTTGGGGTTCTCCCTGGACGTTGGGTCCAACATGTTCCTCTCAGCGTTTTCCTCTGATGGAGATACGAGGGAGATTTAACAGAGTTAAGTGAGTGTTAACAGAGTTAATCATAGTTAACATGATCTGACGCAATCAAATGTCATTTCCTACACATTTACCTCCCCCCTTTCACACACACACACACACACACACACACACACACACACAAACAGACACACACACAAACAGCTTTCATATCACACTCATGTCAACAGTGATTCAGACGGTGACTGGAGACGGAGGGTGTTGTCTTCACTCCACCCACAGCTGTTTCATTTCCTATTCCTCCACCGTCACACCACGTTCCCCACCAGTCAAAGCGTATCACATTAATTTTCTACTCAGTAAACATAAGAAGTCAAAGGTGTTGTTGGTGTGTAAACGACAAACAGCTGTAGTATCAAAAAGTAGCATTGACATTCAGTCGGCAGTAAATCACTATAATCTCAAAAGGTTAAAAAAAAAACCCAGTGATATAATTTGGGAAAACCTGTGTCTTTTTGAATAACTGTTTGTATGGTTGATATGAGCCATGAGCTATGTGTATGGGTTTAATGTGTGTGTGTGTGTGTGTGTGTGTGTGTGTGCAGGCACATGTGTGTACCCAGCAGTGTGTCCTCAGGATGGATGTCTGTTGCTGAGGGAAGCATTGGAGCGTTGATGGCATTCTTCCCCTCTTCATGGAGATCACTCACTAGGGAGACAGCAACAAAACACACACACACACACACACAAAATATGCTGTGAAACGCTGAAGAATAATGTGATTAAGAAGTTATTAAGAGGATGATACACACAGAATTAGATTGCATTTTTATACTCTCAATGAAAAAAACAGGGAGAGAGAGAGAGATTGAACCAGTGTCAGTGGTACAGTATTGTGTATAATGTCCAGCTGTCTGTAGGCAGGCTTAACACACAGCCAGGGGCCCGGAAACTCTGATGTCACACTTTCCCCTGTGGACTAACTGTCCCATTACTCCCTGCTCCTCCTCTGCTCCTCCTCTGCTCCTCCTCTGCTCCTCATCAGTCACTCATCAACCGCTTGGCTGTAGTGTATTAGTCTCAGTAGCAGTCAAACCTGGGAAAAATAGTATTTGCAAATACTTTTTCTGATTTGTTTTACCCTACTCAGGTGGGGAAGGTTTGGACACTCACAGTAAAATGTTGTTTTTCCTGACACCGTCTGTATTGTCCTGATAAGTGGTAAACCCTGGATCTGGTATTCCAAGCAGGTTAATACACAAACGTTATTAACTACTAAATGACCCAGGTCTGGTAAGAGTTCACGGTAAACAGTCTATTTGTGAGAATAGGTGATTAAAGGTAACAAGGAACATAAACATCAATTATCAAGACCCCAGGAAATAATCAATACAGGTACTTAAGGTATTGAATGATACCTAGCCACTTTCTGCTGTTTGTTTTTTTCACTTCAGACTGGAGACTTCATACTACAGGGAATAGAGGCTGTCTTCCCCTAATGGCCCCATTGTAAAGCCTGCAACAGACTAGGGCTGCATTGGATGGTCTAAAATCATTTTCCATTGATGTTGCTATTTAAAGCCATTGAGGAGGGCCAAGTGAAGGAGGCAAGGGATAAAAAAGGCATTTTCAGCATTTTTTCAGATGAAAATCTAAGACCGTTACAATCCAATCCACAAAAAAAAGATGACTTCAAAGCATGTACAGAGATGGGGATGTACGGTATATCAAAGGGAGAAGTTGTCCCCAAAGATTTCCTATCTGATTCAGCCTTCTTATAGTGGCTGAGCACAAGCCCTAGCCGGCGGGCTACAGTAGCCTTGTATCTCTCTACAGATCAGCAAGTCATTTGTAATTACAGTGCAGGCTTTCTGCATTTCATGATAATTGTCCTACTTCCTCCCCCTGTGTCCATCTGTACATCTGGCTGCCTCGGTGCCTCTGTAACTGTGCTGGACAGAGCCTTGGCATTTTACCACAGGGATCACAGTACAGGCAGATCTGTGATCAAATGGTCGAATTATAGCAGGATGCATGTCAGAGGATAAAATATAGAAACCAAAACACTTTCGCTGAAAATTCACTTGTCAGTCACCTTCTGTCACACAGTCAATCTTACATAGTGTACATCCAGTATGTTTCTCTCATCTATAAACACATTTTACAATAACCCGTGGATAAACCTTCTTGGGAAAGCTCTCATAAAACTCGACATTCACAACAGTTCACAACATATTCTGAATATTAACATACAGTGCAGCAAGGTAACAGGACATGCTTCCCCATTCATATTTCAAAGTTCCTCAAAGCCCACTACACAAAACCCTGACAGCTTTCAAAAAAGTACCTTGTTTCTTCCTCTTGGTCCCACACAGTAGCCCCGCCATGTCCCCAATGGAAAACTGAAGGTTCCTCGATGTAACAGCGAGTGAAGGTAGAGAACGTAGTATAGTGTGTGTGTGTGTGTGTGTGTGTGTGTGTGGATTATAGCCGGTGGGGTTGAGCAGTGGCAGGGGCGTCATCACGTGTTTATTTCTGTCACAACCCCCAACCCCACCTCTGCGGTGCAGTTACCAGAGAAGCAGAGGGGTGTGTGTGTGTGTGTGTGTGTGTGTGTGTGTGTGTGTGTGTGTGTGTGTGTAACTGTAACCTCAGCGGACAGAGCAGACATCACTACCTCTAGTCATTGGTGGACGGGATGTGGGACGTCGCGGGGAAGGCTACACTGACCCTAGATCTGTGGCACTGACAGGTAGTACGGTTGTTTGGCCATCCTCTAATCTGTTCAAATATAAAACCTGTATTTAGGATCTACTTTCTGCACGTCACATGACATTTTTCGGGCGCTATGAAGATTAGGAAAGAGTGTTTACTCAATACTCAACAATGCTGTGTTCCTGCTTTTTGTTGTCATACCAAGCAGTTCAGACAAAAGAGCAAAACTGACTGCAAGATGAGGTATAGTGCAGCAGTTTCACAGTAATATTACTTCATAACTCGACCCCCTCAATGAGCATGTGCATGGAGCCTTTAGCATGTTTTGCTGCAGTGGATAATCAATCATGCAATGCAAGTATTCCTTTTAACAGAATTACACTAATCCAATACAAACCAGGGCCTGCAGTCAATAACATCTATCTTCCGCCATCGAGGGCATTCACGGAAGCGTTTCTCAGTAATACTACAAACTATTTTGCAAAAAGACAACCGCATTACCGCGACTGCAGTCGAGACAACGGCAACATATCGTCGGATTTCATTTTGCTTTGACGGCTGAGGAAGAAAGGCATTATGTATAATCTCACCAAACCGTAAACAACGCGTAAGGCAGATTGAAATCGACCTCTTCTTGGTCGGTTCCACTAGTCCCCAGGGGGAGGTAGTTTACTGTGGCACAGGGGGAAGATATAAATAATGCCGCAGTATGGAGAAGACAGGCTGGACCTTAAATATAGCTCTGGTTATTTACACCAACACAGGTACCAGTGACTAATGGGCGCTGAACACTCATTAACCACAGCCAGGAGCTGACAGTGTCACTGAGGATGTCTCACAGCGGGGCTTCATCAGATATTAGGCGTGACATTTAGTAATAACATAACTGTCAAGTCAATATAATTCACCAGCGGAATAATCTGGATGATTTTACATCCAATCATAGTTTATTCACATTTGCACTGAAGATATTTAAGACTTGCTGCTATTGGAGCAACTTCAATTCATTGATCAGCAACATTACAAACAACAATTAGTAAGACATGTTGGAGCCACAGTGCCCTGACAGTAGATATTCCTGTGTTAGTAAAGCCAATTCAATTCAATTCCTCTCTATCTCTTTTTAACAGCTGTGTGGGATTCACAAAATACCTAATTACAAACCTGGGATAGAAACACACAACTTACTATTGTCTGCATCCATCCTCATGGGACCTGTATTACACTAATACACTGTACTGGGGGGAAATACTATTCACCAGGATGTGACAAAACATCCTCGCAGCGCTTACAAGGCAATGACTTGCTTTATTTTAACTAACCGATCATGACTACAGTGCATATCGCTGACCAAGTGACTTGTGCCTCATTGTCAGAGACACACACACTTCCTTTCAGTTTATCAGGAGATACGGAAACAGCTGTAGACCTATCTTGAAAAGCTAGGTCTGCAACTGCAGGAATCTGGGCTCTGTAAAAATGAAGATATGCAAATACATGTTAAACTGTTGTTGTAGATTAGATGTATGTCTTGTTCAGTCGCCTTTAGCTACTCCTCTCAGAAATATCACACCTCTCACCATTTCTAACACTGCCTAAGAAATCAGTCTCTTTCTGAGAGGAACGACATTACTCAGCAAAAGAGAAGGAACTTCTCCAGTGGCAACTTGTTGCACTTGGGCGTGCTGCTCAAAACATAGACCACACCCAAAAGTAACAGAAACCACGACCAGGCAGTATGTGATGCAAGCCGTGCGCCCTCACTGCAATACCGAGGTGAAGTCCTACATATTTCTCCAAAATGCTGATTTCTGATTCTGACACAACAAAGATCCTCTGCCTTCATAACGACCAGTAGTAAATGTGAGCTTTAATCCACTTTCACCACACAGGGGCACCACATACTCATAGCAGAGAGCCTCATAGATTTTGCATCACCCTGTGGGAATCCCTTCTGTCGCCACTACTCTCAACCTTATTACCTCCCCCCACAGTGACAGTGACATAATTGTGCACAGGGTCTTAAAAGAAAAAACTCTTTAGGACAGAAACTTATGAAAATCAAAATCATCTATTTGGGAACCCTTAACATAAAACGTTTTGGAGCCCCTTGTCTTAGAGAAGTGAGCAATTCATATGTCCCTTTCCTTTCATGGAGAATGACAAACACGTGGCCGAGAGCGCAGGCACGCAAACACACACACACACACACACACATGCACACCAAGAGGCATCAGACGTTGCAGCTGTCCGTTCACCACACTGACTATATCGGAGGGGTGCTGGAGCAGGGTTAGAAAACAGCTTGGTAAATAAATGGGAAAGTGAAAAGTAAGGCAATAAGTTAAGAGAGTACAGTCCTTTGGGTTCTTGAGCCAAATAAAGTGAAAGAAATAATCCTCTTACACCGTATCTTAATAACCTTGCATTACTATAGCCCCGGTCATCTATCTATTTGTGTTTATTACCTCATGTTAAATGCCTGTGGACTTGTTATGAGGCTTTGTCTCGCCTTTCACTTGCTCAGAAGTCTTGCGTTTTGTAACAGAGGCTAACATCTAGGCTATTACAGAGCACATGGGGATGTACTTACATATCACAGAAAAAGTCCCTTTTTGAATGTTGTAGCGATACCAGAGGAGATAGAAACACTAACAAATAATAAAATACGACAAGGTCACTATAAACTCACCACTGAGTACCAGAGAAACGATCTCAGTCTCTATATGGGAATTATTTTCATTGCTGTGAATCGGTCCAGACGCGCTACATTTAGACCAAAACAAGCCATGCTGAAAATGTCCCAGAAGAGAATAGAAAACATTGATAGCCTCATCATGTGATTGCAGCACCATGGACAGTAACACAACACGGGAAATACATTCTGGCCTTATAATAACGCGTTACGCCCAGAATAAAACCTTCCACACTAGTTTACCTTCTTTCGACTTTTTCTTCCGCGCCAGCGTCCCTCCTAATTTCCCGAGGAAAGATTCGTCCTTCTTCATCTTTGCGGACTGTGGGGTCGCAGATCTGTTCGCAGTCCCAGACATCTTTGAGTGGATGCTATTTCTGGGCTGTGGAAAATCTCACTCCCTTTGATGCATTCAGCCACCAACGCACGATCAAATGACAGGGGAAAGACAAAAGCACACACACACACACACACACACGCACGCACGCACACGTACAATAGGCGGAGAAGGAAAGGGAAGAGCGCTTGTTTGGTATCAATAGGGCTGAATGACTCACAGGCAGGCTGCCAGGGGTTTGGCTCCGCTAGTCACCATCCGTTTACCCCACAGCGCCGGTCAATGGCTGGATGAGGAATAAAGCATGTTTGGGCTGCGGGGGCAGGAGGATGTGAAAAAGTGACCCGTAGTCGGCATATTTATTTATTTATTTAACCTTTATTTAGCCAATCAAGTCAAACTGAGTTCAAAAATGTCTTTTTCAAGGAAGGTCTGGCCAAGGTGGTGGCAGTGCAGAGAGCTACAGACAGGACAGAGCAAAAATAAAGATAGACTATAACAAATGCAATAAAGTATTAAATACAATATAAAGTAGTTAACAGAAAAGAGAAAGAAGGAAGGAAGGAGGGATCCCACTTACAAACCACCTGATATTTATTACCACTTCTAACTATTTACTAAGCATGTCAAACACCAGTGACAACTTTATAACAAATAATGTTTCATACTATTATGATTATTATGTTATTAATTAGAAATACTTCATATGTCTTTAACCTGGATAATCATAAACCTAACAAAATGTTAACTAGAGCTATTAAAATAAATCATTGAATTTATTTAACAGTTATAACATGTAAATTATGAATTTCTTTATTATCATAACTAATACTCAATGTATAATGTATTGTTTACTATTGATTAGTAGACAGTGTATGAAATAAAACATGTAAAATGTCATCAAAACTTGTTCATGTTCAATGTTCTCCAGCTGATTTTAAAAGCAGAACTAGGAATGGGTTCAGGGTTCAGCCGTCCTCGTCTCCCTCTCCGCTTTCTGGTGCTGTTTCCAAGAGATAAAACACAAAATTCACTCAACTGAATTCCTACATTCAACCTCCATTCCATATCGTCCAGTCGCTCTGAGGGTGTTAAATTACATAACTGGATTTTTGCAATATAGGATTCTCATTTTGCATTCACCTGTAGTCTGCAGTAACTTCCAGTCGGCCTGCAGCCTGAGTCTCTGACTCTCCAGGGCCTCCACATCCTCTGGTGGAGGAGATCCTAGGAGCCCCAGGGAGGGTGCAGGGTTCCCCAGGAGAGACGAGGCTGTGGGGCCGACTGATGCTGTCTCGCTTTCCTGAGAAAAAAAAAAAAAAAAAAAAAATAAACAGTAAGATGCTTCTATACCGCTAAAGCCAATTTTCTTTACTATAATAGCGTCCCTGCTCTCTTACCTGCAGAAGTACCAGTGTGTGCCCCTGTGCCAGGCCCTGCAGGAGGCCTGTTAGTTGTTGCCACACACTCTCACACACTCCACTGTCTGGCATCCGAACCAGCAGAACCAGGCTAGGGTTGTACTCATATCCTATGGGCAGGAGGAGACCCAACACCGCCTGCATAAACCCTGGTATGTCACTGCAACCCTGTGGAAGGACAAACACACCACCAAAAAATATGTACATGTACAGCCACGCACACACACTCGTGTACACAAACACAGACAATTCATGTCTTTGTTCTTGGGAAACATTTATCCTAGATTCCACCGTATTATGATGGGTCATTTCACAAACACACACACACACATCCTCTGCACATAAACATACACACCAACAAAATCTGCAGTGATGAGTGCTAATGTACTACTAAAATCCCCAGTACCTTCTTCAGACACACAGGAACACAATACTTGGATGTCCGACCCTCCGGCTCCTTACTGCTGATTTGCACCATGAGTGTTTTCCTAAAAAAATGACAAAAGGTTTTGGTCACCATTTCACGCTGTTGCTGTGGAATTGCTTTTTTAACTGGCTGAAGGAGGATAAGTTGTCAAATTCAGAGCACATCTTTAAGGTACTCACCCATCCTCTGTGATGTGAGTCGGGACCGCCCCCTCTCCAACACACACCAGCAAAACCCTGTATGAAGAGCAAGCCCATGCCCAATGAGAACACATTCTTAGTACTAACAATAAAGAAGAAGGTATTCAGTATCTTGCTTAAGGACGCTTGTGTGTGGATGTGTGTGTCGACATGGGGGCTTGGACCACCCTGCCACCCTAGTGGTATCCAAACAGTTGGCATAAGGTTTTTAACTCCCAAAAAGCCATACGGTAATGCTATACCGGTTGGTGAGTGAAGTCGCGGCATGCTGAACGGCACACCTCACTGCCACGGAGACATCACGGACCAGCACCAAGCCGTTGCGGATCTGACAGGCAGTGATTTGATATTGGGATTAGTTTGCAGCACATGATGGGAGGTGAGCCAAAGCACAAACCGTACTCAGTATCAGATCACAGTCAAATCACAACACTCCAAAAGACAAGATACACACAGCAGGCTGATTGTACCTCATTTTTCTCCATTCTCTCTAAGAGGGCGACAAGATTGCAAAGGGTCATGAGAGCATCCTTGTCTTCTGACTCTTTGAAGAAGTTCTCCCTTGGTGTGACAAAACAACACAGGATTATACATTTGAAGTGATTTTTCATCTGGTTCTTGTGAGTTGGGTGAATTAGTTAAGTCAACCATAGCTCCGTACCTGAGTCTGCTGAGTAAGACCGGACTGGGATCCTCCGATGAGTTGAAGCATTCAGATCCATCTGGGCAAGCCACGCCATCAGGGAGAGCCAAAGCAGTTTGGACAGAAGGAGCAAGACGTTTTAGAGGCTCTGGCCAAACCATTTCCTCTGCACGTATCTCCTTGTGTTCCTTCTCATTCTGTTCAGCCCCCATAAGCTCCTCCCCCTTTTCCTGTTCTGTGCGATTGGTGCTGAGATCAGAAGTGGGTAGTTCAGCTAAAGAAGGGAATGAAAATGAAAGTGATGTAACATTAAAGCAAGTGAGAAATATTGCTAGCAGATCGCCATTTGTGATACAGCGTGGCAAAGCTGTGCTTCATGGGAAAACTGGAGCACAATTATGAATGAGAACATTAATGTTGAATGTGTCATTAATGGTGAAAGAGAGGGAATATGTCATAACGGGTATGGGGATGATACCTGTGTGCTTGAAACAGGACCAATATTGCTTGTGAGCTGATCGGACACAGTGTATAGACTCAAGTGCACTGAAGCAGACAAGGAAAATAGATTTAGATAGATTAATAGTTTTCAAACAATAAAAAATAGTTGAGGTTCAAACTTATTATAAACTCATAAATTTAAGTTTGCAGGCGGGCAGACCTTTCGCAGGGACCGCCCAGCTCCGCAGGTCGAGGGACGGGGTCACCAAGCAACGTTTGGACGGTCTGACACACAGACTGGGCGAGAGACGTCAAGTTGTACCCTCCCTGGAAAACATTTAGGACAGCACAGAACAGAATCGAGCAAGGGTAGGTTACGTCTTCTAAAGTTCATGTTGATGCGAGTCCATTTCCAGTAGGGTGACAATGACACTGACCTCCAGCACAGCACACAGTTTGCCTCCTGCTAGGTTCATCAGGAGGTGAGTGAGGTGGGCAAAGATGTCTGGGGTGGCACACATCAGACCCTGAGAGCAAAGAAAAACTGAATCATTTTTTCAGTATTGCAGAGTTTTATAATTTAATAATTTCTAGTTTTATAATATAACACACTGGCATTCATGGAACAAGTACAAAAAAACCTCATATATGGTGCAAAAGTGCAACGCATGCTCTGGACATTGGGTGTTACATATGATGCTATGTACATAAAAAAAACAAACAACATACATTTGCAGGAGAATTGCAATTGCATGACAAGCTCTATTTTGGTCACTTTTATAAATCACCTCACCTCTGGGTCACCAATGGCTGAGTCAAAGCCTGCAGACACCAAGACCAGGTCTGGGCAGAACTGGAACAAGAACCATGCGTTCAGTTAAATAACATCCAACATACAACTATCATCTACTTTCAAAAAGTGAGATCCTGACTCACCTCATATGCAACAGGCAGCAGGACATGGAAGAAGACTGCTAGATAGTCACTTTTCTCCATTCCCACCTAAACAAGGACAATAAATGGTTCCCACACAAGGTTTATGCTGACAACCATGCCAAAATTTCTATAGCTGATTATCAAATAAAGGGAATACTATATATATTTACAGTAGTTTTTCAAATGAGGCCTGTGAACTGGGATGACAAATGCATTATGATGATACTGCAGCTGTGTTGAGTGTTCTGGTGGATGTGAATTACCTTGTTCCATGGCACATTCATATTGAATCCAGCCCCTTTCTCCTTGCCAACACAGTCATAGTCTGACTCCCTGAGCATAGGCCAGAATTTCTGATGCTCATAGCGATGCCATGAGAAGTAGAGCACACTGGGAAATACAGTGGTATACAGAATTTGAGGAGTCAGTGGCTCAGGAAAGCAACCACACACAGCTCAAGATCCATGCAAAATAAAAGCCTTTCACCTCGGATCATCTTCAAAGCAGTACTGCACCCCTTGACCGTGATGCACATCCCAGTCAACTATCAACACCCTAAGAAAAATACAGACATGAAAATAACAGTTCTTTGAGAATGATTTTCTTACATGGCTGTAAAAATGAACAGAATATTGCAGGTAGTGTATTTCATGTTACCTTTTAAGCCCATATTTTTGCTTGGCATATCGAGCTGCTATGGCCACATTGTTAAACACACAGAAACCGTTGGCGGCACTGCGCATACTGTGGTGTCCTGGCGGTCTTTCAACAACGACAGAGAAGAAGTAGGGAATGTCAAAAGTTGGTTACCAATCACTAAAAAAAAAAAGCAACACAATCAAAAGGTAGACTCGCTCACTAAAGAGACTCAAACACACTCAATGTGGTGTCACACTCAAAACTCAGGGCAACCAGAGTTATCTAGTGCTGATCCTGCGTCTCACTTTGAACAACCTCACCTGACGAGAGCCATGCCATTCTTCACCCTCCCCATCATCACGTTGTCCACCAGTTGCAGTGTGGCACCGATGGCCAGCTTAGCACAGTGATAGATATTCTAGGACAATACAAGAAAGAAGGATGACTAGCTGGTGAATCTTGTGGGACCTGGCTTTGGACCGGGTCTTATTTGTAGCATCAGTACCTGTTGAAGCTAAAATCTAAATCCTAATAACTAATTGTATAATTGCCCTATGTATGTATTTCTACAAGTCGGGGCAATTTTGAAGCAGTGAAGAGACGCTACTGCTGAAGTTACATTTACTACCACGGGATACGTCACCATACTGCATCTATCTTCACGTACAGTATCTAGATTTGGTCAGCGATTTTTGTGTACTGAGGACAGAAGTACTGCCAAGCCAGCGTCAGGGCCACAAGACTGAGCTGTACAAGACCTGGACAACAAAACACGCAATTACATATTGACAGCGAAACTATTCCCCCCCCCCCCTAATTATTAATTACTGTATTTATTTGTTTATTTATTTATGTTTATGTTGTTTATTTTGCCAACTGTATTCATTTCTGTATATGATAATGAAGGGGGTGTGGATCAAATTATGTCATGGTGCCACTTAACTGGTTGATCGACATTAGATCTGCTTGCCTTGCTCTCCCACTGATTGCACAACATTAGCATTATTATTATTCACATAGTTATGACAATCCACAAGTTGAACGTGCAGGAATGCTATTAATTAACTATAATTAACTATAATTAACTATAATTAACTACAATTTCCAGCTGGAAAAGTATATTCCATTCTTGGTCTTACTTACTTTTCTGGTTTGTTATGTGTTTTTCATTAAAATCACAAATAAAATAACTGTGTTGTGCATTGTGTATGAGGCTTCAGTGTCAGTGTTGTACAGTTGTCTTCCCTGCACTGTCAATTAATGACGAGAAAGGCCGGATTTTGAATCCCCTTCTCAGGCCAAGCAAAGACACCAATAGACCACACAGTGTTACAGCTGTCTGTATCTACAGCAATCTAATAACATAATGTACAAAGGAAATATGACATGTGGTACAAGGTACACCTATCTAGTACCGGGTAGGACTCCCTTTGTGATATGATATTGTATAATTACCCTATGTATATACGTCCTAGGGCCTAGGACGTATATACATCGTATATACTTCCAGGCCCATCGTATATACTTCCAGGCCCTAGGACCTAGGACCTAGGGCCTAGGCCTGGAAGTCACTCAGATCTAGCAACTGCCATGTTTATTCAACAAATTCATATATCAAATACAGAACTGACTGGGTGGAAGTACACGTCACCATAACGCTGGGTGAATTCCATCAGGTCCGCCAGACTCATGTAAGGAGTCTTCTTCACTGCCTCCAGGTACTCCTCACTGTTGGGGGCAGTAAAGTACATGCACATCATCTGACACTCTTAACCACAGCAAGTAACAATAACTGAGCAGGTAGGGGTTCAGTAGTGTGGACATGTGAAGTGACTGGGGCTACTGTGTGTGTGTGTGCACGTGCAGGGGTGAGTCTATCCCAGACTGACCTGTGAACCAGCAGAATATCTGCATCAGTCGCCTCACGAACAGGTATGGAGACACAGCGATGAGCCAGACCATTCCTGACCAAGGCTTCGTAACTCACCGTCAGGCGCTCTGGTACCTCAAACTCACACGCTGGGCTGCAGCGAGAATCAATGTTAACTTAATCTAAACACAGAAAGTGCTGCAATTGCATTCATGCTTCTTGGATTAGGTGCCAAGATATCTACTTACTCAACCCAGAGAAGTTTGTATTTGGTCATCTCCTCATCGTATATCACCGCTGTTCCCATCGTTGTATCAGGCAGCAGCTTACTGCACGTTGCTGTTTAAATACTGTTTATCAACTATTCATAACCGTACGGAAGCCGATGCTCCAAATGTCCAATGGGAAAACAATCAAACTTTCCGCGAAGAGAAAGCAGCTAACGTGTTTGCATAGGGAGCTGACATGTTGTAGCGCGTCATTTTACCCGCTCAATGGATGTTTAATGGTGCATTCCATTGTACTCGGAAATCGATAATTCCGAGTCGGTAATCCCGATTTCCAATCAAATGCGTTCCAGTGCATCTGCTCGGGAAAACATGGACGCCCGCAGCAAACTCATGTTTGTATGGCAAGTCTCTGAATTTCACGAGCATCTAAAGAGGACCTACATCAACTACTACAGCGCCATCAGTGAAGAGAAACGGCGCATATCAGTGAACTAGTAACGTTAACGTCAGTAGGCTAGTACCACGCGCTAGTGAAGACTTCTATCTCGCAACGTTGCGCACAAATCAACCGATTTACGTTACAAATGTAAACTACAAAGTTGTTTCAACATGTTTTCATAGCAAAAAACGACATATGAAGTAAAAATTGATGCAAAGGGAATTGTGTTTACTGTTCACGGTGTGCGCCGCTATATTGCTGTGACGTCACGTGTGTTTATATCGGCGAACTCGGACCAGTTGGATCTGGCTCGAGTTTCCGACTGGGAACTCCGACTTGAATGACCGTTCAATTGCACTTTTCCGTGCTCCGACTTGAATGACCGTTCAATTGCACTTTTCCGTGTCGGAGGTCGTTTTTTTCCGAGTTCCGATTACAATGGAATGCACCATAAACCCCCAACGCTGTTTTACAGGCCCACGCTGACGTCTGTGTCCACAGTAATCTAAGAACATAGGAAATATGATGTATGATGTAACATATGGTGTACATATGATGTAAATCTTCTGTAAACTCTTAGAAATAACACAACCAAATAAGTGTTTTTATTTCTAAAATATGACAATATGACAATGTATTATCTGAAATTCTTACACAAACGTTAATATGATGTTCCTGGACAAAATGTATTATGACAGTCCTGGACAAACTTTATTATGATGGTTCTGGACAAACATTAAACATTAGTTTAAAATCCCAGGAGGCCAGCTGTTTCTGAGATGCTGGAACCACCACGCCTGGCACCCACAATCATACCACGGTCAAAGTCACTTAGATCACGCATCTTGCCCATTCTAATGCTTGGTCGAACGAAAAACTAAACCACTTCACCATGTCTGCATGCTTTATATATTGAGTTGCAGCCACATGATTTGCTGTTTGCAGGAGCAAGCTATTTGCGTTAACAAGCAGGGGTACCTAATAAAGTGGCCGGTGAGTGTATTCAACAAATGTGGAAACAGAAAGAGATGAGTTTACATGGTTCTCAAATTTAATAATAAAAAAAAGAAAGAAAAAACAGTGCAACACAAATCAGTATCTTGACAGTACAAAAATATAGAAACAGATCAAATGTCAGGACATTCTGTCTGCCAGGGACCATTCCTGGGTTCACCCATCCCTAAGGAAGTAGTGGAATCATTCCTATGGGACTAGGGCTCTATGGTTTGGAGCAGGGGACGTCTCTGAATTCAAGTATATTTTATATTTACTAGACACAGATTCACAGTCTGAGAAAAGGGTAATTGATCCTCAGTTCTTAGGCTGGATTTGATCCAATTCAAACAACTGAAGAGGTTGATATTATATTTAAGTTTATATTATAAACTTATCCAAAAGGAAAAAGGTTTGTGGTCTTGGACACTTCCACGGGACACATAGTAGTTGAAGGGGATCAAGCCTGTGATAGTCTGGTTACAGTGTGGTCCTCCATTCTCTCCTCCTCTCCTTCTTCTGTTCTATCTGCTGTTTCCTCCTGTGTTCTTGTGGGAAAAGCAGAGCTCCTTTCCTCTTTCTCCTCCCCTCCTCCCTCCTTCTCTCCCTCCAGCCCCTCTGCTCCTCTCCTACTCCTCCTGCACAACAGCAGCAAAGCTCCTCTACATCTCTTCCGAAAGGAGGAGTCACAGGCAGCATATAGGAGTGGGTTAAGGCAGGAGTTGAGGTAAGCTAAACAGGTGACGTATGGGTGAGCAGGCTAGTAAGGCCTGGTCTAAGGAACAGGAGTATGGCACCAAGCCGAACTCCAACAACATGGACACAGTCTTGTTAACATGTAGAGGCAGCCAACACAGGAAGAATGCCATCACTAAAGTAACAATGACCCTGAGAAGTCTTCGCTGGCGTCTGCGGTCGGGGCGAGGGCCACGTCCAAAATGTCTGCTGAGGAGGAGGGCCAACGAACAGTAGCAGACCAACAGAATGGCGAGAGGTAAAAGGAAGCCAATCAGTGTTGACTTCAGACTCAAGGCCGCCGACCACCACAGCTCCGCCCACTCTCGCTCTGTCTCCTCTAGTTCTGCTCCTATCAGAAAGGAGTAATCCATCTGGCAGGAAAGGAAGATGGCTCTGGAATTAGCTGGCTGAGTTGGCTCTGGCTGCCAGTCATCCTCCGGGTAAGGGTCCAGCTCCACCTCCTTGACAGAGCGCAGCAGCAAACCAGGAAGTGCCAGAACACCCGCCAACACCCACACTCCTCCCACTACCCACAATACCCTGCTGGGGCAGCCCTGTTGGGCATGGTGGCTGGAGTGCCGGCGCCCCATCAGAACCCAATATCGTTCCACACTGAGCATGCTCAGACTGAACACACTGGCATACATGTTGAGGGCAGTGAGGAAGCTGCTGATTTGACAGAGGGGTTTCCCAAATGGCCAGTGGTAGCCCATTGCTGTGTACACCGCCCACAGAGGCAGAGTTACAAGGAAGCACAGATCAGCTAATGCTAAGCTAGCTATCAAAGAGTCGGTCAGCGAGCGAGAAGAACGAGGGATGGAGGGAGGAGAGGAAGAGGTGGAAGAATGAGAAGAGGGTCTGTAGCTTTGCCTGGTAGTAAATTGGCAGGTTGCCTTGTTCTTTTTAAGGAAAGTCCCATGGAGAAACTCTACTAGCACCGATGTTGCTGCAGCAGACCGTTCCAATTCTGGTTCTGGCCCCAGTTCCAGTTGTGTCTCTAGTCTTGGTTTTCCTCCCCTCGGCTCGGACCAGGTAGGCCCAGAGCACCAGGCTGTTGCCCAGGCAACCAACCAGGAAGGCCAGCAGGTAAACCGATGGGATGATGGAGAAGGAGGGAGACCAGTCACTGTAGTCACAGTGGAAGAAGGAAGGGAGAGAAGGAGAGGGGGAGGTGAGGAGGTGTAGGTCTGACATCTGTCTGTCGGTCTGCCTGCCTTCTATCCAAAATATTTTGCCATTAAAATCACTGGAGACACATGGCCAAAAAAAAATCCAGGAAGTGAAAAATGAATGAAAGTATGTTTAAAAAAACTCCCACAATGTTACAGCTGTTTTAGGTATTAGACTCTGGGTCTTGTTTCCAGTTGTGGAGAGGAGTAACGTTGTCTTTCCCTTGTCCCTCTGTCCGTTGACTTGGATGGGCTGGAAATACAGTAAAACAGTGAGATTCTTAAACCTTTGCAGCAGAAACACACAGTGTGTTCACATGCACACACACACACACACACGCACACAAACTCATATTGTAAGGCACTCTGGAAAAAAGCCTCCACCAAACTGCATGTAAATGTTCTATCGCAGCTATTTCACATGACAGTCCTGCTTGTATTCACACCGTAGCCTTAGACCTTACAACAACAAATACTGAACAACAAATTCATTGTAATGATCCTCAGAATAGACTTACCTTAGGCTACTCCGTCAGCTTGGATGAAGATACTGGTGATACTGTAATGGTTACTGAGGTGCAAAAGTGAGCCTCTGTCCTCTCGTCTGACTTTCTCTCTGTGGCTCGCTCCCTTCTCTCTGTACTCTGTCTACAAAGCTGAAGGTGTGTCTGCTTCTTAAGTCTGAATATATATGTCCCCTACACACACACACACACACACACACACACACACACAACCGTCCTTTCTCTCATTCTCAAACAAGACCACCCCAGCAGAGACTTACGAGACCTGCAAATACCCCCCCAACACAAACACACACACCTCCCGAGAGACACAGTAAACCCCCAACACACACACACACACACACACACACACATACAAACCCTGAGACACACAAACACACATACAAACAGAGCCCAGATTCCCTATGCTATTCATGTTCTCTATACACAGACACACATCTAAAGGCACATACACAAGTGTACACACACACACACACACACATCCTTTGTTCAAATGTAACAAGCCACACAGAGCATAAATAAAAACAGCTCTTCCATTCCTGGAGACACAGTCAGATATCAATACCACAATGGAAGAGAAAGGAGATCCAAAGCAATCTTCATGAATGAAGTTAAACAGCCTTTAATCCATTGGCTTGTTTGTGCTCAGCATCTACTCATACAACACTATACGACTGTATTGAGGAAAACAGGAACACAGTGAGACAGCTGTAGATATTACGGTATTGTAATGAAAATAGAGAATAGACCCCACAGCTGTTTCCTTTATCTAGAGCCTTCACTTCACATTAAACAATTCAATCAAGGAAAAATACAGAGTAATACTCTTGCAAAAGTTGCTCATTCCCCATTCTATGCTGAATACAGAGTATTAATGCAGTTGACATTAAATGTATTTAAGTATCAGTAGTGGTGTATGTTCATGTCCTCACTTTTCTGTTCCAGTGTTCGATTTTAACAGCATTTTAGGGCAAAGATAAAGGGATGCACACGCTCCACCCTTGCATCCCACCAAAACCACATTTGGAGAAGCACAAGATCAGCATGAGAAAGATGTTTTTTTTCAGGATTTTCCAGAATAGACAAACTTGTCACAGTGAAGACATGTGAGGAGTTGTGGATAAAACTTGTATGAGACTGTAATAATAATACATTTATTTAATATAGCACTTTTCTGAGTACCCAAAGACGCTTAACATTAAAATCACAAAGAATAAAAACACAACCAATATTACAATAAAAAATAGAGAGAAAAGAAAAACAAACAAAAAAAACAGAAGACCAGAGGGTCAGCAAACAGCTAAGCCTTAAACTGACGTAGGTGGGTAGGTAGGTAGGTAGATAGATAGATAGATAGATAGATAGATAGATAGATAGATACTGTAGGTCACTGCAGGGTTACAGTGTATACAAATGAATGAAGATGTCCCAATAGTAAACAGGAAGTGTTTGTTTCAAGAGGGGCAGAGGGCACCATGTGATCAACCTGTTGTTATGGGAACAGATGTCTCAAAAACATTCCACAGCCTTTTCTTTCACTAGAAAATGCCGGTGAATACACACACAGACACACAGACACACACACAGACACACACACACACACACATCTCTTTTTATTGAGGAGTAAAAGGGAGAGTAAATACAGAGTGTCACTGAGAAAACTGCAAGCTGAGCATCACTGTGGGAAACGATGGGGGGTGTCGGGGTGTGGGGGGGAATCAACTGGGGATTCAATACATTTTATATACGACACCTTTTTTTAAATATATTTTTTCTTAAAACCTTAAAAACATGCAATACATTCATCCATTTTGTTTCCATTTGGCTATATTCAGTTTTATATGGGCCAATGACTGTTCAAACATGGCCATGACCACACCTGAGCAACCGCCGCAGCAGCCACTGGGCAGGCTGCTTACAATAAGAGAAAGATAAGGGTTTGCATAATATGCCTGAGATGGTATGAAGCGCAGTGGAAGCACGAGGGAGTTTCAAAGGGATTAAATGCATTGCAGAGAAATACGTTTCATTCTGGTGCTCTCCATGATTTCCTACAGAATAGACCAAGCTCTGATCTGTCTACTCGCCATAGGGATGGCAAGAGCAGAGATACAGGTGAACCTCTCCCCTGACTGTAAAGAGTTCCTATACATGGGCACACCGCCTCAAGGACTTCAAGACAAGTCATTAAAAAAGATCTGCCAGTACTATAAGGGAAAACCACGTTTTGTCACTCTGTACGACACCTTGGACCACATCCCCGTTTACTCTGCGTACACCTTCAAGCGCTCCGATGGGTCCAAAAAGGTTGATGTGCCTTGGATGTATGAACCACAGGTAGGAGCTGGCTGTTGGCTTTATGCTACCTCAATTCTCTTTCCCTGCAAGAATTTGTGAGAGCTTAATTTCTAAATGTTTGGGGGGGAAACAATTTGCCAATCATGCTTATTTGGTGGTTGAACCAATATGACAGAATGTGTTTTATTGACCTCTCCTGTCAGCTCTCCACAGTGTCTGGTGCAAATGACATGCAGCCCTTCCCTCAGGATGATCTTCATCGGAGTTTTGAAGATGCTCAGGCCGTGCTCGACGACTACTCTGACACCGTAATCTTTGAGCGTGGCCAGCTGAATCCAGACGAGCACCAGGCCAACCCCAATGACAAGGCAGCCACCTATACTCTGACTAACGTGGTCCCTCAGGTCCGAGGGTTCAACATTGGTCCTTGGAAATATCATGAGCATACCATCCGCAGGCGCCTCAACAACTACTGCCATGGCACTGCTTATGTGGTCACTGGGGTGACGACCTCCGGGCACACAATCCGCCGCCACAACATCAACCGCGTGGGCATCCCCACCTACCTGTGGTCAGCCTACTGTTGCATTAACTTTGACCGCAACGCACCGTATGAGGAGCGCTCCAAGTTCCCCGCGTTCGCTTCTCATGGGCTCAATGACGTGGAGAATAACAACGTTCAGGAGATGTCTGTCCAGCAACTGGAGGACTTCCTCAAGAGGGTAACTTATGTTGACAAGTCCTTCCAGATCTTCTATGAGAACTGTGTGGCTCCTCTGGAGGTCTTGCAAGTCCTATGAAAAAATATGACAGCGTAATACATGACCCTTATTTGGTATATCTATATATATTCTTGTCAATTATAATCTATTTATCTCTCATTTGGCAACTGATAATCGATTCATTCAAACACTTTATCAATGCTAGTCACTTTTTGGTCCCTTAAATGTTACTTTCATAATTTTATTTTTAACACAAATAGTTTTGAAAGCTATTATTTTGCCTTAATATATGCGCTGTATCAGGTTCTTCTTGATTAAAAACAACAATTTTGTTTGTCATCAATGTTATCAGTGTGTTGAATTTATCTAATCTAACTTTTTCACTCTTTAAAAGTGTAGTTTTCTGTCCCTTACATCAATTTTATTGCTCAGTACGTTATTTTACCTAACATTTGCTCTGTGCTTGTTTGTTGAAGAAAAACTGTCAGCATATTAAATACATTTTTGTCCATCCCCTTGTAATTAGTTTAATTCAACAACAATGACTCAATTCAGTCTGTAGTTCATCCAATTAATGAAGTTGCATAAAAGGCTGCAATTATGTAATGACAAGTATGTGTTGCCTTTGATGATGCATTAACAAGCATGCGTGCACACAAACATCCAGCCATGAAAAACCCCATACATGGTTGTACACTTCATCACTGTGGCGTAATGGCTCTGAACTACACCTGCCTCTGTAGGCCTTTTGTTCCACAGAGGTAGATTACATCAGTTCAGCCTTTTACCTGCACTTTTGCATTTTACCATCCAGTCTATCAGCTGTAGTGCTACTATGAACTTCTCTAGTGGAAGATAGACTGAGGACAGGCTGGTGAAAGGACAAATAGGGCCAACTTGACTATTTGGGATTCTTTGCTGCCACCTGCAGGTGTAAAAATGACATGCAGAATAATTGAGTAAAGGGGATCGGAAAATAAAAGCCATGGTAAAATGATCCTGTATGCATCTCCATCCCTCTGCCTC
Organism: Hoplostethus atlanticus; assembly: GCA_034670405.1. NCBI lineage: Eukaryota > Metazoa > Chordata > Actinopteri > Trachichthyiformes > Trachichthyidae > Hoplostethus > Hoplostethus atlanticus. The sequence goes on along the minus strand of JAXDDX010000001.1, from coordinate 2,120,561 downwards.
TCCATATTCTTCACTGTGACCTTAACTATCATTTACTTATGTTTCTGGGTAAGATCTTGAGTGATGTACTATGTATAGACAAGGGTACAGCAAGTCACGAATGCAGAACAGTATTATAACAGATAATAGAGAAATGATCCAAAATTAGGAGGGCAGTCATACCCCAGGGTGAAGTAACCACATCTAGACGAAACCATTAGTTAGGGAGTGGGGGCAGCTGTATTCTGCCAGCTGGCATATGCCGCAGTGCCAGATGGCCAGCTCCACAGTGCCTGCTTTGACCAGCAGCATAGCACAAGTGTCTCAGTGCAGCCTGGTAGAGCCCAAAATACACCTCCAGATCATACATGGGCGGGACACATGAGCATTACGGCCAGTAGAGAGAGACAGTGTTTATCGAATCCAAGCTACATCACACAGCAGCATTATTACAGTCTGTCTCGCCCTCAACACTCAACACTTCCATGTTGGGCAATGAAAGATTGATCGCACACTGTTCACTTTACCTTTAACATTTTTAATTCTCTTTCAAGAATGCTTTCAACTCACACAATCAATTTACAATTATAAAAACAAAAGTTCATGTGTCTGTACAGATAGGGCACTAGGGAGCACCCTGTGGCAGGGCTTGAGGAGAATACTTCTATGGGCGAGCCCTGAAAGCACCACAAGGTTAATTCAAACATTTCTTTAGCGCGCCTTGCCGAAATAATACACTACCTACCGCCGTTTTCCATCCTGGTCCTGGAGTACCACCGCCCTGCTGGTTTTCTATCCCACCAGGTAGTTAACTGCATTCAACCAGTCCCTGATTAGATGGCTAGAATGAAAACCAGCAGGGCGGTGGTACTCAAGGACCAGGACTGAGAACCACTGCACCACCTTATTGTGGCACAGGAAAGCTTGGAGCACACAGTGAAAACTAATTTAAAAAAAGGTTTTGGATAATAATAGATTGCTCTTTGTATAAGTGGCTAGTTAAATTCACCACTCTGACAACTTAAAAGGAATGACCTTTGAGTTGACCGGGAACCCAATCACTCCTACACACACACTCACACATAATAACACTTAAAATAACAGTAAGTGGCCACAGTACACAGCTGCTCTGCAGCCTGTAACAGCGGTTCAGTGTATGCCGTTGTGTGTTTTGGTGTCAGTTGAGCCAAGTGGTATTGAGCTTTGTCTGGTTTTTGATGCTCGTGTCCATCTTGAGTACCTCTCGTATCGCCATGGTGGCATAGGTTGAGGGAGGCAGGGAGAACTCCATCAGCAGAGCCCGATACTTCCCCTCTGTTGGGGGAAGGAGAGAAATATTATATTGTGTACAAAGACAAAAAAGCAGCAAGTGTAAGGTTATCAAATTCCTCACTTTTTTGTGTGAGCAACACTAGTTTTATATATGTGCCAATCCTGCAGGTAGTTTCCCTCACAGTGTGTGATGCAAGTTCAAGTCCACTGTGGGAATAAGGCCCACAGGCAGTGATACAGAGGACAACAGTACCCAAGGGGTTGCCTCAGCAGTGTTGCTTGAATCATGCAGGAAAATCTTTTTGCCAAAAAACAACTGAGTAGTCACCTTTTGTTGCCTCTTGCTGAGTGTTCCCCATTTATACTGCAAAAACATTTCCCAAATGCGTCACCACTAAGAAATACCAAGCCAACCCTGTATGAACCTACCTTTGTTGAAGACAGGGGCAGGTTTGTCTTCTAGTTTCTCCACATCAGTATGGACCAGGGAGATCCTGGGGTCGTCATACTGAACCACCTCCCTGCACAAAGAGGGCTCAGTATTACTCTATTAGTAAAGAGCATGATGTTCCAGTATTACAAGAGTTTTACAGTATAACAATGGAGGAAACTATTGGAGTGGGTCAGTAGGAGGCGTATACTAACCAGCTGACATCACTGGGTCTGATGAGGATGCGTCTGTAGGCTCCGGCTAGAGAGTAGTCCCTCACTTTGTGCCTCATGTTGTCAATGTCTAGCGCATCTGCAGACAGCATCTCCCTATAGCCTTTACCCACTGACATGAAGACAGACGAGAGACATTACAGACAATGGGACGGAATTTGCTTTGTTGAGTCTAAATTTCTCTTCGATTTCAACTTCTGCTTTAGGTTTAATTTACTGTTTCCTTACAATTCATTAATACATTTTGTTTTTGTCAAACTAACTTTTATCCTTGTTGAGTATTCCTGTCATTTAGTTTGTTTTCCATTTCAGCAGCATTTGTGTTTGTCATCTTGATTTTTTTCCTTTAAAGTGAGTTGGAGGGGGATAATTATTAAGTGTTTTTTGTCCTGTCCTTTCTTGTAATATTCAATTCAACTTATTGTCATTATACTATGTACATGTACAACAAAAAGTAGGTTGTGACCACACCAAAAAAAAAGAATTGGGGGCGGGGGGGCATATGTACTATAAATAAAATACAACAATATATTTAGTGCGATTTAGTGCAGTAGGTATGTAGGCAGTAGTATGTGCCAAGTCCAAACCAGAGGAGCAATGTAAACAGATGAGGTAGTAATACTCAATACTGATATGAAAATAAGACCCTCAGCTTACCATGGTGAGAAGGGTAGATGACGTCAAACCCAGGCAGAGGCATCACAATGTCACGGATGGAGTGGCTCTCAGCTTCCTCAGCGTTCAGCTCGTGTGCGGTGCCTTGGCAAAAAGGTTAAGAAGTGGGAGGCGACATCAGCAGGTGGGATTTCCTTCATAACATCATAGAGCTGATCATGCCATTACAGTTACTGTGTTCCAATGCTTCCACGTTTTCCAAGACTCTTGTTCCTCCAAGCCAAGCACCCCGCCCTGTCCTCACCTCCTCTGAGCACCAGGTCACCCTCCACAGCCTTCAAACCGAAGGCCTCGATTCTCCGGCTCACCATGGTGTTCCATACTACGCTCTGGTAGCTGTGGATGTACATCAGCCGGTTGTTACGGGGGATCTGGGAAGAGAGTAGACAGTAATCAGAAAGAGCAGACAGGTACCCATATATCACCGTCAGCAAGAGATCGATTTTCTAAACCCTTTATTTATCCAGGGAAGGTTTGAGCAACTGGGTACAATGGTATTTATTCTGTTTCTTCACAAGTCGAATCCCACCTCTAACCTTTAAGCTACCTCCAGTTCAGGGGAGGGAATTATTAACAGAAAACCAACCAGTCCGAAGGCAGTGACGATGTTCTTCTTGCCATACATGGACAGGCCTCGCAGCAGCTGCCCCTCCACACAGCGCTTGACGGGCAGCTTTTTCAGCGCTGCCTCCGGGTCCTGAGTCTTGGCCCACTCCTCCCTGCAGCGCACCAGGTAGCCTTTCTCCGCTGGTGAAGAGAAAAAGAGGGAGCAAGAAAGAGTGAGGAATACTAGAATTACTATGGCGGGAGGTAGAAAAAAGAAAGAGAGAAGAGTCATTTATCACCTCCGGGACGAGGCTTCAGAATCAAATCCACCACCTGGTTCCAGTCGCTTTTCAGGATGGCCCTGGCCCAGACAAAAACAGGAAACATCGTGTGACGTCACCATTTTGGCGCCTGCCTCTCCTCACAATGTATGCCAGTTTCCCCATGCCATGATCTTACCTGCCAACATGGTGTGTCGGCACAGCTGTGGTGCCGAAGCGCTGCATGCCGTAGTAGTTGATGAAGCCTGTTTCCTTGAGGGATGTCAAGGCCTGCTGGACCTGCTCATCTGTCCCTGAGATGTTCCTGGCATCAAAACATGAGGACAAATGAATCAATAAGGCAGTCATGACAGTAAAGCGCTCAGTGGTGAAGCAACGAGACAGCATGCCTAATGCATTATAGGAGGAGAGATACTGTTCCTGTTTGAAGCAGAGAAGAAACAAAACCACGAGGAGTCCATGCCAGTTGATATATTATCAAAATCACTGGAAGTAAATTCATTTAATTCAGATAATTACAATAACAGTCAGTAAATTAGCTAGCGGAGAAGTCTCACACATGTTGAGATATTACATTTCAAATTGCATGTCATGTCTATTGACTCCCATTTTTTCTAATCCCAATTCTGGTCCCAAGTAGACGCCTTCCGCATGAATGCAAAGAATTGTGGGATACTACAACAGCATGGTAATCTGTATCACTATTAACCTCTACTGACCTGATGACCACAGTGAAGTGGTTACCCTGCAGCTCCCCCAACTTAAGAGGGTGCTTTTTATAACAGAAGTTTCCAAGCTTGAAGTTCATGAGGCACTTGTTGAGGTGAGCCAACCTCTCCGCCGTAATCCTGAGAGGGGATAGAAACGTTTTCTTTACTTAGTTAGCATCCACTAGCTGATCCACCAGACTGTCTGCCTAGCAACAGCAAAACAACACAAAAACAAAGAGCAAAGACAAGACGTCACACCTATTCACAATCATCCACAGAAAACTAAAGAATCAATGCACACATAACTGATATTGATTTGCTGACTCACTTGAGAACTGCAATCTCTTGTACAGTGATGGCCCTCTTGTCCTTGGTCCCCATGTAAGAAAACACGTTGGGTCTGAGCCTGCAGAAACATGCACCGTTATACAAATGAAGAGCATAAACAACAATTACATGTTTACTGGGCATAGAGGTTGTCAATCAGTGTGCTGTAAAAGAGGTGCTGTGCCCAGACCTGAGGAACTTGGAGAGCACGTTGATGGAGTCCATGGTGTCCTTGTTCTCCTTGTACAGGACAAAGTGGCAGAAACTGCCACGGCTTTTGGGCCACGAGTGTTTCCTAGGAGCTTTGATGGAGACACAGAAAAGGACAGCACTCAAATATCGAATGAAGGCAAATAATTAAAGTGCTGAGCTATTGATTATCAGATAAATCAGAGGCCTCCTAGGTTTCCAAATACAACTCAGTAGATTTTGTTCTTCCACACTTCAACTGACTCACAAATTCAGAAATTGTACTGCAAGCCAAAATAAACTCAAATTGTCATTACAGCACCAAAACTATTTCAACCACCTCTAGTTACCCATATCTAAAATCTATGCTGGCTTTAACCACTCCCTCTGTGGTGTGTGGACAATAAGTTCTTACCTGCTGTTGTTTTGACCTCTATCCACCCAGAGAAGAGCAAGAGGAGGATAGAAGAATGTTACTAAGAAAAAGATGCTTAGATTGTGGGACAAGCTGGCAGGGGTGAGCTCTGCATGCATGGCCCCGAGGCAGTGGAGTGTTGTATTTAACTGCAACAAGGGTGCAATAGGGACATGGCAGAAAGCCATCATCGAAGTTTATAGGCTACTGAACTCAAAGTTTTTTAAGCACCACATTCATATGTCTTTGCTTTCCTCTGTTGTGTTTAAAATAGTCAAATAATTTGTTAAGATAATATACTGGATAACATGGTCTGAACAAACAACGCAAATCTATAGATCATAGCACTCCACTGAATAAAATGTTCAATGTATCACCAGCGTAAGACATTTGAACTCCTTTTATACTCAAGGCACTTAATGCAAAAGTTGGTCCGAGATTTGGTAGTTTAAAAGAAAACAAGTCAAAACTTAGACAGCATCATGCAGGAGTGTTGGTCGTGCACATGCACTAGTGCATGCATCATAAGTTCTTGCCCTAAAACCCCATTATAACTACATGCAAAAGGACAGATGGGGACAAGCTAGACGTGAAGGGGCATGCAACAAAAACCTCTTCTGATCACTAAGTTAATTGGAGTACACCAACATTACTGGTCCTTGCAGTCATACACAAGGGAAAAAGCAGAATTTTGTCCAGACGATTTAAGAGAAAGAGCAGATGATATTCTCCAGAACTTGTAAAGTTTGAATAAATATATTCCTGAAAACTTTAAATGAGAACATTAAAGGGTAATTGCACTGAGTTCTTGTTCTCCCGAGAATCATCATTTCATCCTCACTTTAGCCTGGCTTCCACAGGGGGAAAACTGGAGATTGCAGGCTGCCAAAGCATGCTGTTGAAACATCAGTTACAATAGAAGAGTTCTCCATGTATGATTCAATTGCAAAGACAGGCATGATACATGTATAAGAAATTGCCCATCCCTTTTTGCTGCCGTGCAAGTTTGCTACCACTTATACCACACCCCACACACCTAAAAAGTCGAGGTGAGTTTCATTCGACTCAAACAGTGACATAAGCCTAATAGGTAAGAAAACTTAGTGCAAGATTTTTCTGTTCTCTCGCCTCTCCACATACCTGCAAGAGCTTTCTTCCCAGCAGCGTGGTAGGCCACTATGAACTTGCGACTGTCCCTCTCCTCAGTCTTTGTCTCCAGACCAGGAAACTGGGTCTTGATGGCTTTATGAATCAGTGTCCGCTTCTCTTTTGTATCATCTGCCACCTACGAGTAATAACAAAGGACATCACCTATTCATGTCCTTGACTGTGTCTCTCCAGTGACCTTTGATGTTTCAACATGACCGTGTGCAAAGAATCAGTTGCAGGATTTCATGGGTTTGTAAAGAAAACTGGTTGAATGTCTACTGTGTAATGCTCTTGTCTTTTAATGTTTGTCCTCTTTGTTTTCTATGTCTATCATATATTCTTAAACATGTTCTGGATTTGTGATGCCTTGCACACAACACCCAGAACACAGCATCCAGTGGACACAGCATCCAGTGGACACAGCATCCAGTGGACACAGCATCCAGCGACTGTAGAACAAAGATTACACTCACTTCTATGGATACATTGCCCTCTTTGTTCTTGAAGAGCTGCAGCTCCCCAAGCTGCTGTTTCTGCTCCTCAGTCAGCACCTCTGACACCTCTGTCTGCTGCTCAGGCTCTGGCACCTCCTACAATAGTACCAATCCAACACAAAAACATCAACACAATGTCTCCTCTGGTGGGGTTCCCTCGTTTCTGACGTAGGGAGGGAATTTTTCAAGTTCACAAATATTGACTCTTCAAACAGAGATTATACCATTTCCGATTGCAATTTGATCTAATAACGCACCTCAACATCTGGAGGAATGGAGAGGTCATCTAATTGCACCGTCTTGCCTTGTTTGTTGATCTCATGCACCACAAAATCAGAATACCTGAACACGAACCACATAATGTCAATCAGTACAGACTGATTCATTTAGAGGCAAAATACACAAACTTTCTACTGACGCTGGAGGACCTACCTTTCCTTCAGGATACCAGAGAAGCCCTCGTGGCTACTGACAAACTTCAGAATGCCCACGTCCACCTCTGTGAGCCCGTGCTTCATCATATCAGCAAAGGTGTCACCATCTTCCCCTCCATCCTCCCCCTCGCTTCCATCTCCCTCGGGCTTTTCCTCCTCGTCTCGGTGGGAATGACCTCCATTCTTCTGATCACTCTGAACTCTGGGCCTCTTCGTAGGTATGTTCCCCTCCTGCTCCTCCTCCTCCTCCTCGGGACAGTCCCTCTTTTCTCCCCCATGGGCAGGGACCAGCATGGGCTCCGATTCCTCCATGGGTACCAAGCTGTGAAAAAAGGGACACAGATCGATCCGTGTTGAGATAAAAACACACACTAATGTTACAGTGGGACATTAGGAACGTACAACAGTTGAACCCACCTGAGCCGGACTCTCCCTCAACACAACCGGGTGAACTTAACTGAATTTTACTGAACATCACCCACTACCAGCAACATCATTTTGATACCATGCACCCTTCACTTTAAACCGTACAAGGCCACTGACTAACTGCAATACATGAATTCTACACACCAGTACTTTATACCTACAATTAATTGTGTAATAACTTAGAATTTGATGCGTCAGACACTTTATATTAAAACACAATAAAATATTACGTTGCACTGTTCACTTATGTCATGAACTAAATTGACACAAACGACCTGGAAAACGGTGTTAACGTTACGGACTTACTGTTTGCTGAATTGAGGTATCAGGGTAGATGCGTGGATCTGGGTGAGCTTGATGCAGGCACTACAAGAAACATTAAACAAACGGGGGAAGACGTTACATATATTGAGTTATGTTAGCGTTAGCGAGTTGCCGCTAGCGCACCCGCAATGTCAACAACATCCGTGCAGAGCCAGCTAGCTAAAGCTGATGTAGCTAGCAACAAAAAAACACATCAGCACTAAGTCAAATCCTCGTTGTCACTAACACGTAAAATACGCGTTGTTGTTTCCATCAGCACTAAGTCAAATCCTCGTTGTCACTAACACGTAAAATGCGCGTTGTTGTTTCTATCCAAAAAGCATATTTTACCGGTTTCTGATGAGGTTCGGGAGAGTGCGCACAATCAGAAACGCCAGCTTTCTCTCACACGTGTGGTCGTGTACGTGCTTGATTCCGGAAACAGATCCTGCCCTAAAACCCTCCCTCTACAAACATTGGTTAAGGAACCTGCCAATCACAGACTCGGCTATAGCGTCACTTTTATCAAAGACTGTTTGAGAAGATGAATAACTAAATAGCAAAAAAACTGATTCGCCTAGAATAGAACACGTACCGCTGCTACCATAGCGACCGATGTCTTACAGACCTGAAACGAAGTTATTCTGCTTAATAAATACTCATCACAAAACGTACATTTTAGCTCTGGGTGTTCTCCTTAGCCACTTCAGAAAACACCCGGTATATAGAGTTTTCAACTTTGGTCTGGTCTGGCTACCAACTAAGTGCAATTTTGCAAGATTCTTTGGTAAAAGAGACCCCTCTATAGACGGTAACTCGCTAAAGCTTGTGGGTAGTGTAGTAATTAACAAGCAACTCAGGGTAAAACATGGTTTATTAACGACAAAGTTTAAATCAGATTGACAGTTGGCTTCAACGGGAATATACAGTCGTTTCACAATCTGATAGCTCATGGTAAATCTACCATACACATAAACATTGTGGTTAATAATTTAATTCCTCGTGGGGAAAAAACGAATCAATTCTATTTATATTCAGCGGTGATGTTTGTGGTGAGAAAGTAGAGGCAGAGCGAAAGCTTTTGCTTCCTCCTCTCTACTTCTGCTTTAAGGAAACAGATCCCGCTCTAGAATTCGCCCATCAAAACCGATTGGTTAAGGACCTGCCAATCACAGAGTCAGCTACTTACACGCGCATCTCTTTATTTTCATTCTCGTTACAATTACAACAAACGAAGTTAAATGAGCACATGTTAGCTGCAATGTTCCCTCGCAACATTTAGACCAGTGGTTCCTAAGGTGGGGTCCAGGACTCTCAGGGGTCCTTGAGGGGACTCCAAGGGTTCAGCACAAGATGAAGAATAGTTTAATTTCACTATTATTTTACTAGGATGGCTGTTTTGATCAGGGCGTCAACGCCTCCTCCCCAAGTACACCATAGACAGTTAAATAATTCTTTATCAAGTCAAATCTTACAATAACATCTTCTCAGATGGGCTTCCTTGGGACAACATCTTATCGAATGGGGGTTTGAGATCCTCTAATTAGACAGTCTATTTGCGAAAAAAAATGCCATGCCATCAAAGAAGGCTCATCAAAAATAAGGGATTTATATTGTCACGTATGTCAGTGTAAAATGTAGTCAACAACTATATCAAAAAGTCCCTGACTAGTGATATTTCGATCATGAAGAAAGAATAGACGTGCAACGGATACCCAGCGGCGCCGTGGCTTAGATGGTTAAAGCGCCTGTCTAGTAAACAGGAGATCCTGGGTTCGAATCCCAGCGGTGCCTTTTCACCTCAGGATACCAGGATCACGTTGACTGTTTCGTACATTAAATAGTCCAGTACACACTCATGAAGATCCAGCACCCTGTGGCAGAAGTATGTAACAGGACAAAGTCTTGGTAATTGCTAATAATACTGTTCAAATATGCTTTATCTAGTGCTCCCAATTACGCTTTGAAAAGATAATGGTTCCATGATCAAACAGCGTCTTTACCCCAGATTGCCCCTACCCCTCTGGAAAGGTGTGTACATGTACATCCTGTACATCTTATGACTGAAAGCAATGTGTGAAGAAACAAATCATTGCAATTACAATGGGAATAATACAGTTGAAGTTATGAAAAATTAAAAAATCTTACATGCCGCGTATAAAGCCTTGTGTTGTGATATCGCATTTCCACGGCCTATTGATTTTTACTTTTGAATTTCAGCTTTGAATTCCTATACCTTGGGGCAGTTGGGTCTGTTAGTAAACACTCACTACTATCTCCCAAGTTCAGAAACCAGAGAACAGTTTCTGGTTCGTAATTGAAAACAATCTTATAAAAGCTTATACACTGGTATAGTAGTGAACCATACTAGTGTGCATTAAGGGTACAATGGCTTGTCACTGGGGTAGTGCCCTCTAAGTCAGTGGTTCTCAATCCAGTCCTCAAGGACCCCCTGTCCTGGAGGTTTTAGTTCCAGCTCGACTCAGGCACACATGAACCCATTAAGGTATCATGAAAACGTGAAGCCTCTAATTGGTTCAGGTGAGTAGAGCTGGAGCTAAAACCTCCAGGACAGGGGGTCCTTGAGGATTGAGAACCACTGCTCTAAGTTACACCCGTTGTACCCCTGACATGGGTACTCTTGTAAGTTGAACCTTTAAGGGATGCAATTATGTACTTCTAGTGACAAGTTTGCACTTCAAACCTCTGGTAGGCCTACTTTTGAAAATTTTACAAATTAGGCCTTCAAGATTACTTCCCCAGTCACAAGACATTTGTACCTTAACAATGCAAATGTCTAACTCAAATATAGAAGAGTAAGCTCTAGGTAGGCACAAAATAAAACCATTTTGTGATTTCTACAAATAAGTGATATTCCTGTATAATGGGATCTGTTTGTTGGAACTTTGAATAAATGCCTGCAGCTTTTTGGAAACAAGAAATTCCATTTATGGGCCCTGAGGTGCTACTTTCTCACGCTCACCTGGAATAACCAAGGTGTCATTATGCACCATGAGAGATGAGATGAAACTTTAGTGACCCCCCAGGAGAAAGGAACTACATGGTGCCAGACCCTCCCAGGTCTGTTTGATGGTCATGTCTGGCCCATGTATGTAAACATAACATGTATGTAAAACACAAGGAGATCATGGGAAGTCAAAAGTCAAACAAATGTATACTAGTTCTAGACAGAGAGAGCAAAAAGCAGAGAGTGGGTTGTACATAGCAATACAATAAATAAAGGTAATGGATGAACATTAAGAGGGTATAAGCAGTAACCTCAGCTTGCTACCAAGAATTTTACAGATATCCACATCCACAAGTGTTGTGCAGTGGCTGAGGAAGTGAGAATGGCTGAGGAAGTGTGTATACATGGATAGCATACTGTGACCCTATACCACCATCATCATCATTATCATCATCATCTATATTTCAATATAAATTGGGCTGACAGGTGAGCATGCTCTAAATAGAGGTAGAGGTAGATATACTCGGTACATTCTCCTACAACCTCAAATTCTGTTCAAAATGAACAGAGTCAAAGTTACAAATGTGCATCTGTAACTGTGCAAAGTTGTGCAGTGCCATGTAGGACTGGACGCGACTCCTATTTCAAACGACAGAGGGAGTACGCGTCTTCCAGAGGGAGGTTAATGTGTGTGTGTGTGTGTGTGAGAGAGAGAGAGAGAGAGAGAGAGAGAGAGAGAGAGAGAGAGAGAGAGAGAGAGAGAGAGAAAGAGAGAGCGAGAGAGAGAGAGAGAGAGAGAGAGAGAGAGAGAACCCGGCTGCTGCCGCCGAGCTGCCCGCTCCTGCTGAGGGGAAGAGGAGGAAACATGAGCTCCAGGAAAGGTGCGTATCCTTCAGCCCCGATTATCCGAACCCGGTTCTGGCCAGTTCTGTTGTATTTACTGAAAGGGGGGGGCGGATATTACGCGTGTATATGGGTCATTCAGGCGTTACTGGTAAACGATGCTATGACCCGGGCCAGCCAACTCTAGAGACTGATATGTGTTGTTCTCTCTCCCTGTCCCTCCTATACCCTTCTCCCGACTCGGACGTCGGTCATGCCCGTGGATAAACATACTCTCGCACCCGCAGTGATGGCCATCCAGGCCAGAAAGAGGAGGCCGAAGGGGAAGAAAGACAAAGCAGCTCACCATCGGAGGTAAGCAGGGCGGCGGCGGTCGTGAACTGGGGTGAAAGAGTGGACGTGAAGTGTTGGTGCTGGGTTTGGTTTGTTGACAGCGATTCCTCGCCATATGAAGCTGGCGCTGCTGCCGGTGCGTCGGCGGTATAGTCTGTGCGCACATATGGCAAGACGCACGCACTCAGTGCGAGGGCGATGGCGCGGATGTGATGCTGGTATGTTTTCCTCCCTATTATCTAGCTATTCTGGGCCCCTGTGGAGTGTAGGAAGTTGCCATCAGAGGGCCCAGAATAGCTGAACTATGGGGAGGCTAATACCCCCTATAGTCTCCATGGGTCCCCACAGGTCCCCACTGGACTCCCCATGGCTGTTTCTAGCAACACGGCATTTGCAGCCATTCCACATATGCATGTAGTGCATACATCGTATTTCCTTCTCTCTGAGGTTTCATCAAATGGGGGGCTGCAAAAGGCGATTTGACAGATGTGACAGCTTATCTCCTTGGCCTCATTGCAGTAACGGCAACACTGGAGACGGACAAGGAGCCCGGATAAACACATTCATTTGTCGGCTCCATTTGGGAATCTCTCGGTCTTTGGTTTGAGATTATGCAACTTTAGTTGAATTTTGAAGAGCAAGGCCGAGGAGCGCGATATTCCCGGTGTTTGACATGGGTTTAGTCAGGCTCTCTTGCAGGGAACACGCACCGGTATTTCAGCGTGATTTCACCGGCGTGACGGGTTGCAAAGGGTTGGTGTGTGTGTGAGCGGCAGCGCAGTGGCTCTGTAAAGTGCATGCGAATTGGTGTGGAGAGTGTGGGGGCTTACTTCATGGCACGATGCTATTGGAGCGACGTCACCGGCAGCCAAAGGCATCAATTAGGTGATACCATGGCATGGCCACACCGGGGGGGGGGGGGGGGGGGGCTGCTGGAGCGACTTGATATATGCTCAATATTCCAGTTACATTATATGGTGTTAAAACACTGCAAAGCAAAAACAAGTGGTGATGTATTGAAATAGGGCAGAATAAGGCAGCTTACTGTGATGGACTGGCCGACCCCCCCATGGTGTCTCCCTGCCTCTTGCCCAATGTCTGCTGGGCCCCATCCCTGAAAATTATTAAGGAGGTCGAGGACATGAATTAATAAATGCATGACTCCACTAGTATTAAGAAAATTACACTTGATGCAAGAAATGTCTTGAAACAAGTTGATTCCACAAATAAAAAGGTGTGCATACCGTGCATTTATCTTCCAATACATCCTTGGTTATAGGTGAATTCATGAAATATAGCCTCTGTGATGAGGTTTTGGGTTTAAATGTTATATTTATGACATTTCTGCTTTAATAGGCAAGCAGTCTAGCTTGATAGGAAAGATGTGTGTGGGGTGACGTGACAAAGGTCATTAGCTGGACTCATCAGTACAGGCGCCACAGGGATGCTGGGGAATTGGCTGTTATATGACAGAAGATCAGTGGTATCCTCCAGTTGATTCCTAGTTGATTCACATGAGCAGCATCTCTCCCTGTCTCTCTCTCTCTCTCTCCTCTCTCTCTCTCTCTCTCTCTCTCTCTCTCTCTCTCTCTCTCGCACACACACACGTACAGTGACATCCTCTCACACTTCTCTCTCGCTCATCCATCCATTTTCTAGCCGCATATCCAGGTCAGGCTTGCAGTGGCAACAGGGCAAGCAGACACACTCGCTCAGATACATACACTCAAACAGACACACACACACACACACACACACACACACACACACACACACACACACACATAGCATCTCTCCCTGACAAGTGAAATCTCTTTCACTCGCTCTCACTTTCAAAGAGAGAGGTTAGCTCTTATGTCTCGTTGTTTTGCTCCAGAGTCACGCTTGGCCTCTGCTCTGAAGGGTTTGTCTCCATTGAGAGAGGTTTTGAGCTAAGCAACCACAACAAACACACATATGTACACACACACACACACACACACACACACACACGCACGCATGCACACAGAAATTTCCCAGCCTAGCCTCAAGAGATGCTCAACCCTCATCACAACCCCTCCCCAACCTGTCTGGCATCTGTCCTGACCACACCCAGATTGGAGGCACACACACACACACACACACACACACCCCTGAGATAGGAGAGGCTCAACAAAGCTGAGAAGAATAGAGAGTCCTTTCACTGACCCTAGGAACAAGACCATACAGAGAACAGGTGTGTGTGTATTCTGTGTGGATGCATGCTATATGTACATATGTACACGTGTACATGTGTACAAGTGTACAAGTGCCCGTTGCCATTATTCCTCAAACATAGAGTAGTACTGTCATAATGAACGGTTTGCCTCCCACTGGGGCTTCCAACACAAAAATGTATACACTTATACTGCTGCACGGCTCTTGGGATAAAAGCATCCGCCAAATGGATTTTTTATTATAACATGTTTCCTCACAGTATTGTGTCCCTTTCAAGAAGCAGACTGTGACTTGACTCACTCACTGACAAATTGTTGTTCATTCTCACTTTTACAAAACTGCGTAGCAGCCAGTACTGTGACGTCTTTTTCCTTGGATTTTCTATTGATAAAGTTTGAGTTTCTGGAGGTGCCGCTCTTTTCTTTGTCTGTTTAGCCATGGTGGCTATCGTTGCTCATGCTAACTACCCAGTTCCTCTGCTGTTCATTCCAAACAAACCGCTGGTGCTGCCAGTGAGATGGCAAAGCACACGAGGCAATGTTCTAAGCAGCTATCTGTCTGTCTGTCTGTCGGTCTGTCGGTCGGTCAGTCGGTCTGTCTGTCTGTCTGTCTGTCTGTCGGTCTGTCGGTCAGTCGGTCTGTCTGCAGTCTTACTTACTCATGAGACAAATTTGACATTCAGGCATTATTACCACATGGCTTTTCTTTCAAAGGGGCACCATTGAGAGCCCCATTATTGTCTATCGGGGGACTATGGATCGGTCCATCTCTTCTATGGATCGGTCCATCATCATCATTACATCATTACAATAAAATTACAGGTCAAAGCAAGGTGATGTATTTGTTACTTATTGACCCAGAGGGGAATTGCATCATTCGTGGGGCACAACATGTTTACTGTTGCCTTGTACTTCTTAGATAAACAGTACAAGCAGTGGCTTAGTCGCATGTGTAAATGCGACTATCTGATTGGCTGAGCCAGCTTGTTTACAAACAAGAAACCTGTGGCTGTAACTTTGGTCTTCAAAGTCTTTTTCCAGCTTTAATCTGTTGTGTGCCGACACACCATGTTCCAGACAATGGCATTGCAAATGTTCAAAGGGACACTGCTGGTGACTTGTGGGACCAGTTATGCCTCAGTTTTATTTATTGGACTTGTACACTAGATCAACAGGGTGTCAACTCTGTGTCTGTGTGGGTAGGTGGGTGGGGTTTGATATATGTGGAATTTTATTCTTAGGTTGAAAGGAAAGTTCTTTTGATATCACACACACCATCTCTTCTAGTTCAATCACCAGCTTGTAGTAACCTGACCCTTTCAAACGCCACTCTCTGTCTCTCTCTCTCTCTCTCTCTCTCTCTCTCTGTCTCTCATGCTGATCTCACTATTAGTGTGTGTGTTTTTGGGTATGTGTGTGAAACGGTAGGAGTTGGGGTATTCAAAGTTTACTGGTACTGACTAGTCATTTGTAAAGTCTCCAGCAGAGATGTACACATTCGCATCACGTCACGTCAAGGCTGCAATACACTCAAGGTTGAGGAACTAACAGCAATATATTTAACATGATACTTGCTGCAGCTCTAACACCAGTAGCTCTCTATCCTCCACGTGGTTCTTGGCCTGCCCAGAGACAGTTTCACTCTCTCTTTCTGCATTATGTAGTAACTGGACAGATTCATAATTTAGTCAGTATAGATAGATACTCATGGAGTGGTGGGACTAAGCAGAAAGAAATGGGGGGAAACGTGCCTGTGGGGTACATTTTAGTTCCCCGATTCGATCCCCATCCAGACCATGTATGTTACGGTCACAGGTGTATTGTTGTCAGCCCGTCAACAATGGTAGTCATGTTGACTTTTGTTGTCTCTGCTGTCAATAGACTGTAAAATGGACATGCAAATGCAGAGACTGGCAGTTTTACTAGGTAGTTATACAGTCTCTCTATCTCTATTAACCACTTTTCCCAATCTTTCTCTTTTATATTTATCTTACTAGTCTTTGTGTTGATGCCTAAACACGTATATTCTTTTAGATAATTGCCATATGAACAGAATGTATTGTTATCATTATTGTAATGGAAAAGCATAGTGTGCTGGGGCAGTATGGGTAAATCATACTGAAGTAAATAATACTGGTGATGATCTACTTGTTATTGCAGGAAAACATTCCAATAAAGGTTTAAATAAATTTGCTATTGAGTATCCCACTCAATATAAACTTCAATATTGCCTATGTAATCATCACCATCCCATGTCTTTCTATGTGGTTAAGTAATAGTTAAGTAATAGCTTAACTAATAGACACACACAGGTGCACTCTCACTCACAAACAGCTGCAGGACACAGACAGCAACAGCATTCCTTTCTTTGACAGGATGCTTTTAGCGAGGCGGCATCGTTTCTATCCCTTCAAATTTGTTTCGCTCGCTTTATCATCCCTCCATTTTACCGAGTGGACCGTCACTTAAAGTAAATGGACCACCGTGTCTTTGTTTTGTACGTTGCTACAGCAACACATCCTGTATGACTCTGTAGACCCGTGCAGCAATAATAACAGAGCGGACATTCTTCACCATGATTATGGGTACAACAGTGATGCAATAGGTACGAGGCAACCCTGAAGCACTCGTAATCACAGTAAATAACTGATGGGTTTTCCTTTGAAATAGTATACACACTATTAAAACAAGAGAGATCACTGTACATCTCTCTGCTTGTCACAAGAGTTGACACAGCAACCCATAAAGCACGTGCTCGGCTAGCCGTGCTCAATTGAAACTACCCGTTGTATATAATACATTTGATTCACACCCGACAAGAGACCTACTGTAGGTTGAGCATCAGTGTGAAAGGGCCTCCTGTGTTAGTCGACCCATCAAAACAAGCCCTGATGAAGATCTAACTGGTGTGAACGTTCAGCGTCGATCCTGCGTCGCGCTGCGTTTGGAGCATCTGCCATGTTGAAAACAGACTGTAAACATGTCTGCTTGTCACGACGTTACATGGTGTTATAAGGGAACAGCAAGTGTGAACTGTCTCCTGGATGGGATGGAGTAGATAAGCATACTGTAATATTCCACATTGTGATAGCACGTAAGGCTATATTAGCATTCACTGGGAGAGAGCTCTTTGCAATAAGCAGAACTGTGAACCACGGTGCTAATATTCCTCCTGGTATATATATCTGCCAGCTTGCTCTGCCTACCGTAGCGCTGTAGCCTGCATGCAATGAGCTGACTCTAAGCTGACTGATGTTCCCACACATTGCACTGTAAACCGCATTGATTTTTGTCTGGGGTTTTGCCTGGCCCATAGTCTTTGATTGAAGAGGAGAGCAGGCAGCAGGGCCAAGCAGGGCTCACTCACTGCTGAAATCTGTGTGAGATTGAGATAGTTAATTCTAGTTTTATATCTGAAATAAATGGCTACTTACTTGCCTACAGGCTTATAAATACACCTAGTTTGGTGAGATTTCATGGCCCCATATTAATTTATGAATTTATTGTTTTTGGCCTATTCTGTAATGTCATGTATTGATTGCCAAGTGGTGAGTGAAAGGTCTCGAGTCTAGACCATCTCTTAGGGCGTGAACCCAATTGCCCTGCTGATGAATTGAATTGATTCCGGGGGGGAAATGCAGGAGACCAGCTTGCGAGGCTCCATGTCCTAGTTTCTCTGCATGGATCACTGTTAGGCGAAGGAGGAGGCCATGACGGGTTGATGACTAGTGTGTAATGCTATGAGTATGTCTGGTGGATATCAGCAGCAGTGTGTGTGTGTGTGTGAATAATAATGTGATACATTATTGATCGCGATAAGGAATTCTCTTTTCGCTTGCCGCCCTCCAGAAGGAGGTCAGAGGGCAGTGCTGGTTACAGAGCAGCACCCCTGGAGCTAGTAAGGATTCACTGTCTTGCTTAAGGACACTTCAGAAGGGTGGATGCTGGTGTGATGGTTTGTATATTTGTGTGTGTGTGAATTCCTGAAATTGTGCACGTTCTGGGATAGGGATTGGCTTCCCTTATCAATACTGCAGCCTGGCTGGATGGAGCTGAGAGCAGTGCATGTGAGCTGCTTGTAGAGAGAGGGAGAGAGACATGGAGGGAGAGGGTGAAGCAGGGGAAGGGAGAGGGAGAAAGAGAGAGAGAGAGAGAGAGAGAGAGAGAGAAACAGTGAGTGGCAAACAGAAAGCCAGAGAGGGAGAGAGGAGGAGCGACAGACAGCGAGAGAAGAAGAGGGAGGGAGGGAGAAGGAGCGAGCATGTGTCTGGACAGCCAATGGCAACAGGAAAGCCAGGGATGGAGAGAGTGAGTAAGGAGAGCAGAAAGGGGGAATTAGAGGATGCCACAGGGCAGCCTAAGGCAGGAAATGAGGGTTAGCGAAAAACGCTGCGTCGGACACATGGGGGAAAACACATAGGTCATAGTGTGGAATCAGGCGAGAGAACTCAGATTTCCCATGCACATGCGAACGTGACCCATACAGAATTCTGCAGGCCTTCTGGTTGTGTGGCGTACTATTCATCCTCACCGGCAACCTTTAAAATGTGTCTTGACAAGTCAGACCTGCGGGACAACAATTTGTTCAGTTTCCATTTAGCAGCACTGCACCAGCGCAGGGCCCCGCTTGTGTCGTTGAGTTCACTGTCAACGCCATCCACACCCACTGTCTGTCATGTCACGATTGTTGTGGTAGCGTACCTGAGTCCAGAGAGACCAGTCTGAATCTCTCCCCAATTGAAGGTTGGTCTAGATGGTGCAACATGTTTTAATGCTGTAATTAAAAAAATGTCTTGAAATTAAATGACTGCAGGCCCAAGGTATACTCAGCCCCCATATGATATCAGCTGCTTCCTCTGTGGTAGTATCAGAGTAGGAATCACTTCCCCCAAGGTGGCCATAGTGCCAGTATTATTGCTGGCTGGCTGGCTGAGACCTAATTGATGTTGAACTAGACCACTCCACTGGGCGTTGAAGTAGGCACTCCTGGAGAGGAGCTTCCTATTCAGACTTCACCAGCTGCTGGTTGAGTCAGTGAGCTGGTTTTGTGAACCACCGTGGACATGTTCCCACTCAACAAGGCTAAAGTTGAGTGGTTGTTTCTGACAGCTCAGGCCATCAGGCAACACTTATCAAGGCCTGCCAGTATTATAATCCGCTGTCATTATGTGAACTGGTAGTTAAATCCACACTTCCAGTAATGTTTGGCTTGTTGTCGCGGCTCAAAGGACCCCCTGGAGACGATTTTCTGCTGGATTTGCCCTTTTTTCAAATCTGATGTTTCTAAGACTGGTGAAATCTGAGCTGGTTTGGGAATTTTCCTCAAGTCTCCCACAACATTAGCTCGGAAAACACGAGATCCTAGCAAATTTACCACATCGATCAGATCAGTACGACGTAGAAGGTCTAAATAGGATTTGTGCTCCTCAGTGTGACTCTGTCTCTCATGTAAAGAGGAACTGTGGTCCTGTTCCTCAGCTGGAGACAAGCAGGCCATCTAGGAAGGAGGAAGGGAAGACATTAAAACGGTTTTCTGGTGAGGGCAGGGAGCTTATCACAGCCAGGGAGGGTGCAGAGCTCACAGAGTCGCCCACCTCTGCCACCTGCTGGTCAAACAGAGAAACGAGGGAGGACATGTAGATCTGAAGTGGTATTTCTGATGGATATTCTATCGTCTATGTTTCCTAATCATTATTTCTGCATTTCCTCCCTTACAAAATCAGAAGTATCCCCACACTGCTCCCTCCCTAAAAGTTTTTAATCTTTATTTATTTTTTTATTTACATTTTTAGCATGTAGCTTGAACCTGTGACCTTTCTGTTGTGGGCCAGTCAGTAAACACTAGAGCACCCTGCTGCACCCTATCTCATCTCGCCTGTTTCCTCTGCCCATACTGAGGGTCCATGTCCATGTCCATGAGTGGTGTTAGTCAATTGGATTACATTATTGATTATTCTTTTAAAGTAATCTGATCACTTCCAGTTACCTCTGGATTGCTGTCCATCCAAATTCATGAACTGTGCAGTTAAATGAACAATTTATTTGTCTTCCTAAGTGGTCATTTCAATAGAGCTACAATCCTCTACAGCCACATATCAACCACTAATTCAAAATGTATAAATATATATTTAATCTCAGTCTACACCTTTAAGTGTTTAAACATGTTATAGAATGACATAATAAGTAATTTAACAAGTAACAAGTAACACGTTTTTTTTTTAAGTGTATCTGCAATTTACATTAACTGTAAGGGATCACAGTTATCATTTTAACTGAATTACTGCAATCTTGTTACATGTAAATAGTTAATTTCCAAAATGCTATATGTCCATTTACAGCCTAAAGTTCATCATTCACTCATTCAGGACCCAGTCGGTAAATGTGTTTTCATATTTAATAGATCTAATCCTTCAAAAAGTACCATGATTTGTTTACGTTTTGTACTATAAATCATTTTGTAATCATTTTTCTTCACATAATGTTTTTTCCCCCTGATCTTTCACATAGCCGATCATGGGAGGTCCGTTGTTCTTCTGGTGTGCCTGAGCACAGCTGGAAATAGAAAGAGCCCAAGGCCCTTTGGCCTTTGAGGGAACAAGAAGCTGTGTTGTGCTGCTCACTTCAGAAACAGAATCTCTGTGTGATCAGAGACCATCTGCCGAGGCGTCGGGGCTAACATGCTAACGTGTGTAAACATGCTTGTTTGTGATGTGTCGTAGTGGGTGTGTGTTGAGACGAGGTGTGACCACGTCGTGACCCGTGAAGGCTGCAGGTCAACCATAACACAACTCAGCCTCCTACGTAAAACTGATCAATCGTGCTTGTGTAATAATGTTGTGCACAGTATGTGTATGGCTCAAGTGATGTTGATCAGATAGGCTGAGTGCAGTCAGCTGCATTTTATGCCTCCCGACTTTCTTTTATCATTGAATTTATTTTGAATTATGGCCTCATACCTGAGCTTTTAAGTCGCTGGCCGTCACACTGCTGCCTCTCTCATTCTCTACATCTCACTATAACATCGTTTCTCTCTTTCTTCCTGTCTCTTCTCCTGTCTGTCTCCCATGGTGACCACAGGCTGGTGGAATACATTTCCACATTTCCACCACAGACCACACACACACACACACACACACACACACACACACACACACACACACACACAACCAGAGATCATATTTTCAGATTAATCAAATGTCTTTAGAAAGTGCTTTTAAGAAAACGGGACAAATACAATTCAAATCCGATGCATGTGCGATAACAGCACAGGCACAGATACAAGATGACATCATCACGACTCACTCCTCTCATAGTGAATGGCTTGTGTAGCCTGTGATCAGTCCGCCTCACGCTGGCAGTGTAGCCACAAGCTGCAAGGAGATTTGTTTTTCTCATTATCTCTCTGCACACTAATCCAGATCTCTGTGCGTGTGTATACTGTATACGTGTGTGTGTGTGTGTGTGTGTGTGTGTGTGTGTGTGTGTAGTTCACAGCCTAAGCATCGGCTCTATCCCGTCAAGGCTGCCACTGCTGTTGCAAACCTTGTGTAATTGCCTAGGCTAAGCAGTCTGGCGTCCTGATTCAGCCCCGTGTAGACAACCTCACTTAGGTCTACTTGCGGTTGGCCCAAATTCTTCAGGTGAGTGAACCAGTAGCAGATGTTTATACTATTACAATGGCTGCACCAACGTAGCACTTAAGACCGGTCTAGTATCTTGTTGAACTGTATTAGTTGTCATTAAGTGCCCCATCCTGTATTACAACCAGTGATGTGGTGGTAAAAATGGTTGTTAAACTGTGAGTTGGCCCAATAAAGCAAACAACCACTATGAACAAAAATTATATTTTCAGAAAAACATCAATTTTATGTTTCCCCACTTAAAAATCCTATAGTGGCAGTTTTGGTGAGTTTACTTTCCTACATCCCACGTTATAACTGAAGTGGCCACGAGATTATTCTTTCTTACATGCTGTCAAGTTCAAATGAACACCAACCCAATGTCTCTATGACTGACTGGTTGCATGTTCACTCCTTGTGCCATATAATGGCAGAAAAGAAAACTATTTGGATGTTTCCTCTGTAGGTTAACTCATTTCAGTTCAGTAAACTTCAAATCAGTTGAGGCTTGCCCAGTTCTGTTCAGTTTAGTTCAGTATAGCTCACTTCCCATTTGTCCTACAGCAAAAACAACAACACCAACCCAGTTCATGGACGTTGCCAAATCACGTTTCTTTCAGTTGAACTGTAGGCCTTTTGGGTTGCCCTCTGGGTGTGACCCTCTTGTGTAGATCCCATTTAGCTTGACCTTCAAGTGTTAAATCTCACATTTATTAGTCTTAGGGGGAAAGTCACTGGAAGGTCAACCACCAACCACAAGCCGTTTCAGTCAGATAACAACAGTAGTCATGCTGAGTGAATTATCACATCCATTGTGTTGACATAACGCCCGCTGGTGACCACAGACCCTGCCTCCTCTCTCCCCCATGCTGCTGGACTGTTATTACAAGGCCCATATCTGGAACACAGGGTGCTCATTGTTGTTTGCCCCTCAGCCTGCTCTGAAATTATTTTCAGCCCCCTGCTTTACGGCAGTAGGAAAAAACCCCACCTTGTTATTTCTCCATTTAGCCCTGCTTGTCCTGTCCTTTTTACGTCTCCCCAAAGCCCTGTATCCCATTTTGAATGGCTCCTATTTAGAGTACATTGTGAGTAGGTTTGAGTCTAGGGCGTCATTCTCATTCTGGCCAATAGAGGGCAGTCATGTCCTAGTTTTGTTCCTGTGGTGTGGCTTCAACCACTCCTGTTTTTGTCAGGCTGGAAGTGACTGAATACCTTGGCTCTGACCACATGTTTACCT